>OZ012740.1:647716124-647865239 GCA_963859935.3 Lathyrus sativus
TATCATAACACTTACATACACTAGAGCCATCATTTAGAACCAGTAACCATAACTAAGAAGGTCTTGAACAACCAACACAACCGTATAGGAAATAAATACATATCATAACCTCGTTACCGAGTATAGGAATTTACAATCCAACAAGTTACAATATCATTAAATTCTGCAAAGAAAAATTTATATAAATGTTTGAACAAAACTGCACAATAATTGCTACAGTGTATATAACTGCTATGATAATCTAGGAGAAATTTTTAACTTTCAAAAATATATTTTTAGAAATTTTTTAGAGATATAGTTTTGAAATAAATTTATTTATATAATTGAAATCAGACTAAAAAATAAATGAAATACATGTATTAGAATGCATCAGGAGATACATCTCTAAAAACATGAGACATTTTTAAAAATTCGCATGAAAACTTGAATAATGCATCAGAACTTCAAATTTTGTTCATATAGAATGTTTCGATTTCAACATTGCATTGTCCTTTTGTCTCAGTGAGAAATTTTTATCTAGACAACCATCATTATACTAGAACAACTTTTATAAACGATGATTCTTGATTAGTGATAAATTGGAAGCGTGGAAAACAAAAAGTCATTATGTTAAACTAACTAATGGTCATACTTAACGCTGAACAAGTTTTTTTTCTTTCATTACATTGATTAATTAAACAATAATGTATATTAAGTTCTTACATGTTGATCTCTCAATCTCAAAAATATATTTTGTTGATATCATGACATTATAGAGAATTTGTATTGATCTTTACTCTACAATAATCTCTATATCACATGGTTGAGTCGAGATCCACGTTTTCAACTTTTTTCGTGTGCTGTATTTGTTTGCTTCAAACCTAATTTAAAGTTAAAGAGAAATATTTATCAACAGAATAATGATCATTTTTGAGTTTAGGCTATGATTTTCATATTTTTTTTGTCTTTTATGTGGATTATAAATCCTGTATTTCAACTATGAATCTTCATATTTTCATCTACTATGACGATTTTAGTGAAATATTCTTCTCAACTATGAATTTTCATCTTCTCCACTAGAATTAGTGAGAAATTATGAGTTTTAGCTATAAATCTTCATCTTTTTCACATTAAGCGACAAATTTAGTGACAAAATTACTATTGTTGTGAGTCGGATACCTTAAAACTAAGTATAAACAGTTTTTTAATGATCAAGAAACACACAAGGGTTAGGGTTAATAAAGAAGAAAACAACAAGGATTGATTATTAAACTGCTATTCTTTCATTTCTCTTAGAACAAGATTACAAGTATACAAGAATAACAAAATAACCTCTCTCTCTTGAAATTAGGATTTTATCTTCCTATTTTTCCTTGTCTCAAGATTGAGAAACTAACATCCTATTTATAAGAAAAATAGCACACTAACCTAATGAGTTTTTTTAGCAATTACCCATTACAAGGTAACTTAGGGTACAAGCTAACTTAAACAATTAGGTTTACAAGCAAGACCCAATTCAACATGCTAACAACCCTAGCAGTATTGACTAATGCATGTTAGAACAGACTTCGACTACAACACGCATTACTCGCGAACAGACTTTGACCATACTAGAGTTCGATCCAACATCTCACAAATCTTCACCTTGAATCTAACTCTATAGCATCAAGAAACTAGTTTTCTTCATGCAGCTTTATTAACTGCATACAGTGATCATATCAACAGCATTATGATCTGTCGAAACCTTCAGCACTTGGACTTCTCCGCGCTCGATTACCCCTCTGACGAAATGCAGCATCACATCAATGTGCTTGGTTCGCTCATGATAGGTTGAATTCTTCGACAGGTCTATTGCACTTAGGTTATCACATTTAACAGTTATAACTCGACCTTGAAGTTTTAGCTCCTTTGCAAAACCTTCAAGCCACAATGATTCCTTCACAACTTCAGTTAGGACAATATACTCTGCTTTAGTGGTTGATAAGGCAACGACCTTCTGAAGTGTTGCTTTCCAACTGATTGTTGTCCCAAACATAGTGAACACATATCCAGAGATAGATTTTCTAGAATCCATACAACCTGCATAATTAGAGTCGACATATCCTTCAATTGCTGCTTTACTATCTTCACCCAAGGCTCCATCATAAATTAAGATTCTATTCAGAGACCCATTTATGTACCTTAAAATCCACTTCAATGCTTTCCAGTGAGCCTTTCCAGGATTCGCCATGTACCTGCTTATAAGACTTACTGCATATGCTATGTCGGGTCTAGTACAAACCATAACATACATCAAAGAACCTACTATGTTAGCATATGAAATGCTATTCATATAAGTTTTTTCAACATCAGTGCTGGGACACTGGTTTATACTCAACTTGAATTGAAGGTTTGTCAGAGTCACAACAGGCTTTGAATTCAACACACCAAAATTTTCAAGAACCTTCTGTAGGTATGCCTACTGAGATAAGCATAATTTCGACTACTTTCTATCTCTCCGAGTGTCAATCCCAAGAATCCTGGACGCAGCTCCTAGATCTTTCATGTCGAACTCTTTATTGAGTTCAGCCTTCACCCTCATTACATCTTCGACATTTTTGCTTGCTATTAGAATATCATCCATATAGAGCAACAAAATAACAAATGAATTACCCAGTCGAAATTTGAAGTAAACACAATGGTCGAACTGACTTCTGATGAAACTTATGCGTGCCATGAACTTGTTGAATCTCCTATTCTACTCTCGAGGAGATTGTTTCAGTCCATATAAGGATCTATTCAGCTTGCATACATAATCTTCCTTCCCTTTTTCGACATACCCTTCAGGTTGCCTCATCATAATTATTTTATCTAAGTCACCATACAAGAACGCAATCTTCACATCCATCTGTTCCAGTTCAAGGTCGAACTGTGCCACTGTAGCAAGCAACATTCTAATGGATCTATACTTCACAATATGAGAGAACACATCATTGAAGTCAATACCTTCTTTCTGAGTGAACCCCCTAGTAACCAATCTTGCCTTGTATCTCTTCGACGCCACTCCTTCGATTCCTTCCTTAACTTTGAAAATCCATTTACAGCTGACTAACCTGGCTCCAGTAGATTTCTTGATCAGTTCCCATGTGTTGTTATCATGAAGAGATTTCATCTCATCATCCATGGCCTTCATCCATTCCGTCTTGTTTCGACTCTTTATAACTTCCTTATAGTCTTTAGGTTTTTCAACCTCACTAGCAGAGATCAAGGCATAATCTATAAGATCTGCATACCCAAGTCTCTGAGGTGGCTTGATGACTCTCCTCGACTCGTCTCTTGCTAGCAGGTAATCATTATCAGTCTCTTCATCTTCGACAACATCTTTTGCGTCTTCTTCGACTTCATCTGGGGTAAGCAATTCAGCATCAACATGCTTCACCTCAAAAGGAATCTCTCCCTGTTCTAGCTCTTCGTCAGCATCATCAATTTTCTTGAAAGCCACCTCTGCTTCATTGAAAACTACATCTCGACTGATGATACACCTCCTGTGACCTGGCTCTATGAACCATAACCTATAAGCTTTGACTCCTTCAGGGTATCCCATGAACATGCATTTCAGAGCTTTAGGTTCGACCTTGTCTTGCCTAATATGAGCATAGGCCACACAACCAAATACTCTCAGTCTGTCGAGACTAGGTGGATGTCCTGACCAAACTTCTTCTGGTGTCTTCATTCCCAAGGCAGTCGAGGGACATCTATTTATCAAGTAAGTTGTTGTCGAAACAGCTTCCGCCCAAAACACCTTCTTCAATCCAGCACTAACCAATACGCATCTAACCATTTCAAGGATTGTTCGATTGAATCTCTCAGCTAAGCCATTTTGTTAAAGAGTACCTGCTACAGTCTTATGCCTTGCAATTCCAGACTCAACACAATAACTATCGAACGCTTCGTTGCAGAATTCAAGGCCATTGTCGATTCTCAACCTCTTAAACTTTCTGCCAGTTTGAGTTTCGACCAAAATCTTCCAACTTTTGAAATTCTCAAAAGTTTCATCCTTCTTCTTCTGAATGAATACCCATAGTTTTCTGGAATAGTCATCAACGATTGATAGAAAATACCTTGCACCTGAGTAGGAAGGATTCCTTGCAGGCCCCCAAAGATCAGCATGAATGTAATCCAGGGACCCACGTGTTCTTTGCTTGCCTTTGTTAAACTTTTCCCTACAAGATTTACCAAATACTCCAATTTTTTGACTTTGTCACCTCCTAGCAAGTTTTGCTTCCCCAATTCGACCAGGCTTTTTTCGCTGACATGGCCCAATCTCATGTGCCATAATTCTGTCTTCGAAATAGGTTTCATGGATGCAACATTTGTCGAACCACTTACAACCTCATCCTCAAGGGTATATAAGCATTGTTTCTTCACGCCTCTCAAGACTTCCTTCGACCCCTTCATGACTCTTAGGGTACTTTTCTCTCCTTGAAAAACATATCCCTTTCTGTCGAATTCACCAAGGGAAATCAAATTTCTCTTCAAGTCAGGTGCATACCTAACTTCAGTCAATAACCTTATTGACTCATCATGGAGCTTGAGTCTCACAAATCCAATACCTGCAATTTTGCAAGATTTGTTGTTTCTCAGCAGCACAGATCCACCATCTTGATCACATAGCTCCTCGAACAATTCTCTGTTTAGAGTCATGTGCCAAGTGCAACCTGAATCCATAATCCACTCTTTTCTCGAGTCGCTACTTGAAACCACAAGAACATCAGATGAGTCAAAGTCACCTTGAACGATGGTTGCGTTGCCATTACCTCCATGATCTTTCAGGCGTTCAGGGCACACATTTGTTATGTGACCCTCCTTCTTACAGTGATAACACCAAATATCAGATGTTTCGCCACTATAAGACTTACGTTGGCTTTTACCTTTCTTCTTGTCGAACTTACCATCCTTTCACAAGAATTTTCCCTTAACGGCCAAACCTTCGCCCACCGTCGAAGGTTTATGCTCTTTTCGTTTGTTCATGTCCTTAGAATACAAGTCTGATTGAACTTTTTCAAAGGTCAGGGACTCCCTTCCATACAAGAGAGTTTCTTTGAAGTGAGCATGTGTTCTGGGCAAAGCACACAGCAGCAACAGTGCTTGATATTCATCATCGATCTTCACATCAATATTTTCAAGATCAAGAATCAGCTTGTTGAACATATCCAACTGCTCAGCCAACACTTTGTCTTCACTCATCTTGAATGAATATAATGCTTGCTTCAGGTAGAGTCGATTGGCCAGAAATTTGGTCATGTACAAACTTTCAAGTTTCACCCATAATCCCGATGCTGTAGTCTCCTTTGATACCTGTCGAAGAACCTTATCACCAAGGCTCAACAATATTGCGCTATAGGCTTTCTTGATTATGCTCGTCTTTTCTTTTGCCGTTAACGCAACGTCCATGGCTGCCTCATCCTTTAACGCTTCTAAACAACCCTGCTGAACCAGTAGAGCTTTCATCTTTAAGCGCCACAGACCGAAGTCGTTCACTCCGGTGAACTTTTCAATCGCATACTTTGTTGAAGACATCTTCTCCATGCTCACTGCACCAATTTATTGTGAATGGGATACCTTAAAACTAAGTATAAACAATAATGATCAAGAAACATACAGGGGTTAGGGTTAATAAGGAAGAAAACAACAAGGGTTGGTTATTAAACTGTTATTCTTTCCTTTCTCTTATAACAAGATTACAAGTATACAAGAATAACAAAATAACCTTTCTCTCTTGAAATTAGGATTTTATCTTCCTATTTTTCCTTGTCTCAAGATTGAGAAACTAACATCTTATTTATAAGAAAAATAGCACACTAACCTAATGGGCTTTTTAACAATTATCCATTACAAGCTAACTTAGGGTACAAGTTAACTTAAACAATTAGGTTTACAAGCAAGGCCCAATTCAACATGCTAACAACCCTAGCAATATTGACTAATGCATGTTAGAACAGACTTTGACTACAACACGCATTAGTCGCGAACAGACTTCGACCATACTAGAGTTCAATCCAACATATCACAACTATCTTTATATATTTAATTAATATTAAATGGTCAAAGTTACCACATGACATGCCATATATGAGTTCAGTCACAAGAAATTTGGCATATGGTGTGCCACATCATCTTTAGTTAATGGAAATTAATTGGAGGAACCATTAGACATGACAAAAAACAAAGAGTGGACCACTAACTTCTTCATGCGATTTACTAGGTGATAAATTTGTTTGACAAATAAGTAGTCATCTTAACCTCATAAAATCCATATTCAACTCCACTTTCGTTAATCATAAGTTATTTGTGAAATTCTGGCATCAAATATTAGATGTCGAAGGAGATGTTCACGACACAAATATCTGTTTGTCAAGAACAAAGAACACAGCTAAACGAATAACAATTAAAAGAGACACAGTAATTGTTAACCCAGTTCAGTGAAACACACCTACATCTGGGGGCTACCAAGCCAGGGAGGAAGTTCAATATCAGCAAAATTAATTTAGAGCTAAACTCTCAGTTTACAACTCCTCACTTAATCTCTACCCAATGCAATTTCTGCATAGAACCCACTAGACGAGAGACATCTTTCACTCCCCCTCAATCACAACAGTGATAACTTTCAATACAAAAAGAAGACTTTAGAAGACACACTTCAAAGTCACAACTTGATCTTGCTTAAAAGCTTCAATCAAGTACAATACACTATTGCTTAAAAGCTTTGAGTGAACAATTAACAAATTACAATTAACAACCTAGTCCAATTCACACATTAAGCAATGAGTGAATGACACATAAAAACTAACCCACAAGAAGCCTAAACTCTAATTAGATACACACGGTTTTTAATCTTTGCTTCTCTGATCTTCAAGCTAGGGTTTCAGCCTCTATAAATAGTAGTGTAGAATGGGCTTGGGCTATGCCAAAAGTAACAGCAACAATATTCATAAACAGCAGCAATCAATCAGATTTGATTTGGCTAATCAAATCTAATCATATCAATCTTTAAATCTGCAAATGATCTCCTGATATTAAATCCAAATCAAATCCAATATGATCCACAGAAAGTGCATCAGAAACGCCTGCATTAACACACTAGAAACACGTTGTTTCCACATCAGACAGGTGCAACCAGCTTGTACAAAAAGATATGCTCACACAAACATTCATACAGGATGTTTAGATCATGAATGTCAAGACACCTTGTTTGACATCATGAGAAAACCTCTTACACAACATAAAAAACAACCTGCTAATATCTGACTACAAATGTCACGACATCCTGTAGGACATCTTGTGATTCCTTTTAGTTTTACCAAAATACATGTCAATCAAGAACTAACATTTTGTGAGAAATAATCCTTCATAAACTTTGTCTTTGCTTTAAACACACTTTTGTATTCTTTCTTTTATTCAGAGTCTGTCTTATATTTTTAATATGCTTTTAGTTTTTTTTTCAAATTTTGTTTGTGTTCAGATTTGACTTTTTCAGAGTTTAAATCTATTTTCTTTTATCTGTGCATTTAACAAAAATAATCAGAGTACAAAATTATTCTCTACACTTTGTTATCATCAAAGTTTAAGGATAGTTGTAGAATCAAACTTGTTATATCTAAATACTTTTAATTCTTTCTCCATTTGCAATTTCTCCGTCTAACAAATGATTCAAACTTGTTTCAAGATGTTCAAAAGTTTGAATGTTCCAAAAAACATTTTCATCGAAGATTTTGTTATTGAATGAAACACATATCCATTTCTTCTAACAATCATGATATAACTATTGAAGTTAAGAAGATGTGTGGTGTGGAGTGGATATTAAAAAACATTTTTATTTATAGTAAAATAAAAGCATCCAACATATTATTGCTAGTTGAGATGGCGCCACCCTTTAGAATGCACATAGGTGTTAATTCAACTACCACCACTTAAATCACATATCAATATTGTCAATTAGATTGATTAGACCATATAAAGTCATCAATTCAATTAGCACTCCCATTTAATTTTACAGTGAACGCTCCAATTTTTCTAGCGCTGACTCTGCGTTTTAATTTTTTGTTTTGTTTGAAACTAGGATAGATTAAAAATTTATTTGAACCCTAGGTTAGTTTGAAAATAAAATTGAAAATGGGGATTATTGGGCAAATAATTTGAATTTTGTACCAAAAATAGAAATATAATATTTTAATAAATTTAGTTAACTAACTAAAAATAAAAACTTTCAGTTCCAAAATAAGGGTAACGTAAGTATAACACGGTCCTTCATTGCTCTCTTATACTCTGCTGTGTTTGAAGGTCACTTCATTTTCAGATTCAACCGCACAAACCCTAACGTCTCTTTTGCTCGCTCAACAAGGTTTTCATCTATTTCACTTATTTTTTCATGCTAATTCAAGTAACGAAATTCAAAATTACGTTACAGTCTCTTAGAGCTTACAAATGATTATCATTTTCTGAATACTAGATTATTAAAAAACAAATTTATCATGAATATCTTCTGAAACCCTAAAACAGTGATTGTTGATTGTGCCGAATTTGCAGTTAATTTGGGGGATTTCACTGTTCAATTGAGTTATGATGGAATTTGATGAGTACGAATATTTAGAGAAAACAGTTGATAATTCTGAGCTTAAGAACAAGAACCTAATTTCTAATGGTGGGGAAAAGAATTTGAAATCTGATGATAGAGTTCGTAGTAGAAGCTCCAAGCATAAGGATAGTGAGAAGGATAATGATGATGATGATGTTGATAATCGTTTCAAGCATTTAAAATCGGGAGATGGTTCTCGTGGTTATGATAGGCAGAAAGAGAGAGGCTCGTCTCGGCGTCGTTCAGGGTCTAGAGATGGAGACAAGGAGAACGATCAGCGGAGAAGCTCTCAGGGTAATGGGGATAGGAAGAGAGATAGGGAGAGAGAGAGTGAGAGCAAGTATAGAAGGGAGAGAGACAGAGACCAGGAGGTTGAAAGAGAGAGAAGGAGTCGAGGGAGTGAGGGTGAAAGAGAGAGAGAACACTCTCGGAGAAGCAAAAGTATATCGGAAAGGAATCGAGGTGATGTGGATAAGAGAACCCGAGAAACAAGTCGTGATAGAGGAATGAAAAGGGACACAAAGGATTACAGAGACAGAGGAATGGGAAGGGTCTCGAAGGAACCAGATAGAGAAAAGTTAGAAAACAGGTATTATTTCTCATTTAAATTTTTTTTATCATTTTAGCGGCTGTGTAGATTATACGAAAATAACTATGGTTGGCGGTGATAGTCTTGTGATTTAGCTGAGCATTGAATTGGATGTAGAAAAGATAGAGAAAAGCTATTTACTCAAAAACATTTGTTTATTTATCCATAACATATTCTTCTGTTTATAATAAATCAAATTTCCTAATACTTTCTAGTTATGACCTAACCAAGTTCATCGTGAAGCACAGTTGTCTAAGACACATGCCCGGAGCATTTCTTTAATAGCTTAAGCTTTTTGGTAGAGAGTTGAACCAATATAAGATTAGAACCTAGTTGACCAAGTGATCTAGAATTTTGTCCCTATTGTCATAGTCTTACAGTTACAGTGCAAGTTGCGGGCCTTGTGGACTTGAAATTTATCAATGTTTCTACTCTCTAGTCAGAATGATATTTATCTTTGGGAGTATATATCTGGGCCCTATCTATATTTTCAGGTCTAATTGCTTGTTGATCAATCCTTTATTATTTAATTACTTCCTTCGTTCTTTTATCAGACTTTTTGCTAGTGGATAAATCTAAATTCTACATTCACCTTCAGCCACCATCTTTGTCAATGCTATAGTTCTGGTTAAGTTAACATTGTAGTTTGGTCATCAGATTGATTGCAGGATACCCTAAAGGTCATGCTTATGTCGAAGGAGACTGTTTTCAGATTTTTTATTTATTTTTCCTTCTTTAAGTTTAAGCCAATGTTTTGCTATTGTATTTATTCATGGGAATTCTAAGTCACGAATTGTTGTCTACTTTGAAGTCATTTATTGTATTTAATTTAATGAATTTTAAAGGATGGATTGTTGGCCACTTGGACCTTGGTAGTTAGGTGGCATTTGATCTGATTCTGAACCCTTTTAGAACCCGGTTTATGCATTTTAAGGTGGTACTGGTGATGCAAATGCAGATATATTCACTTTTAGTTTTGCCAAGCGTAGATAATTGTAAATGTGTTATCCTCTTTGGAAGTAGAGTTTAACCACCCACTCATCATTTTTTATAGATGGCATTGATGTTTTGTCCTTCCTGATCTGCTGCTAATCATTATTTGGACTTATGTTCATGAATTATGTCCTTGTTTGTAACAATGTTATCAAATTGCGGTGCCATGGCTGCTATGGCGGATATACATGGTGGTTTTTGGGCTTGCCACAATGGTAAATATCGGCCGGTATTGCAGTTTTTTCTGCCATAATCCGCTATAATGGTGCCGCAAAGCGGCCAGTATGGTGGGATATTGGCTCTCCGCCATAGACCACCATCCGCCATCAACAACGCTGGGTTGTAAACAATCACTTCTCTTGCATTTCATCTGTACTGTTAGAGTCACTGATAGGTGGCTAATACCTGTTCCTGAGTTGTGTATTAGTTATGCTGTTCAACATTCTTAAAGCTTCGGAATATTGACCATTAGATTCTGGGAACTCGCAGATATGGTAGAGTGAGCATCCGCTGGTCTTTCTGGCATTTGGGACAGGCCTTGGAACTATAGATCATGGGTTTCAAAATTTCTCCCTTCCAGAGTGCATCTGATCTGAATGCATGCATCACAATATTTTGGGGCGGGGGCAGTTTGAATGTTTGCTGTAGCAGTGTGATACCATGTTATTTGTTATCCTCCCCCTTTGAACTTAGTTGCTTAATTGCATTTGTTCTGTTGCAGAAATGCTGGTGAGGGAGTAATGGACTATGCTTAAGAGAATCAATTCATCTTCTGATGCCTGTGGGCAAAAACAATGTTCATTTGGCTACATATTGGTTGCAGTTTCTGTTTATGCATGTAATAGATTGGTGTTTGTTTTGATTAATTATGAGATACTAGAGTAGAGTTTAGAAGGTTCTCCAATTAGCGTTCTTTCTCACTTTTACACAATTAGTTCATAAGTTCTTTTTTGAGAGAATGACTTTTGCAACTAAAGAAGTCCTTATATGTCTTTTGTTCATGGCTAGCCCCGGGTGCTGAACATTACTACTTTTTTCCTGATTGCATCTTTTGCACCTAGACATCATTGATGTGATAAACAAAGCCTTTGATCTTGACAATCTTGGATTTTAGAGATTTATCTACTGCAAGACATGTTTTTTCTTTTTTGATGTTTCATGCTGTCCTGTTGCTGCTGATTCTTACAACATATTCAATTATGTCATTGGAGACATCTTATATAGAACTATTTTCATATATGGAATTGATTTTTTTCTTTATGCTTGTGTTTTCTCTTAGTCAGTATATATAAAAGTTTAAGTTTTAACAGGTTTCAACTTAATGCTATTAGGTCCCTCAACCTCTTGAATTGTCATCCATCCAAGTTGGAGGTGCTATTCCAATATAACTTTTTAGTTTTATTGATAAAAGGTACAAAATCTTGTGTTAATAGCAATTGGAAGACATTCACTCCCTTTAATTACTATTTACCACTATCTCCAGGTTTGGTTCTTTTAAATTCAAGAAGCTAAGACGTCAATTCAAAACTATGTTACCTGGGGATTTCTTGTTAACGTACCCTAGTTCCCTGCAGGCCTCTGTCCAGTGAAACTGGGCTTTATTATAGATATATAAAGACAATTTGCTTATATGTTGCATATTTAAAAAATCTGAAAATTTGTGTTGGGAAGCTATGGTTTATACAATAATTTTTACATAAATATTTTATACAATAATTTGTTACATAAATATTTTATTATTATTTTCAAACTTGAACTGTATCGACAATTTCGATTGTATTCCTACAACTTGGACTGTAATTGTGTTTTGTATATTGCAGACGGCATAAAGAGAAAAAGGAAGATGCAGCTGAACCTGAGACTGACCCTGAAAGAGATCAAAGAACTGTGTTTGCTTATCAGGTATTCCTACTACGGAATGCAATAACATGATCTGTTTTGTTCATAAATTTACTGCCAGATCTAATTTTGAAAGCATTTTCACAGATATCTCTTAAAGCGGATGAAAGAGATGTTTATGAGTTCTTCTCAAGGGCTGGGAAGGTTCAATATTTCATACTTCCATTTCCTTTTTTAGCTAGCATCAAAATTGAATTATTTTGCTACTGTAGTTTGCATTTATCTTGGAATATAATAAATGAAAAGGAAGTTGTATGTTATTAGCGGAAAACACTCTGTTTCCTTTTGACCTTTGAAATATATGGTTTGAAAGGCATGGAATGCATTTTTGTTATTATCAAGTAAAACATTGGAAGGAAATCCAGTTTTGTCACCAACTCAAAATTTAAAACACAAAAAAAACTCAATTTAGTTTTAATTCATTATAGTGTAAAGAGTTTCACACATCAGTCAGCCCTTGGTACCTCTTGTTTGGAAAACATCAATTGAAAGTGGAATAATATGGTCATCATAATATCCCAATCGCCGAGTTTTTACTTTTGCACCCTTTCTTGTCATTGAAAAAGCCATTTGTTCTTTAACCTTTTTTTTTACATCTCTGGTCTACTGTTTCCAGGTGCGAGATGTTCGTTTGATTATGGACCGCAATTCAAGACGTTCTAAAGGTGTTGGGTAAGCATCAGATAACGAGATTCAATGTCTAGTTTTGAAAACATTTTGATATCATGTAACTTTTAATTTTATTTATTTTAGAAAATTATGGAAGGGTTAATTTTTATTAATTATAGTAGCACTAATGACCATTTTCCAACTGTCCTTGAGGGGATTAGAAGTAGGATCTTGAAGTTACTAGGCTTAAGCTCTTATCGCTGAGCTAGCACATCAAGTGTTAATTGAATATGACTTACTGGGAACAAATATCTAATTCATTTTAATACTTTAATTAAAGGTTTATTATTAGTAATCTTGTGTTTCTTTTTCTAATTTCATAACTTCAAATATAGTACAACTCCTCCATGGAGACTAACTGCATTATATTATTCCTTATCTAAATGTATGCAAAAAAAATCCTCATATTTCAGTATTAAAAAATTGCTGGTTCATTCAATTCAATGTAGTTTTTGTTGGGATATTTTGTTCACCAAAGTTTTTTACATACATCAGTGTTACTTTATATATTATTTTCCTTAAGTAATGATTTTATATTTAATATGTGAGGATTTAATTTTCTCTTCTTGGCGTCGTTTGATCCATGTAGGCCACTCCACTTAGTGGGGTAAGGCTTGGTGGTGGTTGTTGTAATAAAGGAAAATAATAATATTAGGACTGAAGATCCTAGAATTACTTGTTCAGTCATGTTTCTTACCCAACAGAGGTTATATTTCTTGCATTTATCAATTTTCATTGTATCATCATGTAAGGTCTACATGCACTACTGAGTCATTTTATTCTTGAATACAGTTAATACATGCACCAGTGCCTATTAATGCTATTAACTTAAAAGTCTCATTTTGAACCATCAAATTGACATCACAATTTCATTTATGAAATGTTTTCTGTTTAATAAATTAACTAATGGTCCTGATGTTTGTACTGTTTTTTTCTGCCTTCACATTTGCAGGTATATTGAGTTTTACGATTCTATGTCTGTTCCCATGGCAATAGCACTCTCAGGTCAACCAATTCTTCGTCAACCAGTGATGGTGAAGCCATCAGAAGCAGAAAAGAATTTGGTTCAATCTACAGCATCTGTTGCCAATGGACCTTCTGGAAATTTGGGTCCTTATTCTGGGGGTGCAAGAAGGCTATATGTTGGCAATCTGCATTCCAGTATTACTGAAGCTGATCTTCATAGGGTAAGCACATCTGGTTTATTTTTTCCTTGGATAATTTTCTGGTGCATTTTATGATTGATTCTCTAGAGCTGGTAGACTGAAAGGGATCCTTATAATATGATGCATTGTTGAGAGTAGAATGAGACACATTCCTGGTTTTATCCTCCTTTTTTTGTTTGTACCTCTTTTTAATAATGCTACTTTTTAAAAATTATTTAAAAGTCGAGAATGATGGTATTTTTCATCAACATATTTGCTTCCAATTGGTTGCTTTTATTTTATTTTATTTTTTTCACATGAAATTGTTTAGGTCTTTGAAGCATTTGGTCAAGTTGAGCTAGTTCAGCTGCCTCTTGATGAAATTGGGCATTGCAAAGGTTTTGGCTTTGTGCAGGTGAATCTTATAGTTAGTTTTTTGACCAAGTTAACTTGTCAACTTTTTATTTTATTATTAAATATCCTTTAATTGATCAGCTGCTCATATCTTTTGCGGAAGCTGCTTTTAATGAATTAAACTGAGGGAGAGCTTGGATTTGGACCAAGCCAAATTCAACTCCAGCCAAATGTTGGGGTTTTGACGAGTCCAGCCAAGCCAAACACTTTAGGTTTACTTGGACGCACCGAATTTAAATATTGAGCATAGCTTGTTTTAGAATACAAGGCCTAAGCTTGGATAGTTTAGTTTGTATAATACTTATTGGTAGATGTAATAAATAACATTGCAGCTCTCTAATGCACACATACACCAGCTATTTGAGAGCTATGGACGTCATCATGCCTACAAAAGTTTAACTTGGATCATTTAAAATAAAATTGAGTCTACCTTGGGAGTTTGAACATGATTTTTTTGCTGAACATATGAGCTTTATCAAGTATGTAAAGAATTCAGCTCGAATATTTCACTATGTTTGTAATTTTTTACTCATGGATGAAGTTGTGGTTGCTACTCGGCTATGATGCTATTCTAATAATAAACTGTTCTATGTATGATATGCTCACTGCATTTGTTTTTGGCAGTGTAAAGTTAATTGTATCTATTACTTACTGTAGTTTGCCCGCCTAGAAGATGCAAAAAATGCTCAGAGCTTGAATAGCCAATTGGAGATTGGTGGCAGGACAATCAAGGTACTGTTGATTTGCTCATAAATTTGAGCTTAGTTGGCCTTCTTTTACTAATATTAAACTCAATTTGCTAAATATAAGTTCCTATTAAATAAAACTTATAAAATTTTAATTACTTAAATGTGAGAGCGAATAAATCGCTTATGGCCAGTTTAATTTGTATCTTGATTTTGTGGTAGATCTAACTGGATTATAGATTTTGTATAACCAATTAAGTGCAATTTCTAATCATCGTTGTCGTGTTGCTGGATTTACTCTACCATCAGGATTCTTGATGATATACGATCCCATTGTTTAAATAACGGAAATTAAGAAAGCTTGGATTTATATTAAATTTGTTAAGAATTGATATTATTTGTATATGTTTAACCTTCAAGATAGAGAATAAGTTTATGTTATAGTATTTATTATTGTTTGCAGAAAAAAGGTAAAATAATTAGGGGTATGTTTGTAAAAAAAATTGATATTCTTGATTTTTTACCTATTTAAAGTTATGTTAAGCAAGAATAAGTATTGGTTGTGCTAGAATAGTGTTAGGTTTGGAACTGGAAAATTAAGAAATGTAGTATTATTACTATGGATCTGTCACATATATTAGTGTGATCTCAATATGATAGGATTGTGTGCATAATAGAAGAAAATATTGGCGCCTTTTGGTAAATAAACTATCAACCAGAGGACATTCTTGGATTATGGTATAATCCCAGGAAACTAAAATAATTGAAAAATAACAATGAATAGAACGGAGTAATGCTCCTTGCATAATAAAGAATGGAAAATACACAAGAATGAAATATCCCCTTTTTGAAAGGAGGACCAGCTTCTCTCCTCTGTCTAACATGTGTACTGGTGGTTTGGATTACCCTTCTTAAATTGTCAGCATGACTCGTGGACTGCTGATTCTCCACAACCCCTCTTTGTTTCTAATGAGATGCAGAAATTTAATTGAGGCCCTGCTAACAAACAGCAACATAGATTTTACTAGAACTGTTAAATACATGATCTTAAGGGTTATACATCTATAAGTGCTTTTGATTTTGGCTTGAACTTGTTCCTAGCAAGTGGATTTGTTGCTGACATTTTTTTCTGTAAACCAAAGGATCTAAATTGGATGACCAGTTGCACATTTTTCTTCTTAGGTATCAGCTGTTACAGATCAGTCTGGAATGCAAGAATTCGGTGGAAATACTGGTGATATTGATGATGATGAAGGTGGTGGCTTGGTGAGTAATATATGTCTCACGGAAATTGTTTTTGACCTCTTAATTTTTTTATCAAATTTAGTAGAGATACTCATGCTCTAAATGTTAGCCTAGTCTCAGTATGCTATACTTGTCAAGACTGACACTAGAGATTCAACAAATCACTGAGCATTTCTCTTTGTTTGCTTCACCTGTATGCATGTTTCTGAAAATTAGTACATTAATATTTTTTCATATGTTAATTAATTTGAACTGAAGTTAGTTAAATTTATATTCAACTTCAACTCTAGTTAATTTATATTTAAACAATGGATCCAACTCTAGTTAATTTATATTTAAACAATGGATCCAACTCTTACTCGGACCCGGTGATAGTGAGAGCTCCATAGCACTCTGTTGCCCTTCATAAATTAGTTTGAATTTTTTGCATACAAACCAGTGTTATAGCTGACCATTCTTTAATTTTCAGTCCTTGAATGCCTCGTCCCGAGCATTACTCATGCAGAGGTTGGATCACAGTGGCACTGCATCAAGGTTTTCTCCCCTGCCATTTTGGTTTTCATCTTTTGAGATCAGTGTATAATCTAACCTTCTGTGCCTTTTTTTTTGGCAGTATGGTTGGTTTTCTGGGCAGTTCCGTTGTCAACAATACAGGCCTTAATTTACACGCAACGGGAAACATACCGCCAGTAGCTGGACTACCAGGTGGAGGTCTTCAAATTCCAATGCTCACAAGTCCTTCTATTGATACAATTGGAGTTCCAAGTGAATGCTTATTGCTAAAGAATATGTTTGATCCAGAAAATGAGGTAGTTAAATTGCTCTCCTATAAAAAAAAATTTGTCTTACTTTTGCTGTGTTGAATGATATTATTGATATTGTGTGCTGCAGAAGGAACCAGACTTTGATTTGGATGTTAAAGAAGATGTAGAAGCAGAATGCTCTAAGTTTGGAAACTTAAAACATATATACGTTGATAAGTGAGTTAATTTGTAACTATTATGTTCCTACGAGACTAAGATCGTGAAATTTTCACTTAGTTATTGTTTCTATGCGCAGGAAGAGTGCTGGGTATGTCTACTTACGATTTGAAGATACCCAATCTTCTACAGGTGCACAGCGGGCCTTACATGGAAGATGGTTTGCTGGAAAGATGATCACTGCAAGCTTTATGGTACATTGATTGGCTTTATTTCTCTTTATTTGATTTTCTCGATATTGACCATTGATGAGCGTCTTTCTTTACCCCGAAGTCATTAAATCCTGTATATGATGGCAGGTGCCCCAGTCATATGAGGATAGATTCCCGGACAGCAAGTAAAATATTGGAGATCCATTATGAAGTAGTGGATTGATGGGGAATCTTGCAGCAGAAATTGGCATTCTGAGAAATATTTGAGAAAGGTTTTAAACAAAGTTATGTTATATACACTTGCAGTTGCTATACTTAACCTGTTTTGGGGGAATATCGGTTTGATTTTAAGCATCTTGTTACAATTTTACTGTTGTAGCTTGTAACGTTATTGGTTGGTACAAGTTTTATGAATGCTAGTAACATTAATTACATCATCTTCTGATGCCAATTACATTTGCTCAAAATTCTTTGAAGACTATCTTCTTAAATTTGATATGAAAATCTTGTTATGATGAATGGTTTTTGCTATTCATGAAGTGAACTTGATTGTGTTTGAAGGAAGTTATTTTGGAAGCCCTTGCCAATAAGCTGCCAATTGGAACCATTAAGTACTTGTCAAAGGTGGCTGCTGTTCAGGAATCTGGCTTCACTAAGATACTACATTTTTGTTGATGCAACAATCATCAAGATCAGAGTAAACAATGTGTGACATACTAAATAAAATAAATATATAAGATCTTTTGGTTCATATATAAAGAAGAAAAAAGAAACTTCTATTATGAACTTAAATTTGTATTCTTTAACTGAAAAATTAAGGGTTTGCAATTTAAAAGTTATTGATAGGGTGTGATGAAATTAACTCTGGTTGCAAAGTGGTTCGGCTTCAAAGATGCCACATACACAGGAAGGTATGGAATCAGAGGCTATGTAGAGTTGGGAAGTGTTTTTGGTGTGGAACAGAAGAGTGCTGACATTAAGTTGTTTGGTACGGCGGTGTGGATCTCTGGTGTGGTGGAGTGGGATGTTTTTATAAATTTAATACTCCAACGTTTAAGTCAGCAAAGTTAAAGAAAAAGAAGTGTAATTTTATAAGAATGAATAAAATTGTACATGTTATAATGTGGAAATTATGAAATTAATAGAATTATATTGAAAATTTGAAAAAAATTAGTGTTTTATATATCATGTGAGACATACCGGAATTTTTGAAATTTCCGGTGTATAATACCGAAAATTTTAAAATTTTCGAGTGAGATATACTGGAAATATGAAATTTATGTAAACTATTCCAAATTATTGAAAATTTTAGAAATTCAAAATTTTCGATATGCACCCATATTTTTCTAAAAAAAATTAATTTCAAATTTTTGACACAGCGGTTTGCATAAATGGTTCCATAAAAACTTCATCGCATAATATATACATATTGTTCACAAGATTATATAGCAAATTAGGATGACTTCCTAACTTCACCCTCTCAGTGCCTAATCCGTCTTGCATATGCTGATTCCCATACTTTTACATCTTCAGTACAATTTTGTTTTCAACGGTCAGTGACAGGAGACAATAAACTATTAGATTTCATCTTTACCTGAATCCCATGATTGTTGACAAAACCGACAACAATGATGTTATGTCGGCTCGTGTACATAGGTGGAGCTATGGTAAGCGAAAAAAAATGTAATGTTAAGTCTATATGACAAGGAGACAAATACAACATTGTACCTACATGTAATAGGATAACCTATATCAGGAATCGTCATCTATTTTTTTCGACCTTACACACCCAAGTGTTCTACTTTTAAGGAATTCCCAACTTCAGAGACCATGTCATAAAACAAATTGAAAAATAAGTTAAGGTGTTGATGAACTTGAGTATCTAACTGCGTCCGGATCAACGACCATGACTCTTTGCTCCATCCAAGTAAAGTTGCAATAGCGCGAAAACCACAATTTTCATCGTCACTCACATGCACAATGTCATCAATGTATGGATGCAAGAAACTATGAAACTGAGACAAGTAAAGATGCCTAAAAAATGCAGTGGTCAGTTGACTTTGACCCAACATACTTGAAGGTTGACTTCCTGTTGGATTCATGCATTATCTCTTTGTAGCCTGACTCCTATACAAACCCTCACCATACTCCCATTGTGATGGATCACGATGCACATCACTCTCTTCACCTTTTCTGCTTTTTTTAACTCCACTCTTTGACTTGTACTTGACCGACGGTGGACACATAGAAGTTGTGGATTGATGTGATAGTTCCCGAATCTTTTTCTTCAACACCCTCTAGCCTACTATATCCAAAGAATTGAAATATGTCTTCAACTCTTCACACTCTACTTCTAAATTCAGCTTTGTGCCACTATCGTCATGACCGTTAGCATGTCCTTCAATATGTAATTTCTTCCAAAAAAACATGATTTGGTTCTAAAGGAACAAACAAGTCTTGTATTTGAAAACCAGCAAGTTGACACGTACAAGGTAACCAATGTGTAGTTTCGATGAAGTAACTACAAGCATTTATGCTTGTACCAACAAATTTTATCATTTCTAACTCCTTCACTATGTGCTGTATACATTGCCTTGAAACAAAACCGTGCAACTTGGTATAGAATAGAGTGTTATACCGATGCTCAATGTTGACAATACTTTTTTGAAACGACACCTTGATTGAATCTAGCTGCAACTTCAATATTGTATTAACAACATCCCAACTTCGATATAAATCTCCCCGAATTGCAGTCAACATATTTTTTTTGTCTCGAATGAGTAGACTCCCCCCTAAATCACAATATTAAACCATAATGAGGCAACATGGTAAATCATGCTCAGTAATAACATCGAAAATAAGTCTATGTACCTGCTCGTTGTTGTGTTCTCTAAATGAGTGACTCTGTTAGACCAAGTAGCAAAAAAACCTTTTTTTAACGTCAACAATCTCAAGCAGTGGTAACCGGTATCTGTATGATTATAATTCAAATAATCAACAATATGATAAATAAAAGTATGTCGAAATGATATCAATGTATGATAAAGATGCACATTACCTATTTGTCTTGTATGTACAATAAAAAATCAACACCAAGTGAAACATATTCAACAACTTCACTGAATCACGATATGTCCAGCAACAACATTTGAGTTTTCCCTATTTCTTGTCCAACACATATTATTCTCTATGAATAAGAGTCAATAACATTTGCATTTCCGTCAACGTACCTCTCTTACTCGCATTGTATGTAGCTTTACCTTTATACACTTGGGTAACACCGGTGAGATTTTCTAGATCTTTGTCTTTCAAGGCAGAAACTATGTACCGTGGAGTCATGTTGTACTTTGTCATCACCCTCATATAGTTTATGATTTTGAAACCCACGCCTAACCATCACCTTTCAACTGATACCACTCGACGCAGATCTCAGACAAAAATGACATTTCACTTTCATACTATAAATGTGTTATGAAGATTTACTGCTTTCAAATATATTTTTTCTTTAATAATTTCCTCCTCTCTCACAACCCATAATTTATTTATTTTTTCTACCTCACTGGCATTTGTAGTATCAGAACGAACAATCACAACTATAATACCATGTTGCTTGCCAATATTCTGTATCCAAGCTAATACTTCAGATCGGGTCTCAAATATCTGTCATTTACATCACATAAAAACTATAATATTAATATCATATAAGAGTGGAAAATATTAAATTTTAACTTGTTACATAGAAAATATACATTGTTTGTGCTTAAGAACTGCGTACAATTCATACACAAATCCGTAGAAGACCATGCCGACTCTGGACCGCACAGATAAAATATTTTTTTCTAATTTTTGTTATGTTACTGGAAATTAGACAAAATTTCTAGAAGTTTTTGTAACTTACCAAAAATTTTGACAATTTGCGGATTGAAACGAATTGTTTGTGTAAATTACATGAAAATTTGACAATTTCCGATTATTGGATATTAGATTTCCTAAAATTTTTGGTATTTTGTACCGGATTTTTCCAAATTTCTAGTATATATGTGAGTTTTAAAAAATACAAAAACTGACGTACCAAAAATTTCAAAATAACAACTAGAAATTTCGTTTATAGATTAAAAAAAGTGAATATTTTTAGAAGAATAGTAAAATTGATAAATAAATATTAGCAAGGATAGTTTTTGTGAATATTGAAAGTTTGGGAGGGGGTGGTAAAATTCTCGCATTCTCCTAGTAAGACCCCAATTGTTCATTTGTTCGATACAAGAGTATTTGATTGAGTTTTCTTGTATTAGGCTGATCTTGTTGGACCTTTTGATCTGCATGGAACAGAGAATTTTTTATGCCACTCCCTTAGAAGTAGTGTTTTTTTAATATAAATATCCTTCATGAATTTTATATATATTTTTAAATTCTTGTTTATGGGATATTTGGGAAGAGATCAATTATTATATTTGTCGATATAAAATTTTTCACACTATCATTCGTTTGCATTATTTTTATAAGTGGTTAAAATAAAAGTCAAATTTTTTCGAATATCCAACGACTATGATTAACTGACAGTATAAAATTCTTCTACACTGTCAATGTATTTCAATTAAATTCATTTAGAAATTTTATGAGATATTTGAAAAAAAAAACATTTTTTAGAAAAAACATGTGTGCATCATATATTTTTCGACGAAATTTATTATTTTATACCAGATTTTTAAAAGAACGGTGTAAAATCATAGTTTTCTGAAGACAAAAATCTACCAATTTTTTCAATATGTCAAAGAATTATAAAATATATCAAATCTTTCGAGAAATTTGATGATATTAACTTTTTTTTTCCTACACTATCAAAATTTTTAAAAATAAAAAATTACAAAACCGGATTTAGCAAAAAGTCCGAAAATGTTAAATATATTTTCAGAAAAATCTATTAAAATACATACCAAACATTTTAAATATATATCCAACTAGATTTTTCGCATGCACTTTTGTACTAAAATATTGCATTAAATAATATGGTTATTATGTACCTGCTCGTTGTTGTGTTCCCTAAATGAGTGACTCTGTTAGACCAAGTAGCAAAAAAACCTTTTTTTAACGTCAACAATCTCAAGCAGTGGTAACCGGTATCTGTATGATTATAATTCAAATAATCAACAATATGATAAATAAAAGTATGTCGAAATGATATCAATGTATGATAAAGATGCACATTACCTATTTGTCTTGTATGTACAATAAAAAATCAACACCAAGTGAAACATATTCAACAACTTCACTGAATCACGATATGTCCAGCAACAACATTTGTAGTATCAGAACGAACAGTCACAACTATAATACCATGTTGCTTGCCAATATTCTGTATCCAAGCTAATACTTCAGATCGGGTCTCAAATATCTGTCATTTACATCACATAAAAACTATAATATTAATATCATATAAGAGTGGAAAATATTAAATTTTAACTTGTTACATAGAAAATATACATTGTTTGTGCTTAAGAACTGCGTACAATTCATACACAAATCCGTAGAAGACCATGCCGACTCTGGACCGCACAGATAAAATATTTTTTTCTAATTTTTGTTATGTTACTGGAAATTAGACAAAATTTCTAGAAGTTTTTGTAACTTACCAAAAATTTTGACAATTTGCGGATTGAAACGAATTGTTTGTGTAAATTACATGAAAATTTGACAATTTCCGATTATTGGATATTAGATTTCCTAAAATTTTTGGTATTTTGTACCGGATTTTTCCAAATTTCTAGTATATATGTGAGTTTTAAAAAATACAAAAATTGACGTACCAAAAATTTCAAAATAACAACTAGAAATTTCGTTTATAGATTAAAAAAAGTGAATATTTTTAGAAGAATAGTAAAATTGATAAATAAATATTAGCAAGGATAGTTTTTGTGAATATTAAAAGTTTGGGAGGGGGTGGTAAAATTCTCGCATTCTCCTAGTAAGACCCCAATTGTTCATTTGTTCGATACAAGAGTATTTGATTGAGTTTTCTTGTATTAGGCTGATCTTGTTGGACCTTTTGATCTGCATGGAACAGAGAATTTTTTATGCCACTCCCTTAGAAGTAGTGTTTTTTTAATATAAATATCCTTCATGAATTTTATATATATTTTTAAATTCTTGTTTATGGGATATTTGGGAAGAGATCAATTATTATATTTGTCGATATAAAATTTTTCACACTATCATTCGTTTGCATTATTTTTATAAGTGGTTAAAATAAAAGTCAAATTTTTTCGAATATCCAACGACTATGATTAACTGACAGTATAAAATTCTTCTACACTGTCAATGTATTTCAATTAAATTCATTTAGAAATTTTATGAGATATTTGAAAAAAAAAACATTTTTTAGAAAAAACATGTGTGCATCATATATTTTTCGACGAAATTTATTATTTTATACCAGATTTTTAAAAGAACGGTGTAAAATCATAGTTTTCTGAAGACAAAAATCTACCAATTTTTTCAATATGTCAAAGAATTATAAAATATATCAAATCTTTCGAGAAATTTGATGATATTAACTTTTTTTTTCCTACACTATCAAGATTTTTAAAAATAAAAAATTACAAAACCGGATTTAGCAAAAAGTCCGAAAATGTTAAATATATTTTCAGAAAAATCTATTAAAATACATACCAAACATTTTAAATATATATCCAACTAGATTTTTCGCATGCACTTTTGTACTAAAATATTGCATTAAATAATATGGTTATTATGTACCTGCTCGTTGTTGTGTTCCCTAAATGAGTGACTCTGTTAGACCAAGTAGCAAAAAAACCTTTTTTTAACGTCAACAATCTCAAGCAGTGGTAACCGGTATCTGTATGATTATAATTCAAATAATCAACAATATGATAAATAAAAGTATGTCGAAATGATATCAATGTATGATAAAGATGCACATTACCTATTTGTCTTGTATGTACAATAAAAAATCAACACCAAGTGAAACATATTCAACAACTTCACTGAATCACGATATGTCCAGCAACAACATTTGTAGTATCAGAACGAACAGTCACAACTATAATACCATGTTGCTTGCCAATATTCTGTATCCAAGCTAATACTTCAGATCGGGTCTCAAATATCTGTCATTTACATCACATAAAAACTATAATATTAATATCATATAAGAGTGGAAAATATTAAATTTTAACTTGTTACATAGAAAATATACATTGTTTGTGCTTAAGAACTGCGTACAATTCATACACAAATCCGTAGAAGACCATGCCGACTCTGGACCGCACAGATAAAATATTTTTTTCTAATTTTTGTTATGTTACTGGAAATTAGACAAAATTTCTAGAAGTTTTTGTAACTTACCAAAAATTTTGACAATTTGCGGATTGAAACGAATTGTTTGTGTAAATTACATGAAAATTTGACAATTTCCGATTATTGGATATTAGATTTCCTAAAATTTTTGGTATTTTGTACCGGATTTTTCCAAATTTCTAGTATATATGTGAGTTTTAAAAAATACAAAAATTGACGTACCAAAAATTTCAAAATAACAACTAGAAATTTCGTTTATAGATTAAAAAAAGTGAATATTTTTAGAAGAATAGTAAAATTGATAAATAAATATTAGCAAGGATAGTTTTTGTGAATATTGAAAGTTTGGGAGGGGGTGGTAAAATTCTCGCATTCTCCTAGTAAGACCCCAATTGTTCATTTGTTCGATACAAGAGTATTTGATTGAGTTTTCTTGTATTAGGCTGATCTTGTTGGACCTTTTGATCCACATGGAACAGAGAATTTTTTATGCCACTCCCTTAGAAGTAGTGTTTTTTTAATATAAATATCCTTCATGAATTTTATATATATTTTTAAATTCTTGTTTATGGGATATTTGGGAAGAGATCAATTATTATATTTGTCGATATAAAATTTTTCACACTATCATTCGTTTGCATTATTTTTATAAGTGGTTAAAATAAAAGTCAAATTTTTTCGAATATCCAACGACTATGATTAACTGACAGTATAAAATTCTTCTACACTGTCAATGTATTTCAATTAAATTCATTTAGAAATTTTATGAGATATTTGAAAAAAAAAATATTTTTTAGAAAAAACATGTGTGCATCATATATTTTTCGACGAAATTTATTATTTTATACCAGATTTTTAAAAGAACGGTGTAAAATCATAGTTTTCTGAAGACAAAAATCTACCAATTTTTTCAATATGTCAAAGAATTATAAAATATATCAAATCTTTCGAGAAATTTGATGATATTAACTTTTTTTTTCCTACACTATCAAAATTTTTAAAAATAAAAAATTACAAAACCGGATTTAGCAAAAAGTCCGAAAATGTTAAATATATTTTCAGAAAAATCTATTAAAATACATACCAAACATTTTAAATATATATCCAACTAGATTTTTCGCATGCACTTTTGTACTAAAATATTGCATTAAATAATATGGTTATTATGTACCTGCTCGTTGTTGTGTTCCCTAAATGAGTGACTCTGTTAGACCAAGTAGCAAAAAAATCTTTTTTTAACGTCAACAATCTCAAGCAGTGGTAACCGGTATCTGTATGATTATAATTCAAATAATCAACAATATGATAAATAAAAGTATGTCGAAATGATATCAATGTATGATAAAGATGCACATTACCTATTTGTCTTGTATGTACAATAAAAAATCAACACCAAGTGAAACATATTCAACAACTTCACTGAATCACGATATGTCCAGCAACAACATTTGTAGTATCAGAACGAACAGTCACAACTATAATACCATGTTGCTTGCCAATATTCTGTATCCAAGCTAATACTTCAGATCGGGTCTCAAATATCTGTCATTTACATCACATAAAAACTATAATATTAATATCATATAAGAGTGGAAAATATTAAATTTTAACTTGTTACATAGAAAATATACATTGTTTGTGCTTAAGAACTGCGTACAATTCATACACAAATCCGTAGAAGACCATGCCGACTCTGGACCGCACAGATAAAATATTTTTTTCTAATTTTTGTTATGTTACTGGAAATTAGACAAAATTTCTAGAAGTTTTTGTAACTTACCAAAAATTTTGACAATTTGCGGATTGAAACGAATTGTTTGTGTAAATTACATGAAAATTTGACAATTTCCGATTATTGGATATTAGATTTCCTAAAATTTTTGGTATTTTGTACCGGATTTTTCCAAATTTCTAGTATATATGTGAGTTTTAAAAAATACAAAAATTGACGTACCAAAAATTTCAAAATAACAACTAGAAATTTCGTTTATAGATTAAAAAAAGTGAATATTTTTAGAAGAATAGTAAAATTGATAAATAAATATTAGCAAGGATAGTTTTTGTGAATATTGAAAGTTTGGGAGGGGGTGGTAAAATTCTCGCATTCTCCTAGTAAGACCCCAATTGTTCATTTGTTCGATACAAGAGTATTTGATTGAGTTTTCTTGTATTAGGCTGATCTTGTTGGACCTTTTGATCCACATGGAACAGAGAATTTTTTATGCCACTCCCTTAGAAGTAGTGTTTTTTTAATATAAATATCCTTCATGAATTTTATATATATTTTTAAATTCTTGTTTATGGGGGGATATTTGGGAAGAGATCAATTATTATATTTGTCGATATAAAATTTTTCACACTATCATTCGTTTGCATTATTTTTATAAGTGGTTAAAATAAAAGTCAAATTTTTTCGAATATCCAACGACTATGATTAACTGACAGTATAAAATTCTTCTACACTGTCAATGTATTTCAATTAAATTCATTTAGAAATTTTATGAGATATTTGAAAAAAAAAACATTTTTTAGAAAAAACATGTGTGCATCATATATTTTTCGACGAAATTTATTATTTTATACCAGATTTTTAAAAGAACGGTGTAAAATCATAGTTTTCTGAAGACAAAAATCTACCAATTTTTTCAATATGTCAAAGAATTATAAAATATATCAAATCTTTCGAGAAATTTGATGATATTAACTTTTTTTTTCCTACACTATCAAAATTTTTAAAAATAAAAAATTACAAAACCGGATTTAGCAAAAAGTCCGAAAATGTTAAATATATTTTCAGAAAAATCTATTAAAATACATACCAAACATTTTAAATATATATCCAACTAGATTTTTCGCATGCACTTTTGTACTAAAATATTGCATTAAATAATATGGTTATTATGTACCTGCTCGTTGTTGTGTTCCCTAAATGAGTGACTCTGTTAGACCAAGTAGCAAAAAAACCTTTTTTTAACGTCAACAATCTCAAGCAGTGGTAACCGGTATCTGTATGATTATAATTCAAATAATCAACAATATGATAAATAAAAGTATGTCGAAATGATATCAATGTATGATAAAGATGCACATTACCTATTTGTCTTGTATGTACAATAAAAAATCAACACCAAGTGAAACATATTCAACAACTTCACTGAATCACGATATGTCCAGCAACAACATTTGTAGTATCAGAACGAACAGTCACAACTATAATACCATGTTGCTTGCCAATATTCTGTATCCAAGCTAATACTTCAGATCGGGTCTCAAATATCTGTCATTTACATCACATAAAAACTATAATATTAATATCATATAAGAGTGGAAAATATTAAATTTTAACTTGTTACATAGAAAATATACATTGTTTGTGCTTAAGAACTGCGTACAATTCATACACAAATCCGTAGAAGACCATGCCGACTCTGGACCGCACAGATAAAATATTTTTTTCTAATTTTTGTTATGTTACTGGAAATTAGACAAAATTTCTAGAAGTTTTTGTAACTTACCAAAAATTTTGACAATTTGCGGATTGAAACGAATTGTTTGTGTAAATTACATGAAAATTTGACAATTTCCGATTATTGGATATTAGATTTCCTAAAATTTTTGGTATTTTGTACCGGATTTTTCCAAATTTCTAGTATATATGTGAGTTTTAAAAAATACAAAAATTGACGTACCAAAAATTTCAAAATAACAACTAGAAATTTCGTTTATAGATTAAAAAAAGTGAATATTTTTAGAAGAATAGTAAAATTGATAAATAAATATTAGCAAGGATAGTTTTTGTGAATATTGAAAGTTTGGGAGGGGGTGGTAAAATTCTCGCATTCTCCTAGTAAGACCCCAATTGTTCATTTGTTCGATACAAGAGTATTTGATTGAGTTTTCTTGTATTAGGCTGATCTTGTTGGACCTTTTGATCCACATGGAACAGAGAATTTTTTATGCCACTCCCTTAGAAGTAGTGTTTTTTTAATATAAATATCCTTCATGAATTTTATATATATTTTTAAATTCTTGTTTATGGGATATTTGGGAAGAGATCAATTATTATATTTGTCGATATAAAATTTTTCACACTATCATTCGTTTGCATTATTTTTATAAGTGGTTAAAATAAAAGTCAAATTTTTTCGAATATCCAACGACTATGATTAACTGACAGTATAAAATTCTTCTACACTGTCAATGTATTTCAATTAAATTCATTTAGAAATTTTATGAGATATTTGAAAAAAAAAACATTTTTTAGAAAAAACATGTGTGCATCATATATTTTTCGACGAAATTTATTATTTTATACCAGATTTTTAAAAGAACGGTGTAAAATCATAGTTTTCTGAAGACAAAAATCTACCAATTTTTTCAATATGTCAAAGAATTATAAAATATATCAAATCTTTCGAGAAATTTGATGATATTAACTTTTTTTTTCCTACACTATCAAGATTTTTAAAAATAAAAAATTACAAAACCGGATTTAGCAAAAAGTCCGAAAATGTTAAATATATTTTCAGAAAAATCTATTAAAATACATACCAAACATTTTAAATATATATCCAACTAGATTTTTCGCATGCACTTTTGTACTAAAATATTGCATTAAATAATATGGTTATTATGTACCTGCTCGTTGTTGTGTTCCCTAAATGAGTGACTCTGTTAGACCAAGTAGCAAAAAAACCTTTTTTTAACGTCAACAATCTCAAGCAGTGGTAACCGGTATCTGTATGATTATAATTCAAATAATCAACAATATGATAAATAAAAGTATGTCGAAATGATATCAATGTATGATAAAGATGCACATTACCTATTTGTCTTGTATGTACAATAAAAAATCAACACCAAGTGAAACATATTCAACAACTTCACTGAATCACGATATGTCCAGCAACAACATTTGTAGTATCAGAACGAACAGTCACAACTATAATACCATGTTGCTTGCCAATATTCTGTATCCAAGCTAATACTTCAGATCGGGTCTCAAATATCTGTCATTTACATCACATAAAAACTATAATATTAATATCATATAAGAGTGGAAAATATTAAATTTTAACTTGTTACATAGAAAATATACATTGTTTGTGCTTAAGAACTGCGTACAATTCATACACAAATCCGTAGAAGACCATGCCGACTCTGGACCGCACAGATAAAATATTTTTTTCTAATTTTTGTTATGTTACTGGAAATTAGACAAAATTTCTAGAAGTTTTTGTAACTTACCAAAAATTTTGACAATTTGCGGATTGAAACGAATTGTTTGTGTAAATTACATGAAAATTTGACAATTTCCGATTATTGGATATTAGATTTCCTAAAATTTTTGGTATTTTGTACCGGATTTTTCCAAATTTCTAGTATATATGTGAGTTTTAAAAAATACAAAAACTGACGTACCAAAAATTTCAAAATAACAACTAGAAATTTCGTTTATAGATTAAAAAAAGTGAATATTTTTAGAAGAATAGTAAAATTGATAAATAAATATTAGCAAGGATAGTTTTTGTGAATATTGAAAGTTTGGGAGGGGGTGGTAAAATTCTCGCATTCTCCTAGTAAGACCCCAATTGTTCATTTGTTCGATACAAGAGTATTTGATTGAGTTTTCTTGTATTAGGCTGATCTTGTTGGACCTTTTGATCTGCATGGAACAGAGAATTTTTTATGCCACTCCCTTAGAAGTAGTGTTTTTTTAATATAAATATCCTTCATGAATTTTATATATATTTTTAAATTCTTGTTTATGGGATATTTGGGAAGAGATCAATTATTATATTTGTCGATATAAAATTTTTCACACTATCATTCGTTTGCATTATTTTTATAAGTGGTTAAAATAAAAGTCAAATTTTTTCGAATATCCAACGACTATGATTAACTGACAGTATAAAATTCTTCTACACTGTCAATGTATTTCAATTAAATTCATTTAGAAATTTTATGAGATATTTGAAAAAAAAAACATTTTTTAGAAAAAACATGTGTGCATCATATATTTTTCGACGAAATTTATTATTTTATACCAGATTTTTAAAAGAACGGTGTAAAATCATAGTTTTCTGAAGACAAAAATCTACCAATTTTTTCAATATGTCAAAGAATTATAAAATATATCAAATCTTTCGAGAAATTTGATGATATTAACTTTTTTTTTCCTACACTATCAAGATTTTTAAAAATAAAAAATTACAAAACCGGATTTAGCAAAAAGTCCGAAAATGTTAAATATATTTTCAGAAAAATCTATTAAAATACATACCAAACATTTTAAATATATATCCAACTAGATTTTTCGCATGCACTTTTGTACTAAAATATTGCATTAAATAATATGGTTATTATGTACCTGCTCGTTGTTGTGTTCCCTAAATGAGTGACTCTGTTAGACCAAGTAGCAAAAAAACCTTTTTTTAACGTCAACAATCTCAAGCAGTGGTAACCGGTATCTGTATGATTATAATTCAAATAATCAACAATATGATAAATAAAAGTATGTCGAAATGATATCAATGTATGATAAAGATGCACATTACCTATTTGTCTTGTATGTACAATAAAAAATCAACACCAAGTGAAACATATTCAACAACTTCACTGAATCACGATATGTCCAGCAACAACATTTGTAGTATCAGAACGAACAGTCACAACTATAATACCATGTTGCTTGCCAATATTCTGTATCCAAGCTAATACTTCAGATCGGGTCTCAAATATCTGTCATTTACATCACATAAAAACTATAATATTAATATCATATAAGAGTGGAAAATATTAAATTTTAACTTGTTACATAGAAAATATACATTGTTTGTGCTTAAGAACTGCGTACAATTCATACACAAATCCGTAGAAGACCATGCCGACTCTGGACCGCACAGATAAAATATTTTTTTCTAATTTTTGTTATGTTACTGGAAATTAGACAAAATTTCTAGAAGTTTTTGTAACTTACCAAAAATTTTGACAATTTGCGGATTGAAACGAATTGTTTGTGTAAATTACATGAAAATTTGACAATTTCCGATTATTGGATATTAGATTTCCTAAAATTTTTGGTATTTTGTACCGGATTTTTCCAAATTTCTAGTATATATGTGAGTTTTAAAAAATACAAAAATTGACGTACCAAAAATTTCAAAATAACAACTAGAAATTTCGTTTATAGATTAAAAAAAGTGAATATTTTTAGAAGAATAGTAAAATTGATAAATAAATATTAGCAAGGATAGTTTTTGTGAATATTGAAAGTTTGGGAGGGGGTGGTAAAATTCTCGCATTCTCCTAGTAAGACCCCAATTGTTCATTTGTTCGATACAAGAGTATTTGATTGAGTTTTCTTGTATTAGGCTGATCTTGTTGGACCTTTTGATCCACATGGAACAGAGAATTTTTTATGCCACTCCCTTAGAAGTAGTGTTTTTTTAATATAAATATCCTTCATGAATTTTATATATATTTTTAAATTCTTGTTTATGGGATATTTGGGAAGAGATCAATTATTATATTTGTCGATATAAAATTTTTCACACTATCATTCGTTTGCATTATTTTTATAAGTGGTTAAAATAAAAGTCAAATTTTTTCGAATATCCAACGACTATGATTAACTGACAGTATAAAATTCTTCTACACTGTCAATGTATTTCAATTAAATTCATTTAGAAATTTTATGAGATATTTGAAAAAAAAAACATTTTTTAGAAAAAACATGTGTGCATCATATATTTTTCGACGAAATTTATTATTTTATACCAGATTTTTAAAAGAACGGTGTAAAATCATAGTTTTCTGAAGACAAAAATCTACCAATTTTTTCAATATGTCAAAGAATTATAAAATATATCAAATCTTTCGAGAAATTTGATGATATTAACTTTTTTTTTCCTACACTATCAAAATTTTTAAAAATAAAAAATTACAAAACCGGATTTAGCAAAAAGTCCGAAAATGTTAAATATATTTTCAGAAAAATCTATTAAAATACATACCAAACATTTTAAATATATATCCAACTAGATTTTTCGCATGCACTTTTGTACTAAAATATTGCATTAAATAATATGGTTATTATGTACCTGCTCGTTGTTGTGTTCCCTAAATGAGTGACTCTGTTAGACCAAGTAGCAAAAAAATCTTTTTTTAACGTCAACAATCTCAAGCAGTGGTAACCGGTATCTGTATGATTATAATTCAAATAATCAACAATATGATAAATAAAAGTATGTCGAAATGATATCAATGTATGATAAAGATGCACATTACCTATTTGTCTTGTATGTACAATAAAAAATCAACACCAAGTGAAACATATTCAACAACTTCACTGAATCACGATATGTCCAGCAACAACATTTGTAGTATCAGAACGAACAGTCACAACTATAATACCATGTTGCTTGCCAATATTCTGTATCCAAGCTAATACTTCAGATCGGGTCTCAAATATCTGTCATTTACATCACATAAAAACTATAATATTAATATCATATAAGAGTGGAAAATATTAAATTTTAACTTGTTACATAGAAAATATACATTGTTTGTGCTTAAGAACTGCGTACAATTCATACACAAATCCGTAGAAGACCATGCCGACTCTGGACCGCACAGATAAAATATTTTTTTCTAATTTTTGTTATGTTACTGGAAATTAGACAAAATTTCTAGAAGTTTTTGTAACTTACCAAAAATTTTGACAATTTGCGGATTGAAACGAATTGTTTGTGTAAATTACATGAAAATTTGACAATTTCCGATTATTGGATATTAGATTTCCTAAAATTTTTGGTATTTTGTACCGGATTTTTCCAAATTTCTAGTATATATGTGAGTTTTAAAAAATACAAAAATTGACGTACCAAAAATTTCAAAATAACAACTAGAAATTTCGTTTATAGATTAAAAAAAGTGAATATTTTTAGAAGAATAGTAAAATTGATAAATAAATATTAGCAAGGATAGTTTTTGTGAATATTGAAAGTTTGGGAGGGGGTGGTAAAATTCTCGCATTCTCCTAGTAAGACCCCAATTGTTCATTTGTTCGATACAAGAGTATTTGATTGAGTTTTCTTGTATTAGGCTGATCTTGTTGGACCTTTTGATCCACATGGAACAGAGAATTTTTTATGCCACTCCCTTAGAAGTAGTGTTTTTTTAATATAAATATCCTTCATGAATTTTATATATATTTTTAAATTCTTGTTTATGGGATATTTGGGAAGAGATCAATTATTATATTTGTCGATATAAAATTTTTCACACTATCATTCGTTTGCATTATTTTTATAAGTGGTTAAAATAAAAGTCAAATTTTTTCGAATATCCAACGACTATGATTAACTGACAGTATAAAATTCTTCTACACTGTCAATGTATTTCAATTAAATTCATTTAGAAATTTTATGAGATATTTGAAAAAAAAAACATTTTTTAGAAAAAACATGTGTGCATCATATATTTTTCGACGAAATTTATTATTTTATACCAGATTTTTAAAAGAACGGTGTAAAATCATAGTTTTCTGAAGACAAAAATCTACCAATTTTTTCAATATGTCAAAGAATTATAAAATATATCAAATCTTTCGAGAAATTTGATGATATTAACTTTTTTTTTCCTACACTATCAAGATTTTTAAAAATAAAAAATTACAAAACCGGATTTAGCAAAAAGTCCGAAAATGTTAAATATATTTTCAGAAAAATCTATTAAAATACATACCAAACATTTTAAATATATATCCAACTAGATTTTTCGCATGCACTTTTGTACTAAAATATTGCATTAAATAATATGGTTATTATGTACCTGCTCGTTGTTGTGTTCCCTAAATGAGTGACTCTGTTAGACCAAGTAGCAAAAAAACCTTTTTTTAACGTCAACAATCTCAAGCAGTGGTAACCGGTATCTGTATGATTATAATTCAAATAATCAACAATATGATAAATAAAAGTATGTCGAAATGATATCAATGTATGATAAAGATGCACATTACCTATTTGTCTTGTATGTACAATAAAAAATCAACACCAAGTGAAACATATTCAACAACTTCACTGAATCACGATATGTCCAGCAACAACATTTGTAGTATCAGAACGAACAGTCACAACTATAATACCATGTTGCTTGCCAATATTCTGTATCCAAGCTAATACTTCAGATCGGGTCTCAAATATCTGTCATTTACATCACATAAAAACTATAATATTAATATCATATAAGAGTGGAAAATATTAAATTTTAACTTGTTACATAGAAAATATACATTGTTTGTGCTTAAGAACTGCGTACAATTCATACACAAATCCGTAGAAGACCATGCCGACTCTGGACCGCACAGATAAAATATTTTTTTCTAATTTTTGTTATGTTACTGGAAATTAGACAAAATTTCTAGAAGTTTTTGTAACTTACCAAAAATTTTGACAATTTGCGGATTGAAACGAATTGTTTGTGTAAATTACATGAAAATTTGACAATTTCCGATTATTGGATATTAGATTTCCTAAAATTTTTGGTATTTTGTACCGGATTTTTCCAAATTTCTAGTATATATGTGAGTTTTAAAAAATACAAAAATTGACGTACCAAAAATTTCAAAATAACAACTAGAAATTTCGTTTATAGATTAAAAAAAGTGAATATTTTTAGAAGAATAGTAAAATTGATAAATAAATATTAGCAAGGATAGTTTTTGTGAATATTGAAAGTTTGGGAGGGGGTGGTAAAATTCTCGCATTCTCCTAGTAAGACCCCAATTGTTCATTTGTTCGATACAAGAGTATTTGATTGAGTTTTCTTGTATTAGGCTGATCTTGTTGGACCTTTTGATCCACATGGAACAGAGAATTTTTTATGCCACTCCCTTAGAAGTAGTGTTTTTTTAATATAAATATCCTTCATGAATTTTATATATATTTTTAAATTCTTGTTTATGGGGGGATATTTGGGAAGAGATCAATTATTATATTTGTCGATATAAAATTTTTCACACTATCATTCGTTTGCATTATTTTTATAAGTGGTTAAAATAAAAGTCAAATTTTTTCGAATATCCAACGACTATGATTAACTGACAGTATAAAATTCTTCTACACTGTCAATGTATTTCAATTAAATTCATTTAGAAATTTTATGAGATATTTGAAAAAAAAAACATTTTTTAGAAAAAACATGTGTGCATCATATATTTTTCGACGAAATTTATTATTTTATACCAGATTTTTAAAAGAACGGTGTAAAATCATAGTTTTCTGAAGACAAAAATCTACCAATTTTTTCAATATGTCAAAGAATTATAAAATATATCAAATCTTTCGAGAAATTTGATGATATTAACTTTTTTTTTCCTACACTATCAAGATTTTTAAAAATAAAAAATTACAAAACCGGATTTAGCAAAAAGTCCGAAAATGTTAAATATATTTTCAGAAAAATCTATTAAAATACATACCAAACATTTTAAATATATATCCAACTAGATTTTTCGCATGCACTTTTGTACTAAAATATTGCATTAAATAATATGGTTATTATGTACCTGCTCGTTGTTGTGTTCCCTAAATGAGTGACTCTGTTAGACCAAGTAGCAAAAAAACCTTTTTTTAACGTCAACAATCTCAAGCAGTGGTAACCGGTATCTGTATGATTATAATTCAAATAATCAACAATATGATAAATAAAAGTATGTCGAAATGATATCAATGTATGATAAAGATGCACATTACCTATTTGTCTTGTATGTACAATAAAAAATCAACACCAAGTGAAACATATTCAACAACTTCACTGAATCACGATATGTCCAGCAACAACATTTGTAGTATCAGAACGAACAGTCACAACTATAATACCATGTTGCTTGCCAATATTCTGTATCCAAGCTAATACTTCAGATCGGGTCTCAAATATCTGTCATTTACATCACATAAAAACTATAATATTAATATCATATAAGAGTGGAAAATATTAAATTTTAACTTGTTACATAGAAAATATACATTGTTTGTGCTTAAGAACTGCGTACAATTCATACACAAATCCGTAGAAGACCATGCCGACTCTGGACCGCACAGATAAAATATTTTTTTCTAATTTTTGTTATGTTACTGGAAATTAGACAAAATTTCTAGAAGTTTTTGTAACTTACCAAAAATTTTGACAATTTGCGGATTGAAACGAATTGTTTGTGTAAATTACATGAAAATTTGACAATTTCCGATTATTGGATATTAGATTTCCTAAAATTTTTGGTATTTTGTACCGGATTTTTCCAAATTTCTAGTATATATGTGAGTTTTAAAAAATACAAAAACTGACGTACCAAAAATTTCAAAATAACAACTAGAAATTTCGTTTATAGATTAAAAAAAGTGAATATTTTTAGAAGAATAGTAAAATTGATAAATAAATATTAGCAAGGATAGTTTTTGTGAATATTGAAAGTTTGGGAGGGGGTGGTAAAATTCTCGCATTCTCCTAGTAAGACCCCAATTGTTCATTTGTTCGATACAAGAGTATTTGATTGAGTTTTCTTGTATTAGGCTGATCTTGTTGGACCTTTTGATCTGCATGGAACAGAGAATTTTTTATGCCACTCCCTTAGAAGTAGTGTTTTTTTAATATAAATATCCTTCATGAATTTTATATATATTTTTAAATTCTTGTTTATGGGATATTTGGGAAGAGATCAATTATTATATTTGTCGATATAAAATTTTTCACACTATCATTCGTTTGCATTATTTTTATAAGTGGTTAAAATAAAAGTCAAATTTTTTCGAATATCCAACGACTATGATTAACTGACAGTATAAAATTCTTCTACACTGTCAATGTATTTCAATTAAATTCATTTAGAAATTTTATGAGATATTTGAAAAAAAAAACATTTTTTAGAAAAAACATGTGTGCATCATATATTTTTCGACGAAATTTATTATTTTATACCAGATTTTTAAAAGAACGGTGTAAAATCATAGTTTTCTGAAGACAAAAATCTACCAATTTTTTCAATATGTCAAAGAATTATAAAATATATCAAATCTTTCGAGAAATTTGATGATATTAACTTTTTTTTTCCTACACTATCAAAATTTTTAAAAATAAAAAATTACAAAACCGGATTTAGCAAAAAGTCCGAAAATGTTAAATATATTTTCAGAAAAATCTATTAAAATACATACCAAACATTTTAAATATATATCCAACTAGATTTTTCGCATGCACTTTTGTACTAAAATATTGCATTAAATAATATGGTTATTATGTACCTGCTCGTTGTTGTGTTCCCTAAATGAGTGACTCTGTTAGACCAAGTAGCAAAAAAACCTTTTTTTAACGTCAACAATCTCAAGCAGTGGTAACCGGTATCTGTATGATTATAATTCAAATAATCAACAATATGATAAATAAAAGTATGTCGAAATGATATCAATGTATGATAAAGATGCACATTACCTATTTGTCTTGTATGTACAATAAAAAATCAACACCAAGTGAAACATATTCAACAACTTCACTGAATCACGATATGTCCAGCAACAACATTTGTAGTATCAGAACGAACAGTCACAACTATAATACCATGTTGCTTGCCAATATTCTGTATCTAAGCTAATACTTCAGATCGGGTCTCAAATATCTGTCATTTACATCACATAAAAACTATAATATTAATATCATATAAGAGTGGAAAATATTAAATTTTAACTTGTTACATAGAAAATATACATTGTTTGTGCTTAAGAACTGCGTACAATTCATACACAAATCCGTAGAAGACCATGCCGACTCTGGACCGCACAGATAAAATATTTTTTTCTAATTTTTGTTATGTTACTGGAAATTAGACAAAATTTCTAGAAGTTTTTGTAACTTACCAAAAATTTTGACAATTTGCGGATTGAAACGAATTGTTTGTGTAAATTACATGAAAATTTGACAATTTCCGATTATTGGATATTAGATTTCCTAAAATTTTTGGTATTTTGTACCGGATTTTTCCAAATTTCTAGTATATATGTGAGTTTTAAAAAATACAAAAATTGACGTACCAAAAATTTCAAAATAACAACTAGAAATTTCGTTTATAGATTAAAAAAAGTGAATATTTTTAGAAGAATAGTAAAATTGATAAATAAATATTAGCAAGGATAGTTTTTGTGAATATTGAAAGTTTGGGAGGGGGTGGTAAAATTCTCGCATTCTCCTAGTAAGACCCCAATTGTTCATTTGTTCGATACAAGAGTATTTGATTGAGTTTTCTTGTATTAGGCTGATCTTGTTGGACCTTTTGATCCACATGGAACAGAGAATTTTTTATGCCACTCCCTTAGAAGTAGTGTTTTTTTAATATAAATATCCTTCATGAATTTTATATATATTTTTAAATTCTTGTTTATGGGATATTTGGGAAGAGATCAATTATTATATTTGTCGATATAAAATTTTTCACACTATCATTCGTTTGCATTATTTTTATAAGTGGTTAAAATAAAAGTCAAATTTTTTCGAATATCCAACGACTATGATTAACTGACAGTATAAAATTCTTCTACACTGTCAATGTATTTCAATTAAATTCATTTAGAAATTTTATGAGATATTTGAAAAAAAAAACATTTTTTAGAAAAAACATGTGTGCATCATATATTTTTCGACGAAATTTATTATTTTATACCAGATTTTTAAAAGAACGGTGTAAAATCATAGTTTTCTGAAGACAAAAATCTACCAATTTTTTCAATATGTCAAAGAATTATAAAATATATCAAATCTTTCGAGAAATTTGATGATATTAACTTTTTTTTTCCTACACTATCAAAATTTTTAAAAATAAAAAATTACAAAACCGGATTTAGCAAAAAGTCCGAAAATGTTAAATATATTTTCAGAAAAATCTATTAAAATACATACCAAACATTTTAAATATATATCCAACTAGATTTTTCGCATGCACTTTTGTACTAAAATATTGCATTAAATAATATGGTTATTATGTACCTGCTCGTTGTTGTGTTCCCTAAATGAGTGACTCTGTTAGACCAAGTAGCAAAAAAATCTTTTTTTAACGTCAACAATCTCAAGCAGTGGTAACCGGTATCTGTATGATTATAATTCAAATAATCAACAATATGATAAATAAAAGTATGTCGAAATGATATCAATGTATGATAAAGATGCACATTACCTATTTGTCTTGTATGTACAATAAAAAATCAACACCAAGTGAAACATATTCAACAACTTCACTGAATCACGATATGTCCAGCAACAACATTTGTAGTATCAGAACGAACAGTCACAACTATAATACCATGTTGCTTGCCAATATTCTGTATCCAAGCTAATACTTCAGATCGGGTCTCAAATATCTGTCATTTACATCACATAAAAACTATAATATTAATATCATATAAGAGTGGAAAATATTAAATTTTAACTTGTTACATAGAAAATATACATTGTTTGTGCTTAAGAACTGCGTACAATTCATACACAAATCCGTAGAAGACCATGCCGACTCTGGACCGCACAGATAAAATATTTTTTTCTAATTTTTGTTATGTTACTGGAAATTAGACAAAATTTCTAGAAGTTTTTGTAACTTACCAAAAATTTTGACAATTTGCGGATTGAAACGAATTGTTTGTGTAAATTACATGAAAATTTGACAATTTCCGATTATTGGATATTAGATTTCCTAAAATTTTTGGTATTTTGTACCGGATTTTTCCAAATTTCTAGTATATATGTGAGTTTTAAAAAATACAAAAATTGACGTACCAAAAATTTCAAAATAACAACTAGAAATTTCGTTTATAGATTAAAAAAAGTGAATATTTTTAGAAGAATAGTAAAATTGATAAATAAATATTAGCAAGGATAGTTTTTGTGAATATTGAAAGTTTGGGAGGGGGTGGTAAAATTCTCGCATTCTCCTAGTAAGACCCCAATTGTTCATTTGTTCGATACAAGAGTATTTGATTGAGTTTTCTTGTATTAGGCTGATCTTGTTGGACCTTTTGATCCACATGGAACAGAGAATTTTTTATGCCACTCCCTTAGAAGTAGTGTTTTTTTAATATTGATCTGACCTGATCAGGAGGGATCACGGACTGGCCACGCTTCGCCGGACGGTTATCTGTTCGCCGAGGTAAGAACGAGGAGGGGGTGTACCTGCAAGGCTCTCCGACGCCCAAGTAAGAAGTTGGACAGAGAGGAAGCAATAGTACAGAAAAGGGGGCAAGAAGAGTTACCTGACCCTCTTGAAGAAGAGGGCATTTATAGAGAGACCCCAGCGCTGGGCCAACGGTCATTCGAGGTGGGCCAGACGACCAGGCCCAACCCTAATGACTGCTAGGGCTTACGTGGCGTAGTGAAGACCAGGACGTGGTCTTCGCCCTAGTTCAACCGCTCCTAGGTCTCCGGAAAGTGGATTTGACCTGCTCTTTCGGAGGTGGGCGGTTGGCCGATGACGTGTCCCCGCGGAGGGGAGCACGTGGAGAACGTGCGCCGAGCACGTTATTCTCCCGCGGAGGGAGCCCGGGTAGTCTCGCTCGTCTGGTGTGACGGACGATGAAGGGGATGCGGCGTGATGGTTTGTGCCCGGCGGACGGTCCTGCTCGTCCGAAGGGGCGTGTGCCAGGTGTGCTCAGTTCGCCTGTTGGGCCGTATTTGGTATTGGGCCTGCCGAGGTGAGGCCCACACCGGAACAGGAGCCCCCCAAGTCGAAGCTCTGGGGAAGAGCGAGGACTTAAGGTCGTCATGTCTGGAGCGGGGGACTCGTGCGAAGGGCTCCGGTCGTCGGTAGAACGGGGAGGAGGCAGACGGAGAGACGCGACTGTCAGGCTGTTTCCACGTGTCTTGCGTTGAGCGGTCGTAGGGGCGGCTAACCTATGTCATTAATGAGCCTAGGGTCGCTTCGAGCCTCGCGCCGGGTTATAAATATGGCGGTCCCCGCTCATTCTGCTACTTTTCTCTCTGTTGATCTTTCATCGTCTCTGCCCGTCCGCCGTTCGCCGCCGATCAACGCCGTGCCATTCGCTTTTTCTTCCGTCCGCCGCCGTTACAAGTGAGTTCCTCCTCTCTTTTATTTTCGTCGTCTAACTGGGACGTGTGGTCGGGGCGCGATGAGCGCCCCGAGGAGGGATGCGAGTTCCGCCGCGTCTGGCGAGTTTTCCGATGAATGTCCCGGGGACGGTAGGCTAGTTCCGATGAATGCCCCGGGGACAGGAGCTTTTTCTGATGAATGCCCCGAGGACGGGGCTTTTCTCCGATGAATGCCCCGAGGACGGGGGCTTTTTCTGATGAATGCCCCGAGGACGGGGGCTTTTCTCCGATGAATGCCCCGGGGAGAAGTATCTTCTCCGACGGCCGCCCCGAAGGGCTGAGGGGTCGTTCTTCGATCCCCGAGGAGGGTAGGCGGGGAGCGAATGTCTGCTTGCCGCCCCTCGGCCTTTGTCGCCCTTTCACTTGACTTGCGGTGGAAGGGTGGATTTGATCCTGGCTATCGAATTCACCGAGGTCCTCTGCTTTCAGGTGTAGATGTCGGCTCTGGTGCCGGGGATAATGGTTGAAGATGATGAACCCGAGGTCCCGGAGTATGACGACGGGCGCGTCTCCTTGCCCGAGGAGTGGGCGGCCGAGGAGCCACTTACCATCCCTTCTTGTTTTGTGGTCGACCCGTCCGACGTGTATGCCACGGTCGAGGACACGCCGCTAGGAGAAACGCAACACTGGCAGGTGTATCGCCCGAAAGCGCACCATCGGATCTGTTCGCGCTATGGGCGGAAGATGTTCCCGATGTATGAATTTTATTTTAAAGAAGCTCGGCTCCGGTTGCCGTTCTCTGCCTTCCATCTGGGGATTTTTGACTGGCTGCGTCTTGCCCCGTCTCAGCTGCACCCGAACGCTCTGGCTTTCATCCGGGCTTTCGAGGTGGTGTGTTTCTACCTCTCGGTGGAGCCGACGGTGCCGTTGTTCTTTCGCATCTTTCATTTGCAGCGGCAGACGGTGCGAGGTCGTCACGGATGGGTCTCTTTCAAACAATCGACCAAAATTTTTAAAGCGTACAGTGATTCTGTCAAAGACTTCAAGGGTCGGTTCTACCTCGTCAAACCGATCACGCAGCACGGCTCGGACACTCTCTTTGACGAGGGCGAGCGCACGGTAGATGGCCAGTGGTTCCGAGCGTGGCTTCCCAAGATACATCTGCTGTGGACCTCGGAGCATTTCAGTCGAGGGACGGGTAGGTATATCGTCCGGGCGGGAACCCTCGAGGAGAAGGACATGGCCGCTTATCTGAAAATAATTGCCTTTGTGCGGTCACTCCCCCCGTCGAAGCTGGTGACGCCCGACGGTCGGTACATCCTCGATGCCCAGGGGAACGTACGCACTAAAAAGCGTTTGATAAATACTAAGACTTTGCTCGGCTGTGCGACCGGGGCGGCCGCTCTAGATTATCTAGGTAGGGATGTTTCGTTTTCCCTCGTTGTCGGGGTTTTTGATCGTCGCTAACCTATTTCTTTGTTTTTGCAGCGAACATGTCTACTGTCGACGAGCGGGTGAAGCAGTTGCGTGCTGCCAGGAGTGCCGGGGTCCCGAGGACGAGGGTGAGTCAGCTGGTCAGTCAGGAGGTCGCGACGCAGGGGGGCCAAACTTCGTCCTCGTCGCCTCAAGAGAGCCAATCCCCTGTGTCCCAAGGAGTGTCGAAGAGGCAGAGGTCCGAGGAGCCTCGGGTGGTGGATCTGACGGTCGGCGCCGTCGAGGAAGGTTATGTCGTCCCTCCCTGCCACCAGCACCCGGGGTATTTTCATGGTGCCCGTTCCCCCACTGTTTCCGCCGGGGAGGTGAAGGCTGTTCGCCAGGCTGATCGGGAGGCCCGTCGGCGTGTCCTGGCTGAGGACTTGGCCGCGATGATGCGGACGTTTACGACGGCTCTCGTGCTGAACGAGGAGGGCTGCTCTGCTGCTGAGCTGTCCAAACTGCAAGGGGATCTCACCTTTACGCAGTCGCGGTTGGCCAAGCTCACCGAGGAGTTGGAGAAGAGCCAGAAGGACGTTGCCGAGGAGCGGAAACGAGCAGAGGGTGCTGAGGGGAAGGTGAGTTCGCTGGAAGAGAAGCTGGGGATGGCGACGGCCGAGGTGCAGGCGCTGAAGGTTCGTACTGAGGTTCTGGACAGCGCTGTTCGTCCGGCCGAGGACGAGACTGAGGGGGATCGGCGTTTAATCACCCGTGCTGACTTGATCGCCCGTATCCGGGTGTTGGAGAGCGATTGTCTGGAAGCCGTTGAGGTCGGGTTCAAGAATGCAGTCGAGCAGATTCAGGTCGCCAACCCTGGTGTCGAGCTGGTCGTGGACGGGATAGGGCCGTACCACGAGATCGTTGATGGAAGGGTGATCGATCCTTATTTCGTTATCCCCGACGAGGAAACCGTGGCTGCTGACCGAGCTGATGAGGAAGTGTAGGTTGCCGGGCCTGCGTGCTCGTTGTTTTGTGGCCTGCGTGCCGGTGTTTATCTTTTGCTTTGGGCCTGCGTGCTCGTTTTTGTACTATTGACTACTGGGCTGGTGCCCGCTTTTGTTAAATATATTTATCATGGATTTTCTAAGTGTGCGCTCGTTGTTTGCATGTTGTTTTATGCTCGTTTTTCGTATTTGTTCGAATGCCTTTGATGTGTATGACATTTCTTGTAGATTTTCTGAGTGTTCACTCGGTGTGTTTAGCTCGACAATTTGTTACCGGTAGTGTAGGGGACTGGCCGGTTTGGCCGGGGATGTAGCCGGGCCTTTTCGGGGGTAGTTTTCCCCGGGGCGTGGACGGCCCATCGCGAGCTGGGTGCCCTGCCTGTTTTGGTACGGCGACGAGGAGCCTCGGTCGAGGTATTCCCTGCCGAGCAAGGCCTTCTGCCCGCGCACACGAGAGGCAGGGCTTGCTTTCTTTGGTCGTTGGTGGACGCGGGGGTGTGCGGTGGTACCATGTCGCCCCCCCAGTGGCCGGGACGATTGGTCGTCGCGGGCAATGTGTTAACTGTAGTACCGCTTAAGCTTCGCGGCGTTCCATGGTCGAGCTAATTGTTCACCGTGCAGGTTTTCGAGGTAATAGGCCCCGTGTTCCGTTTTGTCCCGGACTCGGTATGGGCCTTCCCAGTTCGCCGCCAGTTTGCCCTCGTGGGAGTCCTTTTGATTTCTGCGTAGAACTAAGTCTCCAGTTTGAAAATCGCGTTTTATGACTTTGTGGTTATGGCGAAGTGCTACTTGTTGCTTCAGCCGGGCTTCCCGGAGGGCTGCTCCTGCGCGGATTTCTTCGACGAGGTCGAGCTCTTCTCGGAGGGAGCCGTCGTTGTCGTCGGTGTCTAGGGGAGCTTCCGTTCGTCTGGACGGTTCGCGGATTTCGACCGGTATTACGGCCTCGGTTCCGTACGTGAGGCGAAATGGGGTCTCCCCTGTAGTTGAGTGAGGAGTAGTACGGTATGCCCAGAGGACGCTGTGGAGTTCTTCGACCCATGCTCGTTTGGCGTCTCCGAGGCGTCGTCTGAGTCCTCTGAGTATAACTCTGTTTGCCGACTCCGCCTGGCCGTTCGTCTGAGGGTGTTCGACCGAGGCGAAGTGATGTTTGGTCCCGAGGTTGGTGACGAAGTCGCGGAAGTTTTTGTCTGTAAATTGTGTACCGTTGTCGGTGACGATGGCGAGTGGTACCCCGAACCTGGCGAGGATGTTGCGTTTGTAGAATCGGAGAATGTTGTGGGCGGTGATTTTGGCCAGAGCTTCAGCCTCGACCCACTTGGTGAAGTAGTCGACTCCCACGATGAGGTACTTGTTCTGGTATGAACCGAGGGGGAAGGGTCCGAGGATATCCAGCCCCCACCAGGCGAATGGCCACGGAGATGAGAGGGACGTGAGGTCGGTTGGCGGGGCCAGGTGCATGTCTCCGTGTCGTTGACACTTATCGCACCGTTTGACATGTTCTTTCGCGTCGGACTGCATTGACGGCCAGTAGTAGCCCGCGCGTAGGGCCTTGCGCGCTAGGGATCTGCCCCCGAGGTGCTGCGCGTTGATACCTTCGTGGATTTCTTCTAGAACGGCCGTACTCTGGGATTTGTCTATGCATTTGAGGAGTGGGATTGCGAAGCCTCGGCGGTACAGTCGTCCCTCGAGGAGGACGTACGAGCAGGCCCGTCGTTTCGTTGCGTTGGCCTCGCTAGAGCTGGTCGGCAGACGGCCGGTGCTGAGATAGGTGTGGAGGGGGGTCATCCAGCAGTCCGCGTCTCCAATGGCGTTGATGTCGAGGGGTGTGGTGGTCGGGCTGGTACTTGGTTGGGACAAGATTTCTTGAATGACCGATTTGTGACCGCCTCGTTTCTTGGTGCTTGCTAGTTTGGAGAGGATGTCGGCGCGGGTGTTCTGCTCCCGAGGAACGTGTTGAATTTCTGCTGAGTCGAACCCTCTTAGTTTGTCACTGATGAGCGCGAGGTATCCGGCGAGGGTGTCGTTTTTTGCTTGGTATTCACCTCGGACTTGCGAAGCGACCAGCTGGGAATCCGTGTAGATTCGGATGTCCCTGGCTCCCAGGTCGGATGCTAGGCGAAGGCCGGCGAGAAATGCTTCGTATTCGGCTTGGTTGTTGGTCGTTGGGAAAGCTAGCGTGAGGGAGACTTCGATGACCGTACCCTCGTCGTTGTCGAGGACGATGCCGGCGCCGCTCCCCGTAGAGTTGGAGGAGCCGTCCACAAAGATGGTCCAGAGGTGGTTCCTGGTGGTCGGGTCGGGGGGCGTGGTCATCTCGGCTACGAAGTCAGCCAACGCTTGAGCCTTGATGGCGTGCCGGCTCTCGTATGTGATGTCGAACTCGGAGAGCTCTAACGACCATTTCAGCATGCGCCCAGCCATGTCTGGGCGGCCGAGTAGCTGGCGGAGGGGTTGGTCGGTGCGGAGCACGATGGTGTGTGCTAGAAAATAATGCCGGAGTCGGCGTGCCGCTGTTACGAGGGCCAGGGCGACTTTCTCGATCAGCTGGTATCGGGCCTCCGGGCCGTGGAGGGCTTTACTAGTAAAATAAATGGGCTTTTGTCCTTCCCCGGCTTCGCTCACGAGGACGGCGCTGACGGCTTCGTTAGAGACGGCCAGATATAAGTACAGGGTTTCGCCCGTCGCGGGGCGCGTCAGTACTGGTGGTTCGGAGAGGACGCGTTTGAGGTGGCGAAGGGCTCTCTCACATTCGTCCGTCCATTCGAACTTGGTCTCCTTCCTGAGCAGTTTGAAGAACGGGAGGGCGTGTTGGGCCGATCTCGCGATGAATCGTGAGAGGGAGGCTAGTACGCCGTTGAGGGACTGGATGGCACGCTTCGTGGTCGGCGTGGTTATATTGGAGAAGGCGTGGCACTTGTCCGGGTTGGCTTCGATCCCCCGTTCGGTCAAGTAGTAGCCGAGGAATTTACCGGCGCAGACGCCGAAAGTGCATTTCTCCGGGTTAAAGCGCATGCGACATGATCTCGCGGTCTTGAAGACCTTCTGGAGATGTGCCGCATGGTCGTCTTCCGCGCCGGATTTGACGATCATGTCGTCCATATAGACTTCGAGCATGTCCCCGATCTCCTCGTGGAAGACGCGGTTCATCATCCGTTGGTACGTGGCCCCGGCGTTTTTGAGGCCGAAAGGCATTACGTTGTAATAGTAATTGCCCGATGCTGTCATGAAGGCCGTGGCCTGTTTGTCGTGTTCGGCCATCGGGATCTGATTGTATCCCGAGTATGCGTCCATGAAGGACAAGAGTTTGAAGCCCGCCGAGTTGTCGACGAGCTTGTCGATGTTGGGGAGGGGGTAGGCGTCCTTAGGACATGCCCGGTTGAGGTCAGTGTAGTCAACACACATGCGCCATTTTCCATTATTCTTTTTAACAAGTACAACGTTGGACAGCCAGGTGGAATACCGGGCTTCCGAAATAAAATTTGCCTCTAAGAGGTCTTTTACAGCTTGTTCGGCTGCTGCCGATTTTTCTGGAGACTGGCGGCGACGGCGTTGCACCACGGCCTTTGCGGTCGGGCTGATGGACAGCTGGTGGCAGGCGACCTCAGGGTCGAGTCCCGGCATTTCCGCGGCGCTCCAGGCGAAGAGGTCGGCATTCTCGCGGAGGCAGGCTTGGAGCTGTCGTTTCGCGAGGTCGGGGAGTCCTGCGCCTACCCTTACGGTTCTGGTCGTGTCGTCCCCGAGGGGAATGAGCTCGAAATCGCCATCCGGGATGGGGCGCGCTGGATGCTCGTTGGCCGCGTCAGTCTTTTTATTGTCGAGCTCGTCGGTGAAGCGACTGTCGAGCTCAACTGATCCGACCAGCTCTGTTGGCTTGTCCTTTGGCGTAGCGCTCGGTGCTTTCTTTTTGGTCGGTGGAGCGATGGAGTCGAAGCCTTTCAGCGCGGCTTCAAAACACCTTCGGGCAGCTTCGATGTCGCCGTTGAGGGTGACCACGGCTCCCCTTCTCGTGTAATATTTCATCTTCAGGTGGGCGGTGGAGGGTACCGCGGTGAGTTCTGCTATCGTTGTCCTGCCCAGGATGCAGTTATACAGGGACGGGCATTCGATGACTAAGAAGCGGATGCTGATGTCTCTGGCCGTTTCCTCTTCCCCAAAGGTGACTTTCAGTTCCACGTATCCCCAGGGTCTTGTCGTCGTCCCGTTGAACCCCTGGAGGTCGGAGCCTACGTAGGGGGAGAGGTTGGACTCGTTGAGCTGGAGAGTTGTGAACAAATGTGAGTACATTATGTCAACCGAGCTCCCTCCGTCGACGAGGAGGCGCCTGACGTCGAAGTTTGCCATACGTGCGCGTATGAGCAAGGGTATGTTGGAATTGGGAGATCCCCCGGGTAGTTCCTCGAGGTAGAACGTGATCGGGTTGGAGCGGCCTCGGAATCTGTCGAGCGTGCTCATCTTGCCGGAGTTGCCCGCGATGAGTTCGTCGAATTTCCTTTTCACAGATCCTATGGACAGACTCCTCGTAGCGCCATCAGAGATGACCATGGCTCTGGGGAAGTATTCCCATCGGCTGGTTGGTCGGATTGGCTCGCCGACTAAGCTGGGTGCTTCGGGGATGCCGAGTCCTCTGCTTGCGAACCAGTCCTCGGGGCGGCTGACGCACAGCGCGACCTGGAGTCTCTCACCGTCTTCTGGGCAGGGGAGCTCCTCGATTTTCTTTGCCTCCGGGGCCTCCGATCTGGGTGGTTCACCTCCCCGGGTGTATCGCTTTAAGTGCCCATCTTTGATTAGGATTTCGATCGCATCTTTGAGATGGATGCAGTCTTCCGTTACATGCCCGTGGGTCCTGTGGAACCGGCAGTACTTTGACTTGTCCACGTTGGGTTTGGGCGGCGTTGGTCGTGGAAAACGGACACCTCCCTGCACAAACTCGGTTTTAGCGCATTCGGCCAGTATGCGTTCGCGGGAAGCGACCAAGGCGGTGTACTCGGTGAACCTTCCTGCCGGGCCGCGCGACTCGCGCTGTTCGCGGGGTTCGCGGTGGCGGTCATCCCGACGGCGGTCCCCTCCTCGCCGGTGGCTCGAAGCTCCGTCGTCTCGGTGCCCGCGGGGGGCTTCTCTGTCTCGGGTGTCGCGGGCGGAGTTGGCCGCTTGTGTTTCCTCGAACCGGATGTAGTGGGCGGCCCTGTCGAGGAAGTCTTGGAGGGACGTGGGCCGGTGTATGCCCACGGCCTCGTAGAATTTGGAGTCATGGCGCAGGCCTTGCTCCATTAAGTAGCGTTTCATTTCGTCGGAAGTCGTCACCTGTACGGCTTCCCGAGTAAATCTTTCGATGTATTTCCGGAGGGGTTCGTCGGGGCCTTGGATGATCGCCCCGAGGACTGCTTCCGTCTTCGGGTGACGCCGGGACGCTGTGAAGTGTTTGGAGAATAGGTCCTTCAAGACCCTCCACGATGTAACTGATTCGGGCTCCAGGCTTTTGTACCAGGTCATAGCGCCTTTCCTCAGAGTCGTCGGGAAGAGTCTGCATTTGATAGCTCCCCGGACATTGCGGTAGTCGAGCATGGCCTCGATGTCTTCCAGATGATCGTCCGGGTCGGAGGTGCCGTCGTACGTTGACAGCGTCGGTGGCTTCTCCATTCCTTGGGGTATAGGGGCCGCCATGATCTCCCGGGATAGTGGGGTGCGGTAGTCATCCTCGTCGCTGTGCGCCGGGGATCTCAGGGGGGATGAGCCGATCGCGGTGTGTCCCGGGTTTCGGGCCCTCGATCTCCGGCCTGTGCTCCCGCCTCGGGTTTCCTCGGTTGGGGTCGCCGCGGCGTTCTGGTTCCTCCCGCGACCGTGTCTTGCCGGGGATCTGGTGCGCTCCCGTGTCGCTTGGGGGCGGCGTCTCTCCAACCGCGGTCGGCGGTTCCCGGGTCGAGGTGAGGGGCTCCTCGAACCTCCGTTCTGGTCTTCCCGCTGGGGGTACCTCGGGGAGCCGCCGCGTTCCAACGCTCCAATTCTAGCGTTCTGTTGGGACAGCAGCTGGTTCGTCTGGTTGATGGCTGCAAAGAGGGCGGCTACCGTGGGGTCCGCTCCCGCCGGGATGGGAACGGGGTGGAACGCCGGCGGGCTCGGGGGGCGATGGTCGGCATGCAGGGGCCTTTCCTCGGACGATGGTGAGGCAGTTTGCCCGTCTCTTTCTTCGGCTTCATTCAGGCGCGCCGTTCCTACCTGCTTCCCGTTGGTGGCAGTGTTGAGCGCGAGATCGTGCGGAGTGTCATCGCGGCGTGGGCTGGCCATGACCGTGGAGGTTTGGTGAAACTTTTGGTTTTTCTGCTCGGAGTAACGGGGAAGTTTCCGTTTCCCACAGACGGCGCCACTGATCTGACCTGATCAGGAGGGATCACGGACTGGCCACGCTTCGCCGGACGGTTATCTGTTCGCCGAGGTAAGAACGAGGAGGGGGTGTACCTGCAAGGCTCTCCGACGCCCAAGTAAGAAGTTGGACAGAGAGGAAGCAATAGTACAGAAAAGGGGGCAAGAAGAGTTACCTGACCCTCTTGAAGAAGAGGGCATTTATAGAGAGACCCCAGCGCTGGGCCAACGGTCATTCGAGGTGGGCCAGACGACCAGGCCCAACCCTAATGACTGCTAGGGCTTACGTGGCGTAGTGAAGACCAGGACGTGGTCTTCGCCCTAGTTCAACCGCTCCTAGGTCTCCGGAAAGTGGATTTGACCTGCTCTTTCGGAGGTGGGCGGTTGGCCGATGACGTGTCCCCGCGGAGGGGAGCACGTGGAGAACGTGCGCCGAGCACGTTATTCTCCCGCGGAGGGAGCCCGGGTAGTCTCGCTCGTCTGGTGTGACGGACGATGAAGGGGATGCGGCGTGATGGTTTGTGCCCGGCGGACGGTCCTGCTCGTCCGAAGGGGCGTGTGCCAGGTGTGCTCAGTTCGCCTGTTGGGCCGTATTTGGTATTGGGCCTGCCGAGGTGAGGCCCACACCGGAACAAATATAAATATCCTTCATGAATTTTATATATATTTTTAAATTCTTGTTTATGGGATATTTGGGAAGAGATCAATTATTATATTTGTCGATATAAAATTTTTCACACTATCATTCGTTTGCATTATTTTTATAAGTGGTTAAAATAAAAGTCAAATTTTTTCGAATATCCAACGACTATGATTAACTGACAGTATAAAATTCTTCTACACTGTCAATGTATTTCAATTAAATTCATTTAGAAATTTTATGAGATATTTGAAAAAAAAAACATTTTTTAGAAAAAACATGTGTGCATCATATATTTTTCGACGAAATTTATTATTTTATACCAGATTTTTAAAAGAACGGTGTAAAATCATAGTTTTCTGAAGACAAAAATCTACCAATTTTTTCAATATGTCAAAGAATTATAAAATATATCAAATCTTTCGAGAAATTTGATGATATTAACTTTTTTTTTCCTACACTATCAAGATTTTTAAAAATAAAAAATTACAAAACCGGATTTAGCAAAAAGTCCGAAAATGTTAAATATATTTTCAGAAAAATCTATTAAAATACATACCAAACATTTTAAATATATATCCAACTAGATTTTTCGCATGCACTTTTGTACTAAAATATTGCATTAAATAATATGGTTATTATGTACCTGCTCGTTGTTGTGTTCCCTAAATGAGTGACTCTGTTAGACCAAGTAGCAAAAAAACCTTTTTTTAACGTCAACAATCTCAAGCAGTGGTAACCGGTATCTGTATGATTATAATTCAAATAATCAACAATATGATAAATAAAAGTATGTCGAAATGATATCAATGTATGATAAAGATGCACATTACCTATTTGTCTTGTATGTACAATAAAAAATCAACACCAAGTGAAACATATTCAACAACTTCACTGAATCACGATATGTCCAGCAACAACATTTGTAGTATCAGAACGAACAGTCACAACTATAATACCATGTTGCTTGCCAATATTCTGTATCCAAGCTAATACTTCAGATCGGGTCTCAAATATCTGTCATTTACATCACATAAAAACTATAATATTAATATCATATAAGAGTGGAAAATATTAAATTTTAACTTGTTACATAGAAAATATACATTGTTTGTGCTTAAGAACTGCGTACAATTCATACACAAATCCGTAGAAGACCATGCCGACTCTGGACCGCACAGATAAAATATTTTTTTCTAATTTTTGTTATGTTACTGGAAATTAGACAAAATTTCTAGAAGTTTTTGTAACTTACCAAAAATTTTGACAATTTGCGGATTGAAACGAATTGTTTGTGTAAATTACATGAAAATTTGACAATTTCCGATTATTGGATATTAGATTTCCTAAAATTTTTGGTATTTTGTACCGGATTTTTCCAAATTTCTAGTATATATGTGAGTTTTAAAAAATACAAAAACTGACGTACCAAAAATTTCAAAATAACAACTAGAAATTTCGTTTATAGATTAAAAAAAGTGAATATTTTTAGAAGAATAGTAAAATTGATAAATAAATATTAGCAAGGATAGTTTTTGTGAATATTGAAAGTTTGGGAGGGGGTGGTAAAATTCTCGCATTCTCCTAGTAAGACCCCAATTGTTCATTTGTTCGATACAAGAGTATTTGATTGAGTTTTCTTGTATTAGGCTGATCTTGTTGGACCTTTTGATCTGCATGGAACAGAGAATTTTTTATGCCACTCCCTTAGAAGTAGTGTTTTTTTAATATAAATATCCTTCATGAATTTTATATATATTTTTAAATTCTTGTTTATGGGATATTTGGGAAGAGATCAATTATTATATTTGTCGATATAAAATTTTTCACACTATCATTCGTTTGCATTATTTTTATAAGTGGTTAAAATAAAAGTCAAATTTTTTCGAATATCCAACGACTATGATTAACTGACAGTATAAAATTCTTCTACACTGTCAATGTATTTCAATTAAATTCATTTAGAAATTTTATGAGATATTTGAAAAAAAAAACATTTTTTAGAAAAAACATGTGTGCATCATATATTTTTCGACGAAATTTATTATTTTATACCAGATTTTTAAAAGAACGGTGTAAAATCATAGTTTTCTGAAGACAAAAATCTACCAATTTTTTCAATATGTCAAAGAATTATAAAATATATCAAATCTTTCGAGAAATTTGATGATATTAACTTTTTTTTTCCTACACTATCAAAATTTTTAAAAATAAAAAATTACAAAACCGGATTTAGCAAAAAGTCCGAAAATGTTAAATATATTTTCAGAAAAATCTATTAAAATACATACCAAACATTTTAAATATATATCCAACTAGATTTTTCGCATGCACTTTTGTACTAAAATATTGCATTAAATAATATGGTTATTATGTACCTGCTCGTTGTTGTGTTCCCTAAATGAGTGACTCTGTTAGACCAAGTAGCAAAAAAACCTTTTTTTAACGTCAACAATCTCAAGCAGTGGTAACCGGTATCTGTATGATTATAATTCAAATAATCAACAATATGATAAATAAAAGTATGTCGAAATGATATCAATGTATGATAAAGATGCACATTACCTATTTGTCTTGTATGTACAATAAAAAATCAACACCAAGTGAAACATATTCAACAACTTCACTGAATCACGATATGTCCAGCAACAACATTTGTAGTATCAGAACGAACAGTCACAACTATAATACCATGTTGCTTGCCAATATTCTGTATCCAAGCTAATACTTCAGATCGGGTCTCAAATATCTGTCATTTACATCACATAAAAACTATAATATTAATATCATATAAGAGTGGAAAATATTAAATTTTAACTTGTTACATAGAAAATATACATTGTTTGTGCTTAAGAACTGCGTACAATTCATACACAAATCCGTAGAAGACCATGCCGACTCTGGACCGCACAGATAAAATATTTTTTTCTAATTTTTGTTATGTTACTGGAAATTAGACAAAATTTCTAGAAGTTTTTGTAACTTACCAAAAATTTTGACAATTTGCGGATTGAAACGAATTGTTTGTGTAAATTACATGAAAATTTGACAATTTCCGATTATTGGATATTAGATTTCCTAAAATTTTTGGTATTTTGTACCGGATTTTTCCAAATTTCTAGTATATATGTGAGTTTTAAAAAATACAAAAACTGACGTACCAAAAATTTCAAAATAACAACTAGAAATTTCGTTTATAGATTAAAAAAAGTGAATATTTTTAGAAGAATAGTAAAATTGATAAATAAATATTAGCAAGGATAGTTTTTGTGAATATTGAAAGTTTGGGAGGGGGTGGTAAAATTCTCGCATTCTCCTAGTAAGACCCCAATTGTTCATTTGTTAGAGTATTTGATTGAGTTTTCTTGTATTAGGCTGATCTTGTTGGACCTTTTGATCCGCATGGAACAGAGAATTTTTTATGCCACTCCCTTAGAAGTAGTGTTTTTTTAATATAAATATCCTTCATGAATTTATATATATTTTTAAATTCTTGTTTATGGGATATTTGGGAAGAGATCAATTATTATATTTGTCGATATAAAATTTTTCACACTATCATTCGTTTGCATTATTTTTATAAGTGGTTAAAATAAAAGTCAAATTTTTTCGAATATCCAACGACTATGATTAACTGACAGTATAAAATTCTTCTACACTGTCAATGTATTTCAATTAAATTCATTTAGAAATTTTATGAGATATTTGAAAAAAAAAACATTTTTTAGAAAAAACATGTGTGCATCATATATTTTTCGACGAAATTTATTATTTTATACCAGATTTTTAAAAGAACGGTGTAAAATCATAGTTTTCTGAAGACAAAAATCTACCAATTTTTTCAATATGTCAAAGAATTATAAAATATATTGAATCTTTCGAGAAATTTGATGATATTAACTTTTTTTTCCCTACACTGTCAAAATTTTTAAAAATAAAAAATTACAAAACCGGATTTAGCAAAAAGTCCGAAAATGTTAAATATATTTTCAGAAAAATCTATTAAAACACATACCAAACTTTTTAAATATATATCCAACTAGATTTTTCGCATGCACTTTTGTACTAAAATTTTGCATTAAATAATATGGTTATTATCGAAAATTGAGAAATATCATATTAAATTTGGAAGGTGACAGAAAAAATTCTCCATGTAACACGAAGCAATCACAATTTGGAGCCTATACTCATGCAGTTCTTTAGCAAATGTTTTAGAGCTGAAATGGTTCCATGTGATGTGAAGGTGACTTAGTATGGATCCTACCATTCAAAGTGAATTTCCCCTTTTAGGCATATCCAAACTGAATTTTTGAAGTCCATAATGATCTCAGTTGTTGCTTGTCTAAAGAGTTTTGTTTAAAGTTTTTATAGAAATTGTTGTTTTCGGAATTGAAAAATTGAGTTTGGTATAAAGAAATTATCGGGACGAGTCGCGTTCTAGGTCGCTTTCTTTAAAACGTTTTGTTTTGCCGTACTGCTAAAATATGCAAAACAGTTCTTTAAAACGTTTTGTTTTGCCGTACTGCTAAAATATGCAAAGCAGTTTTGCCGTACTGCTAAAATATGCAAAGCAGTCGATTTGGTCGTCTCCAGGATAAAACAGCCCGTTCAATAACGTATGATTGATAAATCGCTCTAGAAATACACCTTTCTAAGTCACAGTATTCGCAAAAACAAGAAAAAACAAGAAAAGAAGGATTTGTAGACGAAGAGAATTAAGGGAGAGAAGATGAAATCCGCATCTACACTACTGAACTTCTACCCTGTATTTATAGGCCGATAGTAAGGCTGAGTAGGGAGAAATTCGTGGTGAATGGAGAAAATCGTGGGAGAATGGGAAAATACTGGATCTAGTCAATATGACAGTTACTGACCAATTATTTTCTTAATTAATTAATATTTATTATTAATTAATTTTCCACTGAATTATATTAATTAATTAATGATAATTAAATTCTATAAATTCGGGTCCAAAAAATAATTCATCTAGACCGGACCGAGCCGGTCATGGGTGTGTCCTCACTCCGTTTACAAAATTGGGTGCACTTTAGGGCCCAACCCAATTGACCAAGTTGGAATATATAAACACTACTAATATTTCCATTCCCTTCAATGTGGGACTAAATTGAATCTTTTCAAATTCACTTCTATATTAGTTCTTACTTGTGTTCATTTATTGCCCATTAATTATCAATAAATCTTTCCAATTCTCACTCTAATTAATATAATTCCATCAGAAATACTTTGCATTTTATATTTCTCTAAAACAATAGATAAGAGAGATTTATAGGATGCCTCTGATAATAAAATAGAGCACTAGTCAATTGATAATTAATGATGATTGTTCTCTTTACCAATGCTAATTCTAAATACAATAGAGAGAAATAATTACAATTAATGATTATTTGCATTAAATTTTAGTAAGCGTAGCACAAATTACAATATTACCCTAACACTAGAATATACAAGAAAATTCTCAATAATATTTTTTACTCTTAAATAAGTAAGGCAAAATAATGAAATGAGAGAAATGAGAAGGAAATGAATAAAAAGTTGTAAAGTATGTTAAACTATGTTTTTTTTTTTGAATTTCAAAGTGAGGAGAAATCTCTATTTTATAAGTCAGAAATTTGGCTCAAAAAGAAAAACTATCCATGAACTTTTTAATGCTCATAATTGATCAGGTGTTAGGTCTAATCGATTATGTGCGTCATAAAAATGACAATCCTAATTTCCAAAAAAGAAACTATATAACGGCTAGTGTCCTAATCGGTCAAGAGTGTTCTTAATAGATTAGGAAGCTTTATGCCTTACTCTAATTGATTGGTTAAATACCTTAATCGACTTGGCAGTAACCTTGATGAATTCCAAAAACACCTTGATGGTTCCCCTAAGGCTTTTAAGGAGTTTTATTAAAAAGAGATGTTAAATACACTTTTAGGTGAATGTGTGTATTGCCTTAGTAATTCATGAATTACTCTAATATTTTTTATAAGACTCTGATAACTCAAATACGAATCAGACAAGATTTCACACTTCCTCACTTTCATAAGCAGGGCTTCAAAATCTCTTGCTAGATACATTATTGATTCAATATTTTAACTGAGACTTGTCTTTTTCTATCTAGTTACGCTTTAAAAGACTTCTTGATAGACATCATCATCAGGGAGATTGCTTGACTAAAGATAATCAGAGTTTTCACCGAACCCCGCTTGACATAAGGTGTTGTCCTAAAGATATTATTTTATCATCTTGATCTCCCAAGCATAAAGAATTGATCATAAATTCAAATGAAGACCTCACCTCATAATATTGTCATAATCAAAACCATATAGATTAACTGATTATTGCAGACATTATACCTTCACGTACATAGATCCACACATATATCTCAATATTCTAAAAATAACTTCAAAGTGGGTCGATCCTATTACATGCATAAATTGATTTATTACATTCACCCCAAATGCTATATCAAACCTTGTATGTGACAAATAAATTAGTCTACCAATAAATGATTGGTAGCATTCACTATCTATTATTTAATCGTCAATTGTTGTCTTTAGCTTCATATTAAGATCCATTGGTGTTTATAATGTCTTACACAATATCATATATGTTTTTGTGATTAATCAAGCATATACCTGCGCTAGTTGGAAAAAAAAAACCTTAATCAAGTCCTCTCTTTAGATTACTTATTTTGTTAACATCATTTTCTATCATAATTATATCATCAACATACACTATTATAATAACAATCTTACCTTTAGGTACAAAAGCTAGAGAAGTTTGTATTTTCAAAATTCTCTTCCATGATCACTATGAATATCAATGATCTTTCCAATTTCTACTCATTTTCACGCCGTAAGCACTAGAAAAGACCTTCAAAGATGACGAATGTATTGTAATTTTCACAAATAAACTCATCCTAGGTGTACATTGAGTAATCATCAACACAAAAAACATACTTCTTACCTCTTAGTCTCTCAACTTGAATGGGTATCATGGGATCCATATGAAGCAGTTCTAGCACACGAGTAATGGTAAGACGTTGGAACTTTTTGTGCGACATCTTGGTCTGCTTAAATATATGACAATCACCATAGATTTTTCCTTATTCAATCTTGAGATCAAGAAGACCAACAATGGCCTTCTTAGAAATAATCTTCCTCATACTTCATAGATTTAGATGACCAAGTTTTTTGTTCCATAACTCAGTTTCATCAGTTTTAGAGATCATACACACTTGAGGTTAATTCTTATCATAAGAAGATCACATGTAGAAATTGTTTATAGATCTGGACCCTTTTATTATATATGCATGGATTTTATATGTGATTGTGAATTCAACTTTATTGAAGTTGACATATAGATCTTGATTACAAAGTTGACTAATAATAATAAGATTAGCAGTGAGTCCATCTACAAGAAGCATATCATTAAGGATGGGAAGACCAAAATATTCTCACTTACCTTTCACAATAATTTTTCTTTTGGCACCATCACCGAATGTGGTATAAATTTTAGAATACGATTTCATGTCCTTAAGATGATTTTTTTCCCTCCAATCATGTGTCTAGAACAACCACTGTCAAAGAACAAGTATTCACACAATGAAACCCTTAGATAAGTATATGTAATATGCAATAGGGTATAGGACTTGGGATGCCATACTTGTTGACGATGCACACCAGACCTAACCTTCCATTAAGGATATTGTTGCTTATGGTATGACGATCTTCCATATAGTTTGTAGTAGTAAGTTCCCATGTGACCACGTCGCCCATAATAGTGACATACCCAAAAGAATATGACATGAAACTTAGAACCCTGATTAATTTGTTTGGAAGATTTTTGCAACTTATAGTGTGACATTATTAATTCTATTTTTTTGAATTGGGGTAAAAACCATATTCTTTGAGTTGGATAACTCACCAATATATCTAATTTCATTCACGTCTTTTCACTACTTACTTACACCTAGATTTATTCAAGGTTCTTAGTTATAGAATTCATTAACCGAACAAATTTGATCATACCTTCAAGTTTTTGATATAAATGGTCAACTTCCTTCTTCAACTCTGAGATAGTTAGTCTGAGACAAGTTTTATCTTGAAGAAGGGTTTCAAGTATCTCCTTTTGTTTTTCAACAACTTGATACTTTTCATTCCATTTGAGATACAATATCTTATATGCTTCAACAAGGGCATCATTATATAAGTCATCACCACTGGTGTCACCATTATCGTTATGGACTTATGATCTTAGTTTTATGCGAGTAGTGAACACCACCACACTATTAGCTTGATCAGATTCACTTTCTCCATTTGACTCATCATCATAGGAAGTGATATTGTATCCTTTTTCTATTTTATAAGAAAGTTGGTACATTCATCCTGAATATGTCCAAAACCTTCACATTCATGACATTGGATTCCCTTACACTTATCAATTTCTCTCCATCTTTTTCCTTTACGCTGAAAGTTGACACCTTTAGAATTCTATTGCTAATTGTCTTTGAAATTTGTAGAGAAATTATTCATGGATCTCCTGTCAAGTATTATCACGACCTTGCCAAGGCTCTTAGCTTGCATGGAAAGGGACTCATTCATATTTTCATCAGCATTATGTTCTTCCTGATCATCACAATCTCTAGTATCCACTTTGAATGCTACACCCTTACTCTTTTTCTCGAACTTGCCATCTGTGATAATCTAAAACGTGAGTAAGGATCCAATTAATTCATAAAATTTCACCATGGAAACATCCTAAGCTTTTTCAATTGTTATAACCTTTATATGAAACCTATTGAGCAGAAATCTTAGTATTTTTCTTACAAGCTTTTCTTCATACATCTTTCCACCAAGAGCAAAAGAGTTGTTAGTAATGTCATGGAGTCAGAAATTGAATTCAAAGATAGTTTCTTCCTCTTGCATCTTTAGGTTTTCAAATATTGTTGTAAGAAATTGAAGTCTTGAAATTTAAACTTTGGATGTACCTTTATGAGAAAATTCCAAAGTCTTCCAAGCCTCTTTATCACTATTAAAAATGTTGATGATCCTGAAGATATTCTCATAAACCCCATTATAAATGGCATTAAAAGCATGGGAGTTTCCGAGCGCCTCTTCGTCTTCAGCCGTTATCTAATCCTTTTCAGGCTTCACGATTTCACTATTGTCTTCAGTTGTGATATTGGGAGGAGTCGATCCTGTTTTGGTTGCTTTCCAAGTCTTGTTGTCTATTAACTTAAGAAAGGGAACCATGCGAGTCTTCCAATATTCATAATTTGTACCATCGAGAATCGGTGGTCAATTAACAAATCCTCCTTATTTGGCATTGTCAATCTTGAACATAATATAGAGAAAACCCTATAGCTCACCCAACCAGAGCAGGGTTCCTACTTTCATGCCAATTAAAATTTTGTTCGTTTAACAACAAGATGCACTACAAGAAAATTAGGATTTTACAACACAAAAATCGCGACAGTTACTTGATAACTATTGTAACTTTCCTGTAGCAACAGTTGCCATGACGATTTACACCAACCGCCCTATTTGTAACTTTCACTGTGATAATTATTAAAGGTGGCGACGGTTTATTAATGAAACCGCCATAAAATCTAGATCACGACGGTTAATCAACCGTCACCCCCCATAAAATCTAGGTCATGACGGTTGTTTAACCGCCACCATCATAAATTATAATATTAATTAAGTCTAGCCAAATTATGATACCACGAGTAGACGACTAGTTAACATTAAATCTTGTTATTTTCTCATTATTTTTTCTATTTATTTTTTATTCACATTATGTTTTAAGTGCGTATCCAAACCGTAGAACTTCTACCCCAAAATTTCATCTTAGTACATTATGAACATAAACCCTAAAACTTCTATCCCAAACCGATTTGACCAAATTGATTTTCACTTGCTCGATTTAACCTTTCTTTCATATTATTATCAAACCAATTTCACCTTGCTTGATATCCTTTCATTAACCATCACCATTTTCATCTCTCTCGATTTTAACTTGTTCTTGGTTTTACTTCCGGTGGCTACAAGTACAACATCTTGTAACACCCCAAATTTATTGGAATATTTAATTTAATTTATTTAAATAAGAATATTCACATTTTGGTAATTTTCGGTGGTTGGTGTGAAATATTGAGAATTATGGATTTTGGGTTATTTATTTAAATAATAGTATATAGTATTAATATATTGGTATTATTATTAATTTAAATAAATATAAGTTAACTAAGAGCAAATTGGACAGTTAAGGAGGAGTTAGTGAGGGTAATATTGGAAAAGCGTAATTTATAGGCCCAAAGTTAGGTTTAACAAAAAGGGATTTTTGAAGAAATTATGATTCATTCTTGTTAGACCGTGAAAAGAGAAGAAATAGAGGTCAGAGTTCTGAGGAAGATGATTGAGGAAAAAGCTTCGCAAGGTTTCTGAGAATCAAGGAGAAAGCTTAGAGTCATCAATTAAGGTATGGAGAGTATTGCCTTCATTGTTTTCAATGTGTGATTTCAATGTGTTTAAAGCCGATTTAAGGGTTTAAAGGATTTGAGGCTGATTTTGAGATAAAGGGAATTAGGCCTTCGTGGCCAAAATCTATTATTGAGGTTTTAACCGTATAGCGATTTGAACTGATGGTCTGATAGGTTTGAGTTCGATTTGGGTTTGAGGGAAAGTAGGCATTCGTGGCCAAAAATCTGTTGTTTAGGTTTCAACCCTGTAGGGTAATTAGATTGTGAGAAACTCTAATGATCGTGGTGTAGTTGTAAGGAAATTATGTGAATTAGGGCGTGAATATGATACATGATTGGCCTAATAAGTTGTAGATTTTGTGCCTTTACTGTTGTAAGACCTTATGGATGATTTAGGGATCTTTTGGGGACATTGGGGAAGGAAATCGTTGGACTTTTGTGTTGATTTTAGGTTCTGGTGCATAACATCGTTTTGCTGTAATCGCGTGTTCGCACAACAAAGAATCCTTCGCACAGCGAATAAACTCGCCCCAGACTCGCACAACGAACTTGCTAGCGAACGTAATAGAGTTTCGTGAATTCTGATTTTGTAATGTGATGCCTTGATGTTTTGATGTTGTGATTTTTTTGACGAATTAATATGAGTATGACTGTGTTTTCTATGTGATTAGTACATGATTATATGATGACTCCTATGATATGATGATGATGAGTTATGATGATGGTTCCATGAGTTTTGATGATTCTATGATGACATGATGTATGATGATGATGATTTTGATGAATGATGATGCACTTATGATGTTATTATGAGGATGATTATTGACGTGTGCATCATGCATTCATGTGCATCCGGACTTCGGTTCAGGATCTTGATTTCTTTGGCTTCAGTCCCATTGTGCGGATGTGAGGTATTTTGATATGCTCCGGTTCTTGTATAGAGTCGATCCTATTGATGGGGATCTGTGGAGGGTTAATGGCCCAATGTCCATTGAGCTGTGATGATTGGTACCACATGCATGAGTCTTGTTGCATTGCATTTATGAGATAATCTTGAGTAATTTATGATGTTGTGGCCTTTGATTCCCATTGATGAATATGGTGATGCATAATATGAAAATGACGTTGTTTAATATATTGATTTCCTATATTGATTATTATGAATCGTTTTACTCACCCTACCTGTTTGAATGTTGCCTCCACGTGGGTAACATGCAGATGACCAGGTTTAGTCGTGGATGTCGTCGAGGATCTTGTTGGAGTTTTGAGTTGTTGGCCATTTTGGTTAACTTAGAGGGTCTTGCTCTAATAGTGTAACATCGGGTTGGGGTCTTTGAGTTAAACCATATTTTATTTTATTTTTGTTATTTTGATTATGTTTCCCTACAAGGAAAACTTTGGATTATGCCTTTTTGAGTTTCGCTGCAATTTTTTATAACTTTTTGGAAAACACGTTGTTTACGGAGCCTTGACCTATATTTGATTTATTGTGAAATGTACGCCCTTTGAGGTGATTTTTTTGAGTTTAATATTTTACTCTGATAAATATGAATATTTTTGCCATTAAAATTATGGGGTAGAAAAGGGTGTTACACATCTCACCTCAGCAACAACACCTTCTTTTTGAGGTAAATTTGCTCTCCTCTTTCACAATTTTCTATTTTTGTAGATTTGAGAGTTTAATCGCAATGTAAATCTGCTTTAGCCATCCAATAGATCAACACAAAATTCTCAATATCTTTATGTTGATTTAGTCTACAATTTGATGAGATTTTTGTTGTCCCGATTTTTTTAGGATAGTCATTACTGTTGTTGTTTCCTCCTACATTCGGGTCTGTTATGGCCAATTTCCGACCATACACTTCTGCGGGTCTCCAAAGCAAAACTGCATCTTGTTATCTCATCGAATGAGGAGAAAGTTACTCCCAAAACTCATTCATCTAGTTCGACCCGTACAAAGCCCAAACCCAAGTAAAGTTCAACGGGCTCCAGAGGAAGAAAGAAAGCTCGTGTTTCCAATTTTGTGCCTCGTCCATCTAAGCTTCATGAGGTGATATCAATCAATCCAGTTACATTATTTATTCATTTTATTAAAGCTTCGTTGTTTTTTATTGGTACTTCCATCTGTGTGACCTATTTTTCACTGTGGTACCTTAGTTCTAATTTCATTTTTTTTAAATGACTAAATGGGGGAGAATATCATATGATGAGTGACATTGTTTGATTGCAGATAAACTTGTTTGATGATGATTTCAGTGAAGTGTTTTGTTAGTTCCACGATTCTATGATTGGCTAAATTTTGGTAAAACATGATTCTACACTGATGTTAAGTAAGATGTCATAACATCTTCACCAACTGTTATGACAATACTACTGTCATGTGTTTCAGACAGGTGTCGAAGACAGATGCATGACATCCTGGTCTGGTGCAACAGGCACTGCTATTTTACATCTCTGGACATATGTGTTTTGGTTTGATGAGATCCTCTTGGATATACCTCATCAGTATGCGCAGGTCAACGAGACTTATTAGGAACAAAGTGCAGATTTAATTGGATTTCATAAAAAGGACCTTTGAGACTTTTTAGAAAACTATAAAATATTTGTTCCTATATTTTTATTAAGATTCTGCAGAAGATTTACAATGAGAAGATTTGGAATTTGATTTGATGAAATATGAGTTGGTTTTAATTATGAGAAGATTTGGAGTTTAATTTGATTTGATCAAATTTAAATGGGTGTTAATTATGAAAAGATTTAAAGAATTATCTTATGAAAGTATTTTGAAGAATTATTTGATTTGATTTTATCAAATCTGAGGAAGCTTTTGCTAAAGTCCAAGCTCATACTAGAAGAGGCTATAAATAAGGACTTGCTAGACCTAAAGAAGACAAGCATTCACAACAAGAAAATCTTAGGTGCAAAATAAGGGTTTAGGATTTTGAGAGTCTCTTGTGTGTGACTTCGTAAGTCAACCTTTGTATCTTTTGATGCATCGTGGTAGACATATTTAGGTTGTAAGTTGTTCACTCAAATCTTGTAAGTAAGAGTGTATTGTTCTTGATTGAAGCTGTTAAGCAAGATCAAATATTGTCTTTGAAGAGTGTCTTCTAAAGTTTTATTAATTTGTTGTTATCACTGCTGTGATTGAGGGGGAGTGAGAGGTGTCTCATATCTAGGAGTGTCCTAGGTAGAAGTTGCACTGGTAGGGATTAAGTGAGGATTGTAAACGGGGGAGTTTAGCTCTGAATTGATACTACTGATAGTGAATTTCCTTCCTGCCTTGGTAGCCTCCAGATGTAAGTGATGTTGCACCGAACTGGATTAACAATTCACTGTGTTATTTATCTTTCTGCATTTAATATTCTGCTCAATTTAAATGGTTAGATAAATTGCTCTGTCAGTATGCAGATGTTACAACATATGTCATGACACTGTTAATTCTTAAAGTAAATCAAAATGCCCGTGTTCTGTCTTTGTTCTATTTTAGCATAGATCAATGCTTAGGACATCTGAGATCTGCAGACCAAAAATTTTCATGTTTACTAGATTAAAGGTATTCACTAGTATATTGTTTCCGTGTTTTTTGTTTAACATGCACCATTGCTTTTATATGAACTTGGGAATATTGTTATCAAGTATATATATAATTAGTAAGGTTTATTTACTATTTACTATTAAGAGTAGTGCCTATTTTTACCGATGGTTCATGAATAGACACACATTTTTCTAGAGGTGTCGGCGCTACATAGACTTCTCATTTGAGAGTTTTTTATTTATTTCACCATTTTTCTTGAACAGGCTTTTGTTTACTATTAAAAACTTGACAGTAAGTGTCTAGAGTTCTTGTAGAATGAATATGGCTCAAACATAAATCATGGAACCTTCCTTCATATCTAGCCACTGTCCACAGTTATATGGCATTGTTCCACAGTGTTCGGAAATCCACTGTGTTTGTTTTTGTGTTGGTATCCTGCTACACACATTAGAAAACATTTGATGTGAGAGAAAAAATTTCTGCTTTGGTCTTATGGGTGTTCAAGTGGTTTTGGATGGGATGTCAAACATTTCATACCTTTGTGTTGTTCTATTTATATTGATTGTTGAAGCAAGCCTAAGTTGTTAAGCAACTTTGTTTACATATTGTCTACAAAAATAACGTTCTTGTTGTCATGAGTTGAAAAATTTGTATGTTTGGCTTCCATAATCCTCTAAACTCTTCCATGTGCTAGCAGTCACACAAGGCAAAGCATGTTTTGAAAATAATGCCCTTACAGTACTTGTGACATAAGAGTTGTGCTTCTGAGATGCAGAGGGGAAGGAAAGCATTTTGTAGTGAATACCTGGCGAATTTTACATGCTTTTGGCTATGCAGTTGTTTTTGGTATCTCAATGCTTTCATGTGTCATCAGAGTTTCGAACTTGGATTGTATTCTGAATGAAACTCTTCGTGTTGCAGAAATATCATAGTTGTTGAAATGGTTGTACTTCTATGTTATGTGATATAATTTGGATAGCATGTGGATTATACACCATTGTGTTTCTTTCATTGCTTGAGTCTCTCTAATATTAAAATTTATATATTTATTCCATACATGTGAGTTGCTTGAGCTTTCAGAAGCTATTAGAGAATATCATGACCATACATAAATGGTATGTTATTGTTGGTGTTTAAGTAAATAAATAGTATAATATTACAAATCTGGGTTTTTTTCATCCTTCTTCATCTCACTTTATTTCTCATATGTGCCCTAATTTATAGGATCATCATTACATAGGTCTTTCGATCGCCGATACTCAAAAAATCTTTTAAGGAGGTTCAAAATCTTGATTCTACAAGGAGTGACTCTCACGGGAACCGCTTCCTGTGACTCGTAAACTAGTTCAAGTTGTCGAGGAACAATGGATGCACCACCAAAATGCCATTGCTTGTAATGTGTTTGCAAACTGGTTGAAAGATATTATTGTTTCATGTATTCTCTTTGTTGTGACAATGATTTTGTTGTATATACATACTTCTTTTCCTTGTATGTTTTTTTCTTTCTAATTAAATTATGTTTTATAACACGGGTTTGAGCTTATACTTACATTATATTGAATCTTTTCATGTTTTAGATACCATGATTTAGGCTACCTACTCATGTTTATGGTTTATTGGTTCTAGTAGTAGTAATAAGGATTTTTTTTTATAACATTCGTAGAGTTATAATTTAGTGGTGGTTTAGAACGGTCGCAAATATGTACGACAGTTGGCACAACAGTTTTCTAACTGTCGTAAAACACCCCCGCGACATACACTTTTACGAGGATTGAAAAACGGTCACAAAACAAATTTTAGGACAGTTTGAACCGTCGTAATCTGCCAATAAAACTGTCATAAATCACTTTTTTTTTCTTGTAGTGATGGCACACACAATGTTGAGACAATATGATGTATGAGGATGAAAAATAAGTAAAAAAAAATATATATAAATAATTATTAACCCAATTCGGTGCAATGTCCCATACGTTTGGAGGACATCGACCCAATGAAAAGAAATTCACTAAATCAGTAGTCAATAGTACACGGGTCTCATATGAACTCTCCCAGTTGAATTCCCCTTTCTTAATATTACCCGTGAATTTTGACCCAGCCCCCTGAATTTGAGCCCTGTCACTTTCACTCAAACGCTCTCCCAAGTATTCACAGATAAAACTTATATGTGGTATGATAAATCACAATGTTGCGGTGAGAATAGAATATCAAACTATTAATTAGTTTGAATCACAAATCTTTAGTTCACAACCGGTTTTTGATTTATCCGAAGGAAAAGGTCAAATGAAGGAAAACTTATTTTTGCATCGTAAACACAATGCAGGAAGAGACCTAGGTAAGGGGTTGGTTAAACTTAGGGAAGTTATTAGCACCCTAAACTTCTGTAGTACTATACATGAACCTTTTGTTTATGTATACTATTTTGCTTTATTATATGCTTGAGGTATATACTGCTAAGGGTTAGAAGTGACAAAGAGACCTAAGGGTTAGTCCTAAGTTTACTCGCCAAGACTCGCATCTTGTGCCTACGTATCCGAGGTAGGGGATGGAATCAGAGTAGTCGTGGTTCTCCTCGAAAGGGAGGTTAGAAACTTCTTGATTGTGGTCAAGGTTTCAATGGGAATAAGCGTTCTTAGGGAAGCGCTTACGTGGAGTAAGGCGACTCCTATTTCTATGTTGTAAAGTTTAAATTGAAATGAAAGGGTAAATTAGGTATTCCACGGCGGGAACCCTAAAACGGAGTCCGGCGACTCCTATTTCTATGTTGTAAAGTTTAAATTGAAATGAAAGGGTAAATTAGGTATTCCACGACGGGAACCCTAAAACGGAGTGCGGCGACTCCTTAACCTAATGCTAGGATAAAGGGTATTTTCGTCCACGACGGGACACCTAATCGATTAGGATTTTGAAATGGTCAAAGGTTAGGGTTATTGACTCGGTGGTCAAACTGCTAGACCTAATCCTTCGGAGGATTTTAACGGTAAATTATGCAAATGATAAGATATTACATGACAGGATTGAAATAGATGAAAATATGAAAACAGGAAGAAAAGTGAAAAGCAACGATCACTCGCGTAAATTACAACCATGAAAAAGCAAAAACAAATAACGGAATATAAGCGACGATAGCCTCGCATAATTACAACCGTAAAAAAGCAAAAATAAATGACGAAATATAAGCGATGATAGCCTCGCGTAATTACAACTGAAACAAATTGAAATAAAAATAATCATGAATTAGTAAGCAAAGACAAACATGAATTGAATGACCGTCAGATGAAAAGTGAAACGGCTAGATTATGAACTCTTTATTTTTAAATTTTATTAAAACAATTATTTGAATTTTATTACAAAATAAAACCGTTATTTTTTTTAAGAAGATTAATCATGAGTTATTTGCAAAAGATTAATTATAAATTTTAGTTAAATACTCTTTTAACAATTTCAGTTAAATTTTAAACTTTAAAACACAAAATGAGTTCAAATTAAGTTTTAATGAACATGATATTTTTTAAGAAAATGAACTTTTCTACTTTTAAAAAAATTAATTTTTAGTTTTAATTTGATCTTTTAATTTTAATTTGATTTTTTAAAATTAAATTGGTTTTGACAAAAGGGATTTAAACAGATTATTTTTAATTTTTTTTTCCTAATTACAAGTTATTAACTTAATTTTAACACTAAATTATAAAAAATCCATTACTAACTATAAATAATAATTAAAAAAAGTCTCAAATTCTAAATTACCAAAAAACTTTATTAATGTACATGGTTAACTCATTAATTGTGATTTAGAGTGCTACCAAATATAACTAAAAAACAAAATAAAACTAAATATAAGTTTTTTAAAGAAATAATAAAAATAAAAAGAAAATGGATGGTAAAATAGGAGAGGAACGTGTTTTGACTTAACATTCTTAGGGTTTCAATTACCCTTCTTCTTCCTTTAAAGCCAGCGGCGGTGGCTTCTGGGTTGCATGTTTCGAAAATTTCCTTCTTCTCCTTCCGACCGTGTTCGTGATTCTTTCCTCTCCTTCTTCGGTTTGTTCCGACTGAAAACAATAGAAAAAACTTTGTTATTGACAAAAGAACTGCTCACCTCGTAGGGGTTCAAAGCGGTTCACGGTGGTTTTGCGCCATTTGATGGATTTGGGGCGATGATGAGAAGACTATGAGCTCGTGGGTGTTAGAACACAGATTGGTGTTTAATATATCTCTATGCTTTGATGATAACACTAATAAAATTTTGTATTAGAAAAATATATACTCTAATTTTGTTCAAGTGTTTTTGTTTCAGATATTAATTTTAATACTTTTATGGAAGCAAAAATACATCTGAACGCTATTTTACACTAGGCTCTGAAGCATTAGAAGCAAGTCATCAGAAGAATCTGAGCGCTGCTAGAAGAGACTTTGAAGCAGAAGCTACAGAAGACTCTGAAGTGTAGCTAGAGTATTTGTATGAAGAGTTTGAAGCACTGTTTTCAGAAGAGTCTGGAAGTACTTCACGCTGCAAGTACAAGAGGATATGATAGTCAAACTTTGCTCTGACTGATATTCACGCTGAAGCACATTGGCTGCAATACTCTGAAAAACTCTGATAACATCAAGACTCTGATACCATATATTCTGATGTTAATAACTTTGAAATAGAAGCTTGCTGAAGAAGATATTATTCAAAGATATATCCGTTGGCATATTCCAAACGACTTTTTCCTCTTTTGTGATAGACACAGGAACTCAGGCAAAAAGGACTTATCTGAACGTTCTACTTCTGGGAAAGGTCAGGTCATTAGAAGACAAAAAAGCTACAACTACTTTTCAGTGCACAGTCTTCAAGTATGGATGTCTTGGACTTTCTGCTCTATAAAAGGAAGTCTTCACCAACATTTCAAAGTTGACGAATTACTTGAAATTATTCATAAACTACTCACAAGCTCTCATACAATTTATTTCATAAGCTGAATAGTTTTACTGTTCGTTCTTAATCTTAAGTGTAAAAATCACAGTTGTGATATAGCTTTTTAGAAGCATCTTAAACACTTGTTAGTTTACATTTATTTGTAAAAGGTTCCTTGAAAAGACCAAGTTGTGGTCAGGATTTCTTGAGAAGACTAAGACAGTTGTTCTTAGTGGTTAACACTGTAATCTGTTTGAATATAGTGGATTAAGTCCTTGTGGAGAAAGGCAAATCATCTTGATAAGGTGGAATGGATTAGTTGAGTTCAGCGAACCAAGATAAAAATATTGTGTTGTTTTTTATTTCCATATTATTTTCTAAACCCTTATTCAACCCCCCTTCTAAGTGTTTTTCCCACCTTCAGTTGGTATCAGAGCTCCGGCTCTGTAGTGCTAATCACTTAACCGTGAAACAGAAAAGATCCAGTGGGAAAACTCTTGATAATTTTTGGTTGAATACATTATGGCTGAAGCTTCAACATCCTACAACAAATATGAAGACAGAGATAGAATCAGCACAAAACCTCCCATGTTTGATGGTGAGAAGTTTGACTACTGGAAAGATAGAATTGAAAGCTTCTTTCTAGGATATGATGCTGATCTTTGGGACTTAGTCATTGATGGTTATGTTCACCCCACTGATGGGAATGGCAAAAAGATTGACAGAAAGTCAATGACTAAAGCTCAGAAGAAAGAGTTCAAGAATCATCATAAGGCAAGAACCATTCTACTAAATGCTATATCTCATACTGAGTATGAGAAAATTACAAACAGAGAAACAACATTTGGTATGTTTAAGTCTTTGAAGATGACTCATGAAGGGAACTCCCAAGTTAAGGAGTCCAAGGCTCTGGCGCTGATCCAAAAATATGAAGCCTTCAAAATGGAGGAATCTGAATCTGTAGAAGCAATATTCTGGATAAAGGCTACTCCATTGCGGATCATGTCAAAAAGATCATCAGAAGTTTGCCAACCAGATGGAGACCTATGGTCACTGCTCTGAAGCTTGCAAAGGATCTGAACAAGATCACGCTGGAGGAGTTGATCAGCTCCTTGAGGAGTCATGAGATTGAACTAGAAGAAGACGAACCTCAGAAGAAAGGTAAGTCTGTTGCTTTAAATTCTAACAAATCTGTCAAAGCTTTGTAGGTTTTAGAAGAAAGTTTTGAAGAAGATGATAAATTGTCCCTGCTGTCCAGAAATATCAACAAACTCTGGAAGCATAAACAGAAGAAGTTCATAAACTTCAATAAGTCAAATCAACGTAAAGAGTCTTCTGGACACAGAAGATCTGAAAAGAAAGAGGTGGTCTGCTATGAGTGCAAGGAACCTGGGCACTATAAGAATGAATGCCCAAAACTTCTGAAGGACAAGCCAAGAAGGAAGTCTGATAGTAAGAAGAAAGTTCTGATGGCAACATGGGATGATTCAGATGCATCTGAATCTTCATCAAAATCAGAAGAAGAGTGTACAAACATGGCACTCATGGCTGACGTGGAAGACCACGCAAAAACATATGGATCTGGATCTGAATCAGAATCTGATTCTGAAGAGATGTATTTAGCAGCAAAGTCAAGACACCAATCATGGTACCTGGACTCTGGATGCTCACGTCACATGACGGGAGAAAGGTCTATGTTCCAAATCCTAGAGCTTAGATCTGGAGGATACGTCAAGTTTGGAGGGAACCAGAAGGGCAAGATAATTGGCTCTGGTACTATTGGTAACGATAACCTTCCTTCCATATCTAATGTCTTACTTGTTGAATAATTAAAACATAATTTATTGTCCATAAGTCAATTAAGTGACAATGGTTATGATATAATCTTCAATAAAAAAATGTTGCAAGGCTGTTAGTCAAAAGGATGGCTCTATCCTCTTTAATGGAAAAAGGAAGAACAACATTTACAAAATCAATCTTTCAGAACTTAAGGTTCAAAATGTAAAATGGCTTATGTCTATTAATGATGAGCAATGGGTCTGGCACAGAAGACTGGGGCATATTAATATGAGACGTGTATCTCAGATTAATAAACTCAATCTGGTCAGAGGACTTCCTAAGTTGAAGTTCAACTCAGATGCTTTTTGTTAAGCGTGTCAAAAAGGAAAATTTTCAAAATCTTCTTTTAAAACTAAAAATGTTGTTTCAACCTCTAGGCCATTAGAGTTACTTCACATTGATCTGTTTGGACCAGTGAAAACTGCATCCATCAGAGGCAAGAAGTATGGATTGGTCATTGTTGATGACTACAGCAGATGGACATGAGTAAAATTCCTAAAACACAAGGATGAGTCACATTCTGTGTTCTTTGACTTCTGCAAACAAATCCAAACTGAAAAAGATTTTAAAATTGTTAAAGTCAGAAGTGATCATGGTGGTGAATTTGAAAACAAATTTTTTGACAAATATTTTAAAGAAAATGACATTGCACATGATTTCTCCTGCCCTAGAACTCCTTAACATAATGGAGTTGTAGAGAGGAAAAATAGAACATTGCAAGAAATGGCCAGAACTATGATCAACGAGACAAACATGGCAAAACATTTTTGGGTAGAAGAAATTAACACAAATTGCTATATTCAGAACAGAGTGTCTGTAAGACCTCTTATGGAGAAGACTCCCTATGAATTATGGAGGAATAGAAAGCCCAACATTTCTTATTTTCATCCTTTTGGATGTGTATGCTTTATGTTGAATACTAAAGAGAATCTTAACAAGTTTTATTCTAAAGCACAGAAGTGTTTCATGCTTGGGTATTCTGAATGCTCTAAAGGCTACAAAGTATAGAATACTGAGACACAGATTGTGGAGGAATCAATTCATGTTAGATTTGATGATAAGCTTGGCAATCAAAGGCCAAAGCAGCTTGATAATTCTGCAGATAGAAAAATTATTCTCACAGACTCTGAAGACTCGGAGGCAGATAAGGTTCAAATAAAAGAATTAAAAGCAATACCAGATGCAACTCCCTTGGCTGCTCAGATGAATAACTTGAATATATTTGAAGAACCAACAGTTAAAGGATCATCCAGAATCAAATTTTCTCATCCAGAAGAAATGATCATTGGAAAGAAGGATGACCCTATCAGAACAAGATCTTTTATCAGATCATCTGGAACGTCCTTATTTGGTCTAGTGTTAGTTATTGAACCAACTTCAATGGATGAGGCTCTGCAAGAAAATGATTGGATAATTGCCATCCAAGAGGAGCTAAATCAATTCACAAGGAATGAAGTTTGGGATCTGGTTCCAAGACCAAAAGGATTCAATATAATTGGAACTAAATGGGTCTTCAGAAACAAACTTAATGAGCAAGGAGAAGTTATAAGAAACAAGGCTAGGCTGGTAGCTCAAGGATATAGTCAACAAGAAGGTATTGACTACACAGAGACTTATGCTCCTGTGGCCAGGTTAGAATCTATACGCTTACTTATATCCTTTGCTGCACAAAATAACATCACTCTATATCGGATGGATGTTAAGAGTGCCTTCTTAAATGGGATTATAGAAGAGGAAGTTTATGTTCATCAACCTCCTGGTTTTGTAAATAATAAATTTCCAGAACATGTTTTTAAACTTAAAAAATCACTTTATGGTTTAAAACAAGCTCCCAGAGCTTGGTATGAGAGATTAAGTAATTTTCTTCTAGAGAAGAATTTTATCAGAGGCAAAGTGGACACAACTCTCTTCTGTAAATCATTTAAGAAAGACTTGTTAATTTGTCAAATATATGTAGATGATATTATATTTGAATCTACCAATGTTACGCTTGGAAAGGAGTTTGCTCTTTCTATGCAGGCTGAATTTGAGATGAGCATGATGGGAGAACTTAGATTCTTTCTGGGAATTCAAGTTAACCAAACTCCAGAATGCACTTACATTCATCAGACTAAATATGTAAAAGAGCTTTTGAAGAAGTTCAACATGACTGATAGTAAGTTGGAAAAGACTCCAATGCATCCAACAAGCACTCTGGGTAAGGAAGAGGTGAGTAAGAAAGTAGATCAGAAACTCTACAGAGGTATGATTGACTCTCTTTTGTACTTAACTGCTTTTAGACCTGATATTCTATTCAGTGTATGCTTGTGTGCTAGATTCCAATCAGATCCTAGAGAATCTCACTTAACAGCTGTTAAGAGAATTCTGAGGTATCTGAAAGGTACTACTAATATGGGTTTGTGTTACAGAAAATCTGATGAATTTAAATTAGTTGGGTTATGTGATGCTGATTACGCTGGAGACAGAGTTGAAAGAAAAAGTACTTCTGGAAGCTGTCAGTTTCTGGGAAGAAATCTAATCTACTGGTACAGCAAGAAGCAACCTACAATAGCGCTGTCAACTACAGAAGCAGAATACATTGATGCTGCTGGATGTAGCACACAGATGCTCTGGATGAAAAGTCAACTAGAAGATTATCAGATCTTTGAGAGTAAAATTTCTATCTTCTACAATAATACTTCTGATATATGTTTATCTAAAAATCCAGTTTTACACTCTAAAGCTAAGCATATAGAAATTAAGCATCATTTCATTAAAGATTATATTCAGAAGGAAATTTTAAGCATTAACTTTGTTGATACAGACCATCAGTGGGATGATATCTTTACTAAACCCCTTGTTGAAGATAAGTTTAAATTTATTCTGAGAAATATTGGTATGGAACTCTGTCTAGAATAATATTCTATCATAAGCAAATTTTCTCAGATGCAAAGTGTTTAAAACTCTGAAGTATTACATCTGATATTTACTTAATTTCTTTGGTTATTATTTCTATGTGTATCTGAACTAACAAACTTCAAAAGATCTGAACGTTGGCTAAACGTTTCATTTCTCAAAGAGTATCAGAAGCACACGCAAGCAAACACGTGTAACTCTGAATCTGAAAAGGTGGAGTGCACAATACTGAAAAGACATTTGAGGTACTGTTTTGAATATTGAGTTTCTCGTTTTCCCCCCAAATTGTCAGAATCATTAAATGCTTGAAATGATTATATTCTTTTTATTAAATGCAATTAAATGCTAAGTGGCAAACGTGCTGAATGTGTGACTCTTGTGTGCCCTAATTTCTTCTATAAATTCCACAACTCAACACATTTCACTCTCACGAACACTCTTGTATGCATTTCTGTCTTTTGCATTGCTTTCATCTCTCTCCCAAACCTAAAATTGTTCGTAACCCCAAATCTTCAACATCTTCAAAAATGACTTCTTCATCATCAACTTCTGCTCAGTTCCAATCTTCTATGGCAGTTGTCTCATCTTCTAACCTAGGTGTTGTTCCTTTCAAGGAACCTGTTAGAACTCTTCCCACACTTGTTGAGAAACTTGAAGTGTTGTGTGAAACTTTGGTGAATTTTGCTTCGTTAGCTGAAAATGGGTTTAATCTGCGTTCCATCATTGATGCTCAAGGATGGACAAAGTATTTTGATAGACTATTTGGACCAGTTTACCCCTGCTGAGTAAATGAATTTTGGATTCATGCAACTGCATACCCTAAGTTCATTGTCTCTTCAGTGCTGGGTAAAAAAATTGTTATCACTGAGGATCTGATAAGGAAGCTTATTGGATATGAAGAAACTGATGGAGTTTCTCATATGCCAGTTGGGCGTGTTGACATGGCTGATATTTACTCTGAGGTGATTGCTTCTGGAAAACCCTCAAACAAGTTTAAAGAACTGAAACCTAATTATAAGATCTGGGCCAAAATCTTCATGTGATGTATTCATCACAGGAAGACTACAAACTCTCCTGATTATGTGAATAATGATTAGATGTACTTTATATTCTGTCTAAGTCAGAGCACAAAAGTGGATCTGCCTCACTTGCTCTTCTCTCATATGTGGAATCACGTCAAATTATCAAGAGAAGATGTAAAGACAAAACACACAAAGGTCAGAAATTGGATTCCTTGTGGAAGATTAGTTTCAGACATTCTGACTGAGAATGGTCTGGTGGTGCATCTGCATGAGGCTGGATTGACAAAAGAACTTCAATCTACTCTGGGCAAAGTTCTGAACACTAAAAGTCTGCACAGAATGAAAGTTGTTGAAGAAATCTCATCTGAACCTGCTAAGCTCAACGTTAAGGAGGTTGCTCAAAGGAGACTTCCAGTAGACAACTTCCCTATCTTCTCTTCAGAAGATCCAATTAAAGTTATTCTGGAATATATTGCTCTATGCAAAGAAGATGGAACTCCTGTTCCTGCTGAGATACTTCTGCGTGCTAGAGAACCTGCTCCAGATGTGTATGAAGAAAATCTGAGAAAGAGAAAGCAGGCGTCAGAGGAAGAACCTGCAAGAACTAAGAAGCAGAAAACATCTGAAGAACCTCAGAAGAAGAAACAGAAGAAAAAAGCATCAAAAGAAGCTCCTGTTAGAACACAGATTGGTTCTTAATAATTACTCTTTGTTTTGATGATAACTGTTAGGAAATTTATATTTAAGAATTATATACTCTAAAATTTGTTTGAGAGTTTTGCTGCAGATTAAAATTATATTAACTCTCTAGAAGCAAATCTGCCTTGAATACAAGAAGTTGTTCTGACTCTGATGCGCCAGATGCACCTTTCAGAAGAATCTGCTTGCTCCTTACAGAAGATCCTGAGCGTAGTCTCCAGAAGGATCTGAAGCAAGAAGTTCCAGAACATTCTGAGTCAGAAGCATCTGAAAATAGTCAGAAGCATCTGAAGATAATCAGAAGCATCTGAAGATAATCAAAAGCATCTGAAGCTGAAGCATCAAAAGTTTAGAAGAATAATGATTGAAGAGTTTTTTCAAAGCACTTAGTCTACAGAAGTTTCTGAAAGTACCTACGCTGCCAAGTACTGAAGTTCTGTGTCAAGATGATCTGATGATCAACACGCTAGAAGCACACACGCTGCAGAAGACTCTGATAAAGCATAGTTCTGAATCTCATCAGAAGACTCTGATCCATTCAGACTCTGAAGAACTTGCTGAAACTGAAGAAATGTTTTCAAGAATGTATCCGTTGGAACCATTCAACGTCTCTTTCCTTATTTGTGCTAGACACACTTACGCAGACAAAAAGGATTTATCTGTGCCATCTATTTCAAGGAAAGGTCAGTGCATGTGAAGACAAAAAGGCTCAGACCTTTTGGACTCTCTTTTCAACGTGCATGAGTCAGCTGCCTATAAAAGGAGTTTCTCACTTCATTCTTCAGTGCTACACACTTGCTGAAAAGAAATCACAATATTCTATAAGCTCTCATTCTTATTCTTCATAGAATCTCATTGTACTTAAATCTTAAGAGAAAAATCACTGTTGTGATTATAGCTTTATAGAAGCATTAAAAACTCTTGTATTTAATTTACATTGTTTGTAAAGGATTTTCCTTAAGAGGATTCAGTGTGAATCAGTAGCTCTTGAGAAGACTAAGAACTGTAGTTCTTAGGTGATACTATTGTAATCAGTTTGATTTAATAGTGGATTAAGTCCTTGTTGAGAAAGGCAAATCACTCTGGAAGGGTGGACTGGAGTAGTTGCTTAACGAACCAGGATAAAAATAATTGTGTGATTATTTTCAAGTATTAATTTTTTATACTTATTCAACCCCCCCCCCTTCTAAGTAATATCTCACCTTCAGTTGGCATCAGAGCTCCGGTTCTGAGTGTGCTATCACTTAACAGTGTCAGTAAAGATCCAGAGGAGATATACTTTGATCAATATATTTATTTGTTATCATGGCTGATAATTCAATGTCAAATATCAATAATAAATATGAAGAGAGGGATAGGATCAGTACCAAACCTCCAATGTTTGATGGAGAAAAATTTGACTATTGGAAAGATAGAATAGAAAGTTTTTTTCTTGGGTATGATGCTGATCTTTGGGATTTGGTCATTGATGGATATGAACATCCTACTGGTGAGGATGGCAAAAAGATTGATAGAAAATCAATGACTGAAGTGCAGAAAAGAGATTTCAAGAATCACCACAAAGCCAGAACTATATTGCTTAATGCAATCTCTCATACTGAGTATGAGAAGATTACTAACAGAGATACTGCTCATGACATGTTTGAATCACTCAAAATGACTCATGAGGGAAACTCTCAGGTTAAAGAGACAAAGGCTCTGGCGCTCATACAGAAGTATGAGGCATTTAAAATGGAAGATTCTGAAAATGTAGAAACTATGTTTTCTAGGTTTCAGATTCTTACAGCTGGTCTGAAAGTTCTGGACAAGGGCTACTCAACGTCAGATCATGTCAAGAAAATCATCAGAAGTCTTCCCACCAGATGGAGACCAATGGTGACTGCATTGAAGATGGCAAAAGATCTGAACAAGATCTCCTTAGAAGAACTTATCAGTTCTTTGAGAAGCCATGAAATTGAGCTGGAGGAAGATGAACCCCAGAAGAAAGATAAAGGTAAATCCATAGCTTTAAAATCTAACAAAACTGCTAAAGCCTTGCAGGTTATTCAAGAAAGCTCTGAAGAATCTTCTTCTGAAGAAGAAGATGAGTTGTCCATGCTGTCCAGAAGGATTAACAAACTCTGGAAGCACAAGGGAAAGAAGTTTAACAACTTCAGAAGATCTGACAACAGAAAGGAATCTTCTAGTCACAGAAGATCTGCCAAGAAAGAAGTGGTGTGCTATGAGTGCAAAGAACCTGGGCACTACAAGAATGACTTCCCTAAACTTCTGAAAGAAAAACCTAAGAAGAAGTTCAACAAGAAGAAGAAGGTTCTGATGGCAACATGGGATGACTCAGATGAGTGTGAGTCATCTTCTGAATCAGAAGAAGAATGTGCAAACGTTGCACTGATGGCCAGGACAGAGGATCAAGAGGAAGGTACCTCTGGATATGAATCAGAATCTGAATCTGATGATGATGCAGAAGAGGTAATGGCCAAACTTACCAAAGAAGAACTCATTAAAGTTTTAACAGAAGTTGTTAAAAGTTACAACAACATCAAACTCAAATACAAGAAGCTGAAAAGCAATCTTGAATCTGAGATTGATCTTCTGAAAACAGAACTTGTTGAACAGAAGGAAATAAATTTAAAAATCAAAAATAACTTTAATAAAACTCAACAAGAATCTGATTCTGAAACTAAGTCTTGTGAAAATATTTTAGAAAAATATGACTCTAGTTTTCAGAGGTTCCTCACTAAGAGCATAGATAGAAGCAAGATGGCTTCCATGATCTATGGTGTTAGTGGAAACAACAGAAGAGGCATTGGATATGAGTCTTCATCTGGAAGCAATCCAAAACCTGTTGATAAACTTTTCATCAGGAAGACACCTCTGTACTCTCAATTCAAATTTGGTCATCTGAATGACATTAAACACACAAGCTCTGAGAAGAGTACTTATGTGTTTAAACCAAAGGCAAGTCAGAATAAACATTATGTTGCAAAACAGAAGTTTAGACAAACCTGCAAACCAACTAACCCCAAAGGACCCAAGAAGATCTGGGTACCTAAAGACAAAATAATTCCTGTTGCAAATGTTCTTAGCAGCAAAGTCAGGACACCAATCATGGTACCTGGACTCTGGATGCTCACGACACATGACAGGAGAAAGGTCTATATTCCAAATCCTGGAACTTAGATCTGGAGGGGACGTGAAGTTTGGAGGGAACCAGAAGGGCAAGATCATTGGATCTGGCACTATTGGAAATGGTAAGCTTCCCTCTATTACTAATGTTCTGTTAGTTGAAGGATTGAAACATAATCTATTGTCCATAAGTCAATTAAGTGACAATGGTTATGATATAATCTTTAATCAAAAATGTTGCAAAGCTGTATGTCAAAAGGATGGCTCTATCCTATTCAGTGGAAAGAGGAAACACAACATTTATAAAATTAACCTTTCAGAACTTAAAGTTCAAAATGTAAAATGCCTCTTATCTGTGAATGATGAGCAATGGGTTTGGCATAGAAGATTGGGGCATATTAATATGAGACGTATATCTCAGATTAATAAACTCAATCTGGTCAGAGGGCTTCCTAAGTTGAAGTTCAACTCAGATGCTCTGTGTGAAGCATGTCAAAGAGGTAAATTTTCAAAATCTCATTTTAAATCAAAAAATGTTGTGTCTACCTCCAGACCATTGGAATTACTTCACATTGATCTGTTTGGACCAGTGAAAACTGCATCCATCAGAGGCAAGAAGTATGGGTTAGTCATTGTAGATGACTACAGCAGATGGACATGGGTAAAGTTTCTAAAACACAAGGATGAGTCTCATTCTGTGTTCTTTGACTTCTGCAATCAAGTCCAGACTGAAAAAGATTCCAAAATTATTAAAGTCAGAAGTGATCATGGTGGGGAATTTGAAAATAAACATTTTGAAAAATATTTTTCTGAAAAAGGCATTGCACATGATTTCTCCTGCCCTAGAACTCCACAACAAAATGGAGTTGTAGAGAGGAAAAATAGAACATTGCAAGAGATGGCCAGAACCATGATCAATGAGACAAATCTGGCAAAACATTTTTGGGCAGAAGCAATTAACACAGCCTGTTATATTCAGAACAGAGTGTCTGTAAGACCTCTTCTGGAAAAGACTCCCTATGAATTGTGGAGAAACAGAAAGCCTAACATTTCTTATTTTCATCCTTTTGGATGTATTTGTTATATGCTTAATACTAAAGATAATCTGAACAAGTTTGATTCCAAAGCACAGAAGTGTTTCATGCTTGGTTATTCAGAACGCTCTAAAGGCTACAGAGTATTCAATACTGAAACACAGATTGTTGAAGAATCTATTCATGTTAGATTTGATGATAAGCTTGGCTCTGAAAAGCCAAAGCAGTTTGAAAGTTCTGCAGATAGAGAAGTGATTCTCACAGACTCTGAAGGCTCAAAGGCAGAAAAGGCAAAAATCAAAGAATCTGAAGCAACTCCAGATGCTACACCTTTGGCCTCCCAACTAAACAACTTGCAAATTTCTGAAAGACCAACTGTCAGAGGATCTTCTTCCAGAATCAAATCTTCTCATCCAGAAGATGTGATAATTGGAAAGAAAGATGATCCAATAAGGACAAGATCATTTCTCAGAACTTCTGAATCTTCTTTATTTGGCTTAGTGTCAATAATAGAACCAACATCTGTAGATGAGGCTCTGGAAGATAATGAATGGATTATAGCTATGCAAGAAGAGCTGAATCAATTCACCAGAAATGAAGTATGGGATCTGGTTCCTATACCTAAAGGATTCAATATTATTGGAACAAAATGGGTCTTCAGAAATAAGCTGAATGAAAAGGGAGAAGTAGAAAGGAATAAGGCAAGGCTGGTTGCTCAAGGATACAGTCAGCAAGAAGGTATTGATTACACTGAGACATATGCTCCAGTGGCAAGGTTAGAATCTATACGCCTTCTGATTTCTTTTGCTGCACAAAATAACATCACTCTGTATCAGATGGATGTTAAAAGTGCTTTTCTTAATGGTATTATAGAAGAAGAAGTATATGTCCACCAACCTCCTGGATTTGAAAGTGAAAACTTTCCAGATCATGTTTTCAAATTAAAGAAATCCCTTTATGGATTAAAACAAGCTCCCAGAGCTTGGTATGAGAGGTTGAGCAACTTCCTTCTGAAGAAAAATTTTATCAGAGGAAAAGTGGATACAACTTTATTCTGTAAAACTGTTAAGAAAGATCTGTTGATTTGTCAAATTTATGTAGATGACATTATTTTTGGATCAACAAATATTACGCTTGGAAAGGAGTTTGCTAAATGTATGCAGGAAGAATTTGAAATGAGCATGATGGGAGAATTGAGATTCTTCTTGGGAATCAAAGTCAATCAGACTCCAGAGTGCACCTACATACATCAAACCAAATATGTTAAAGAGCTTCTGAAGAAGTTCAACATGGTTGATAGCAAAATGGCAAAGACTCCAATGCATCCTACAAGCACTCTAGGTAAGGAAGAGGTAAGTAAGAAGGTAGATCAAAAACTCTACAGAGGTATGATAGGATCTCTTCTATACTTGACTGCTTCTAGACCAGATATTCTGTTTAGTGTCTGCTTATGTGCTAGATTCCAATCAGATCCTAGAGAATCACACTTAACAGCTGTTAAGAGGATTCTAAGGTATCTGAAAGGTACTGCTAACATGGGTTTGTGTTACAGAAGATCTGATGAATTTTCATTAGTTGGATTCTGTGATGCTGACTATGCTGGAGACAGAGTTGAACGTAAAAGCACTTCTGGAAGCTGTCAGTTTCTTGGAAGTCATCTGATCTCATGGTACAGCAAGAAGCAACATACCATAGCACTATCAACTACAGAGGCAGAATACATTGCTGCTGCTGGATGTTGTACTCAGATGCTTTGGATGAAGAGTCAATTAGAAGATTATCAAATCTATGAGAGTAATCTTTCTATCTTTTGTGATAATACTTCTGCTATATGTTTGTCAAAAAATCCAATCTTGCATTCTAAGGCAAAACATATAGAAATTAAACATCACTTCATCAGAGACTATGTTCAGAAGGGTGTAATTAATTTAGCTTTTGTTGATACAGATCATCAATGGGCTGATATTTTCACAAAACCCCTTGCTGAAGATAGATTTAAGTTCATTCTGAAAAATATTTGTATGGATTTTTGTCCAGAGTAATATTTATCAGAGGCAACCTCTCAGATGCAAAATGTTTAATGATCTGAAGTATTTCTTCTGTTCATTTATTCTATTCTGTTTATTATTTCTGATGTGAAAATATGAACTAACCATCTTTAGAAGATCTGAACGTGGCTAACGTTTCATTTCTTGAGAGAATTCAGAACAGCATGCAAGCAAACACGTGTCCCACAAAATCTGAAGAGGTGGCGTGTGGACAATTGAAAAGACATTTGAGGTGAAATTTGAATAGTAAAATTCTTGGTTTTCCCCCCAAATCTGTCAGAAGCATTTATTATTTAAAATGATTTTATTCTCTTCATTTAATGCTGCTCAAACGTGCTTTATTTCTGATTCTTGGTGTGCCTATGTGTTTAGTATAAATACTTGAAGTGTATTCACTTTCACATTTTTCACTCTCAGAATTTATATGCATTTTCATCTCTTGTTCTCTCTTCACAAAAACTCAAAACCTAAGTGTTCAAAAAGGCATTCTTCAATGGCGTCTTCTTCATCAACAACTGCTCAGTTTCAATCAACAATGGCTGCTGTAACTTCAGATAATCTAGGTGCTAATCCATACATTCCTCCACAAAGAACTCTTCTCACACCTGTTGAAAAGTTAGAAGTGTTGTGTGAATCCATGGTTGAATTTGATTCACTGGCTGAAAATGGGTTTGATTTTCGCTCCATTGTTAGAGCTCAAGGTTGGGTGAAATACTTTGATAGACTGTTTGGACCAGTTTACCCTCTTCTTGTTAAGGAATTCTGGATTCATGCATCTGTTTATCCAAAGTTTATTCTATCATCTGTGCTGGGAAAGGAAATCATCATCACAGAGGATCTAATTAGAAAACTGATTGGTTATGAAGAAACAGATGGTGTTTCACATCTTCCAGTTGGGCGTGTTGATATGGATGAAGTTTATGAGGAGGTTATGACTGCTGGACAAGCCTCTAACAGATTCAAAGATCTGAAGCCAGATTACAAGATCTGGGCCAAGATATTTATGGGATGCATTCATCACAGAAAGTCAACAAATTCCCCAGATTATGTCAACAATGAACAGATCTATTTTATGTACTGCCTTAGTCAGAGTAATAAGGTAGATCTTCCTTACTTATTGTTCATGCATCTGTGGAATCACATAAATGCATCCAGAGAATCTGTGAAAGAAAAGAACCAGAAGATCAGGAATTGGATACCTTTTGGAAGGCTGCTCTCAGATCTTCTCACTGAAAATGGTTTAGTGGCTGCTCTGTATGATGCTGGTGTAACAGAGGAACTAGAGTTCATTATGGGAAAGCCTCTGAACGCTAAGAGCCTTCTGAGACTCAAGATTGTAGATGAACTTACCACTGCTCCAAAGAAGTTAAACATGTTTGATCTGAATAAAAGGATTCCAGTATCAGATTTCCCTCTATTCTTTGCTGAAGAACCTAGACACATTGTTCTGATGTATATAGAGGAATGTAAAAGGGAAGGAGTGCCTGTTCCAGCAAATGTGTTTCAACTTGTCAAACAACCCCTGCCAGATGCAGGAGGAGAAGAAGAAGAAGCAGAAGTTCCACTTCAGAGGAAAAGACCTCAACCTGTTGCAGAATCTGAACCTGTCCAGAAGAAGGCTAAGATTGCTGAGAAACCCAAGGATCTTCTGAAGAGAAAAGATTCTGGAGAAGCTGTCTCTGCAAAGAGAATTAAACTCAAAGGTACGAAAGCTTCTGTTACTTCTAAAAATGTTGTTATAAATGATTCATCTATTAAGTCTGTTCCCAAACCCCCTGTCACTCAAACAACATCTGTTGCTGCCCCCAGTTCTGTATCACCTCAGAAACAACCTACTGCTTCTGTATCAAAACCACCTCAACCTAAATTACACATTGTCGCTACTGCGAAGATCGGCGCCGGCTTGACAGGAGAGTCGCCACCGTGCGTTATTTATCCCTCAGAGCGGGAAAGGGAACGCTCGAAGTAAACCTCGCAAAGACGGGAAAAGGTATGGTCATAGCAACCAAAACCTGTATTCGGGAGTCGGTTACGCAAGGGGAAGGTATTAGCACCCCTCACGTCCATCGTACTCGATGGGATCCACGCTTGGTGTTTATAAGGAAAAGGGTGTGTTTATCTATCTACGCTAATGGTCGGTTTGAAAAGAAAAAGAAAAGGACAGGACTCGACATAACATACGGTGTTCTGGGCCTACGTACTCCCTCGTGCAATGGGAAAGTCAGAGTCAACGTAGTTCGACTACCTATGTTTAAACGGGGAAAGGTTGCTCGCCAGGACATCGCGTCCTGTGCCTACGTACTTCCACACAGCATGGAAGATCAGAGCAAACGTAGTTCGACTAACTACGGCTAAACAGGGGGCTCTCACACAGCAGTGAGAAAACAAACTGGTCTCAAAGGTTCGGGAACCTACAACTACGATCTGGTCTCAAGTGCACTCGGGCAAGAGAAAAGGGTAACAATTAGTCGTCAGCGGGAAAGTCTCGACCGCACAGCCGCGAGAGAACAAAGGTTAGTTGTTAGTGTGCTCGCTAGGATATCGCATCCTATGCCTACATATCCTCATCTGGTACGAGGAATCAGAGCAGCTGTAGTTCAGCTAACTACGACACAAGCTACTCCACAACTCCTACTGAAAGGAAAGGGAAAAGACAACCTAAAACTATAGCTGGAAAAGGGGAATCTACCTACTGTTATCATGCCTGGTTGACCATCCTAATGTCTATCATAACGACTCCGCAGCGGAGAAGTCAGAGCTCCTAAGGGATCATGGCAACAGGACTAAACGGCAAACAAGAATCAACTGCAAAGTGAAAAAAAATACTGGAAATATGCATGAATGCAACAACTAAACAATCAAGGCGCAAAGGCCGCAAACCACAGAGGTAAGGGAGCTCAGCTCTACCAAATACCAACAAGCAAAGCCACTCAATAACAAACAAGCAGAAGGAGGACCACCTCAACTTCTCATGCACACAAAGCCTACTTCTAAGATGCACCTACCTCAGAACTATCTAGATGAATTCCTAAGTCTAATGCAACACAACACCACACAAGTCAAACAACATAAAGATAAGGCAAACCAGCCTGACAAACCCCTATCTACAAAACAAGAAACTACCCCTGAGCAAGACCCCTAAACAAACCTAAAACGAGCTTAATCTATCCCTGAACAAAACTCTATGCAACACCTTAAGCAAATATCTAAGCAAAACTCTAATCAAAACCCTAAGCAAGAGGAATCAATCCCAGTCTCCAAGCTTCAGAACAAGCTTACCAAAGAAAGGGAGCTAAGCAGACAAACTCATAGTGCCTTTCTCGGGAAAGTACCAGGAGGTTACCACTCAGGAGTCATATCCTATGTGGCTCGACAACTGTGATCAGTTTACGTTCCTCCTCAGGAGAAACTAAACTCACATGAAGGCTCCGGCATCATTGGATACTTGAGAAAGCCTATATGAACTAAGGGAACTAAGTGAACAGACCCATAGGACCTTCCTCAGGAAAGTACTAGGAGGCTTCCACTTAGGAATCGTATCCTATGTGGCTCAACAACTGTGATTAGTTTACATTCCTCCTCAGGAGAAATTAAACTCACATGAAGGCTCCAACATCATTGGATACTTAAGAAATCCTAGATGAACTAGAGGAACTAAGTGAACAGACCCATAGGACCTTCCTCAGGAAAGTACTAGGAGGCTTCCACTTAGGAATCGTATCCTATGTGGCTCAACAACTGTGATTAGTTTACATTCCTCCTCAGGAGAAATTAAACTCACATGAAGGCTCCAACATCATTGGATACTTAAGAGATCCTAGATGAACTAGAGGAACTAAGTGAACAGACCCATAGGACCTTCCTCAGGAAAGTACCAGGAGGCTTCCACTTAGGAATCGTATCCTATGTGGCTCAACAACTGTGATCAGTTTACATTCCTCCTCAGGAGAAATTAAACTCACATGAAGGCTTCAACATCATTGGATACTTAAGAAAGAGGTGAGAAGAAATAATGAAAGTCATTCATAGTGCCTTCCTCAGGAAAGTACCATAAACTCCCTTCAAACTTCATGACCTCAAACCTCACAAACAGAGAACAAACTCCTAGACTAAGCCTCAATCCACTGCATCCTTGCAAGCTCCAACAGGACTTCATCCAGCCTCCATCTTCAAGAAGAAACCACAGGCCCTCAAACCACAAGAAACTAACTCTGGAGTTCAACCACAGTTGAACTCCAAAGTCAAAAGCCATCAAGACTTCTCCTATTCTCAAGCCCAGACAAAAAATATCAGAACACCCTACAAAAATCTATCAAAAATCTAGGGGAAACCTACATGGCTCTATGATCCTAAGATCAAATCTCAAATCCTAAGTCAACTTCTAAGACTACTAAACAGTCCCTAACATATGAAGGGTCAAGGGGTACCAACAAGTTGTGAGGTCTCTATTCTCTCACCCTAAAACGCTATCAATCAACCTCTAAAAAATCTACGAAAAATCTATAGGGAACATGCATTAGTCTAGTGCAACATACTAAAAAATCAGAGCAAAATTCATTACCAGATGAAAGAACTAAAATCAGCAAGGCAGACGTGCCACAAATCAATTATTCAATATCAATAACAATGCAAAAAATGCAATTAAAATGAAAATGCATGATTAAGCTAATGTTTTTTGTACTGTAAAATTCTACATTGAATTACGAGCATATGGAAAAAAGAATGGGTTAAATTGGATTTTTCTACTATTTTTTATGGATTTTCTAATAATATGCATGAACTAAAAGATATTAAAAAAGTCATTGAAATGGAAAATATGCTAAAAATATCAAACAAAAATAAAATGCCATTTTTATTTTTATACAATTTTCTAGACATTATTATTGACTTATAGCAAAAAGAAGAATTAAAAAGCATTGATTTTTCTATTTTATATGATTTATACAAGATGCAAAAATATTAAAAGAAAATAAAAAAAAAACAAAATTGGAATAAATGGGAGGGGGTGTCAAAATGAATTCGCCCAGTGCTATTCTAAGGTGGGCCTTAACCCAGGGGGTGCATTTAGCAAGTGGGCGCAGGCCCAGGTTATTAGGATCCAATGGAAAATAAAAAGAAAAAACAATAACGCGTAGGGGGTGCAATCAGTAGGTTTTTCAGTTCATTTTAAAATGGGCTCACGCTATGGGGGGCGCGAATAGCATTAAGGGCCTAAGGCCCAATCCAAGAATTCTATCTCCTCTCTCGTAGGGGGGGGGAAAGAGTAAACGGGGAGTATGGTCTCAGCAAACGAAATTTGGGCCCAAAGACTATCCAAACCCTAGCCCTAATCAGAACCCTAACAAAACCTAATTCCCCTTTCCCCAACCCTGATCACTGTTCATCTACCTAAACCCTAGCGCCATCTTCGTCTTCCCCCAAATCTCCCTGAACTCTCTCAAGCAATCTCTTATCTCTCTCAAATAATCGGACCAGATTCTAAAAAACTCCTCAAGCAACCCACCTCACTCTCATACAAGATTCCTCCCCGCAAGATCTAAGCTTAAACTAAATACTAACTGAAACCCCAACGAAACCCTATATTCAACAACCAACAACGAATCCAGAGTGGAAGAACAACGTACCTGGCTTGAAGTGTGAACGACGCCGTGAGTTCTTGAAGTTCGTTGAAGAATTTGAAGAAATTCTGGAGGATCTTGAGAAATCGCTTGAAGATCAATGACCTGGGCGATGTTTGAGGACGATCTGGACAACTTTGATAGTGGAGGAGCGTTCTTGAACGTTCTGAGAGTTGGTGAAGGTCGATCGAAGCTTTTCTGGGAAAGACTTGAGAGATGATGAACACTGGTAACGAATCCTGGAATTTTCTGGAGAAGATCTTGGTAACTGCATGAACACGGTTGAAGAAAGCTTGAAGTTGCTGGGGAATGTTGATGAAGGTCTATGAATTTCTGGAAACTCGTATGAATTTTCCGGCGACGTATGCGTTTTCCGGCGAACTGTGGATGAGCGTGTACGGAGGAAGAAGGGGGGAGAATGAAGGAGATTGTATGATTCTGGGTTTGCTGGGGTTTAGGTGGTGGCCGGAGTTGGTTGGGCTTGCCGGCGGTGAGAGTTCACCGGATTTGCATGCCCGGCGTTAGGGGTCCCGGCGAGAGCTGCGGTGAGGCCACGTGGTGAGGGTGCTGGCAGAGGGAGACTGTGCATGTGGCACACGTGGCCTGAGAGAGGGGTGGTGTGACGTGTGGCAGTGAGAGAGAGTTCTGAGTGGATGTGGTGGTGAATCCTTGCGTGGACGTGTGGCACGCTCCTTATAGCAACAAGTGTCACTTTCTGGCCAAAAATTGCACAAAAAACTGGATTGCAGACGAAGTGGGCCTCCAAAAAAATCCCCTCTGGGCCCATACGAAAAAATGATCACAAACCTGTAAAAAAACTGAATTAAAAAATTAAACCTACTTAAAACTAATTAAAACCTTATTAAACTAATTAACCCTAAACCTAATTAACTGAAAATGATCAACTACAATTAACTCTTACTAAGATTAATCTATCCTAATTAACCTAATTAAATCCTAATGAAATCTAAAAAATTAATAAAACTCTATTAATTTCTATAAAATCTCTATTAAAATTTAAAAGAAAATCTATTAAAATCCTATTTAAAATCTACCATTTATTTAAAATTCTATTAAAATTCTATGAAAATTCCATAAAATTCCTATTAAAATTCTATACTATGATTTAAAACTATTAAATCTATTATCCTAAAAAAAACTACTAAATCTATATTAAAACAAACTCTATTTATTTCTATTTAAAAACTATTAAAATCCCTATTAACATAAAAGAAAAACCTATAATATTTTCTATATTATCTAAAACAATTAAAAACAATTTTAAAATCTATTATATTCTAAAAATGATTAAAAAACTATTAAATCTATTTAAAACCTATTTTAATCCTAAAAAATCTATAAAGCTCTAGAAAAAGATTTAAGCTATTTAAAAAAAGTTAAAAAAATCTATTTAAATCCTAAAAAATGATTAAAAGCCTACTTAAAATCCACAAAAGTCTATTAAGCCCTAAAAATGCAAACAAATGCAAATGACTAATATAAAAGATAGCTCGAGACCAGATCAAATCGAACAGTAAACCCCCGGTATCAGAAATATCCCGAAAACCACCATGCAAGCTGAAAATCACCAAGGAGCGCACAATTTCCCGAAAATAAAACCCTGATGATCTGGACTGGATCTGCCATATCTAGCAAATGAAACCCAAGTTGCAACTCTGATATCCTCTGTCTGTGCATAAATATCATGCGTCTGATGTGCGAGTATGAATTTAAACCACGAGTCAGATAGGAGAATCGGTTGGTCAAATTTTAGGGTGCAACAGCTGCCCCTATTCAAGCGACTTGGACCTGAAGGGTTTGAAGAGCGCTCAGCCTTCAAACATTCAGGGGTACGAGACGGTTGAATACAAATAAAACCCGAAAATTTGCCAACCGCGAGACTATACTGTAAAACTGCTTGGGGAATAAAGTCCAGAAAACCGAGTCCAGTCATTACGGCGACAAACTGATCAATCATCTGGTAAAGAACTCCTGATTAGAATGCCAATTACCTGTGATATCCCAAATAACAAACCCTGAGGGTTACACCAAAGCACCTGATCCTTTCACATTGCCTACTGATAGGCAGGAAGAGAAATATACTCACATCGTCCAAAGATGGACGGGAAGACACCCTGATTGATGAAACGAATCAATACTCGCATCGTCTAAGGGTAGACGGGAAGAAAGCCTGATCGCCCTACTCACATCGTCTAAGGATAGACGGGATCATCCTGATTGATGAAACAAATCAATATTCACATCGTCTAAGGATAGACGGGATCATCCTGATTGATGAAACAAATCAATATTCACATCGTCTAAGGATAGACGGGAAGAAATAATCTCCGTACTCACATCGTCTAAGGATAGACGGGAAGACGCCATTAATCTCCATACTCACATCGTCTAAGGATAGACGGAAAGAAAGCATTAATCTCCATACTCACATCGTCTAAGGATAGACGGCAAGACACCATTAATCTCCATACTCACATCGTCTAAGGATAGACGGAAAGAAAGCATTAATCTCCATACTCACATCGTTCAAGGATAGACGGGAAGACATTCATAATCTCCATACTCACATCGTCTAAGGATAGACGGCAAGACACCATTAATCTCCATACTCACATCGTCTAAGGATAGACGGAAAGAAAGCATTAATCTCCATACTCACATCGTCTAAGGATAGACGGCAAGACACCATTAATCTCCATACTCACATCGTCTAAGGATAGACGGAAAGAAAGCATTAATATCCATACTCACATCGTCTAAGGATAGACGGGAAGACATTCATAATCTCCATACTCACATCGTCTAAGGATAGACGGCAAGACACCATTAATCTCCATACTCACATCGTCTAAGGATAGACGGAAAGAAAGCATTAATCTCCATACTCACATCGTTTAAGGATAGACGGGAAGACACCATGATTGATACTCACATCGTCTAAAGATAGACGGAAAGAAAGCCAAACGCAATTCAACACCATCCCTCGAATTTCAGAATCCTTCTGTCTACGGGAATTGATGGAAAGATCAATATCTTTGAAGGGGCCACATCGTCAGTATGGACCGACGGGAAGAAAACCACCTTCAAAGAACCATGTCGTCAATAAGAATCGACAATCACGAAAACTGAACATTCTTCGAAGAGCCTCGACATCAATAAGGATTGACGGTCAGAAAAGTCCCTCTTGAAACGTCATCTCCTCCAATAAACAGAAAGAAAACCACTATCTGAAATATCATTTTGAAACCCCTCAACAATCAAAGATAGCCGGAGAAGACTCGCTGGGGAAACACCCCATCTGTAGTCCGACGATAAGAAACCCGCTGAAAAATCACCTGCCACTTCACATCGTCTACTGATAGACGAAAAGAAAAGCCATTTGCTAGAGAAACCCCGTCTTGAACCCCACTGAAAAATCACCCAAAACTTCACATCGTCTACTGATAGACGGGAAGAAAAGCATATCCTGGGGAAACCCCTTCTTGAAACCCTACTGCAATCACCCGCAACTTCACATCGTCTAAGGATAGACGGAAAGAAAACCACGTTCAAACTCAAGACGTCTAATGATGGATGGAGAAATCCACTTATTGGGGGAACACATCGTCAATATGAATTGACGGGAAAAAAAGTCTGCCGATACCAGATGACCGACTGATCAAAGCATAACTGTTGTATGATCTGAGATACAAATAAACCGCTGAATCGTCTGAACACTGCTGCTGGGTAAATGGCCCTGAACTGATCACAGAGTAATCCACGCGCCATATGAGGCGGGTAGAAAACCTGACTTATGCTTCGTATGCATATGCATATGCTTTAATCTTTCTATGGCGTAATGCTCCATTCAGGATGGAAATGCTACGCATTTTGAAAATGACATGCAAGTATGATGCAAATATGATAATGCATGCAATATGCTAATGCAGGCTCGAGCTGCTGGTGGAAGTCGGGTACAGAAAACCACTTCGGCAACATAAATGCTGAAGACGAAGCCAACTCCGCTAGGGATAAACCGGATATCACAGGATTATCCCAGCAAAATAAATGCTGGGAGAGTGAAATCAACTCCGCTGGGGATATTGGGAACTTAACCGAACACCTCGACGAAGTAATACCCTGCTGGGGAATATAACTCCGCTGTGAAATAGCAGATGTGCCGAGTATGATTGGACTCCTCTGGGGATAGCTTACCCATACCAATGAAAAATTGAGCTTTGCTGGAGAAAATAGACGGAGTCTTCCCGCGTATTGCCGAAAATTGGATTTGGAAACTGATGCGCCAACACGGACGGGCCTCACAGTGATCGCCAACACGGATTTATGTTTTTAGGCTATCTGTGATGGGTCAGGTACAACTGGCGCTGGAAAACATTCTGCCTGAATCCACAGTCTCCTGGTGGAAGAGTCAAGGGGTAGTGACACGACTTCCCGCATTCGCCTCGCACTCGAAAATTGGCTGACTCTGCTCGAATAGCTCTGAATAACCCTGTTGGTACGGAGAAGACCAATCCTTTCGCTTCTGATATGCCCCAGCCTACGGGGCCTCTGTGGGGATAGTCCTCGAAAGGGAATCTGAAAATCTGAGCCCTGATGGTCTGATATGACATGCCCCGGCGTTCTGAACTTCGGAGAGATGCTTCACATCAAATGCTCCTCGAATAAAGAACAACCTCTGCGCTCTTAAGATGGCCTGCCCCTGACTGTAATGACCTTGCCCCTGATTAGCTGATCTAGAGCAGTACCTCCTGACTACGGCGTACTCACCGGATCTCAAACTGATTGCCCCAAGATAACTGACTTTAAAAGGCTGGTCTGACTGGGGATCACAATAATAACTTGCCCCTGCTCTCAGAACATCCGGGCGCTCTGCATTCTATCCTGATCATTCCTTCCATGGTAGAAAACTTTCCTGCTGTCAAGCACTTACTCGTAAGTAAAACAAGTTGTTCTGCGTAAAAGATGTATTAATGCAACACATATGACAGCTTTGACATCCAATATGTTCACTGGGAAAAGGAAAAAAACAGTTTATGGCATAAAATGCACAAAACATTTATCAACATTAGTACCAACATGGTAAGAGGAACCCTTTCATGAGTCAGAATCGACGCGACCTTTACCGAAGTATGCTTTCAAAACAACCTGCTTCAATTAGGACTTTTGAAGGTTATAACGTGGTCAGGTTCATGGTTTTGAAAGAAAGGATAAAGGCTCAAAGTTTATTTTAACCCACCCATTCTCCTTGATGTTCTCCCATCCTACGTTCAGCTAATTCGACCTTAGCGCTCACCTCTCAGAGGCTGAAAGATAGGAGTGATAGTTCGAGAAATTATGATTGTTGGGAGTGACAACCATTCACTCTTTCGTCTTTGACACTTGAGGTCACACAACTCGTATTTCCTTTGGGGATTTTTCTTTTGATCCTTTTCATCTTTTTTTCTTTTCATATCCCTAACTTTTGCCTGGACTGACTCCTTTTGAGTTTCTTTTGATTTTTTAAGTCCAGCGGGATGCCCTCATTTTTTGCCTAAGTCAATTGTTTTCTTTTCTTGACTTAGCGGGCTTTTGATTTCTTTTTTTCTCTTTTTTTTTTCTTTCGAACAAGTCGTGTGACACTGGTTGTCTGACTCTTTTGGGGAATGATGTGACTGTCTCACTCTTGATTTAACCATTGTGGTCTTTTAGGCACGACCTCTAGGGGTGTGATTGATCCTCGAACGGACACTCCTTTTGCAATTTGGATGCTCGGTCAAATTAGCTAACACCTACCCTGCCCCAGGTTAAGATTGAGGGTTTTTCGTTTTCAGAAAGAACTCCTACTACTAGGCTCAAAGGGGTTAACGAGGGATTATCTTCCTTATAACTCCGGTGTTTAGGGATTTGAAACAATGCCTGTACATCATCAACAGGTTTTATCTCAAAAGCATACAGTATCAGAAGTTGCATGTCGTTCATTTTCGTCATCCTCCCTAGATTCTTCTTAACCAAGCGTTGGACATTTGTAAAACAATTAGTGAACACGAATGGATTCAATCAAAACATGCATATTTATTTCATTATCATCAATTGAATGAAAATAACAAGTTTTACAAACAAGTTTGCATTTTAAACAGGAAAGAAACTACAAGCGTAAAGAAATGACAAGATAAAACAAAGAGAAATGCTAGCTTCCGAGAACCGGGCTTTCACATCTGTCCTGCTGCTGAACCAGTCATCTCCACAATCAGTTATTAGAGACAATTCGATGCTGTCCTGATCTGCTTTCAACGACCCAACCAGATTATAGAGCCCCTCCTCCTTCATTCAGATGATTTTGGGACCTTCCTGCCCAAAGCTGATTGCTGCAATATCAAGTAGATCCTGCACTTTGTGCTTGAAGGACAGACAATCTTCAATGTTGTGCCCTTGTGCTCCTGAATGGAAATCACAGCGCTCCTTGTTATCATAACCTGCTGGAGGTGTACCTGTCAGCGGAGCTAACTTTCTCTTTTCAACCAACTGCAATCGTAGCAACATCTGAAGAAGCTCGGCATACAGCATCGGAGGCACCTTAAATACCCTCAATGGCTTCTGATTTTGAGCTTTTCGCTGATTGGGATACTGCTGCCTTTTCCACTGTTGAGATTGTTGTTGTTGTTGCTGGTATCGGGTTGACTCTTGAACACCCTTCGTAGCAAATGCAACATCGGTTTCTTGACTTTCGCTGTACTGATTAAAGCCCTCCTTATGCTTAGCCATTTTCTTTCTCAAATCTGCCCCAGGAATAGGCAACAGTTGTGGGCATGGAGATTCTGACACCATGGAGTCCAGGATACGTTTCTGACCTACTGCCGCTTTAGAAACATCTGTCATCTTAGCATCGACTGGGATAGGAGCAATACGTACAGCTACACCGCTCAGCGTGAATTCAATATCCTTCGAGTCAATCAGGTCTTGAACATTGTGCTTAAACGCATGACAACCCTCGATGTCGTGTCCGAATGCCCCAGAATGAAACTCACATTGCTTACTGGCATCGTACCCTTGAGGAATCGCTCCTGTGGGTGGATCCAACGTTCTCTTCTCCACCAGATTAAACCTCAATAAAGTCTGCAAGAGTTCAGCATATGTTGTAGGCGGCGCCTCAAATATCCTCTTTGGCTTCCCCTCTTGAATCCTTCGTTGAGCCAGATGCACCCTCTGTTGCTGCTGCTCAGGTTCCACAGGCACCGGTGGCACGAGCTTCTTCACTGCGGCTTCGAATAGTTGATCATCCTCTTTCCTAAGCACATTCTTGACTACTTCCATGATCAAGCTCATTTGGGTCTTCAGCTGACTATTTTCCTCTTTGAGGATCTTCTGCTCCAAACGCATCTCTTGCATATCTCTCATCATCTGCCCCAGCTGGCTTCGGACTTCAATCAATTCAAACTGATTCTGTTCCATATCTCTGAAGGAATTCCTGCAACAAACTGAGACGAGGAAATAAGACCCACGGTTCTGATGTACCTGTTAAATGATAATGCAGCGCAGAAAGCAAACACATATTCATAACGAGACAAAGAGAAACTCAAGCTATAAGCATACAGACGAACATCTCCCACACATGTATAACCAACAAAAGCAGCATGTTAGCACAAATGAGTACGAATACAATGACCCCAGCCAACAATCCTGGTGGTGGTCGGCAGACACTAGTGCACAAAAGCTAAACGGGTTAGGCAGAGAAACAGATGCGACACCCGGCACAGAAACTTCTAGAAACTTCTCCCATATTCAACTGAACTCTCTGATTGCCAATCTTCAGAGCACACACTTCCTGTGGAGTCTTCCATGACATTAACTGACGAACCCACACACCCGGATGACGGAGAATCGTTAATCTGAACAAAACCCTGAGGCGTGATGCAAATCCGGTTAGAGTCTAACAGATCCTGAATCTGGCTTCTAAGCACCTTACAATCATTGGTTGAATGCCCCTGTGCCCCAACATGGTACTCACAGCGAGCGGTGGCATCAAAACCTGGAGGATACGGTGGAATCGTCGGCTTAGTCTCTTTTGGCACTATCAATCCACTTCTGACCAGATCTGGCAACAACTGACTGTACGACACCGGTAGCTGAGTAAACTGCCTTTCAAGTTTCTTTGGTCTTCGTGGGGCATGCTGACGCGATCGGCGATGGGATAACCGTTGACTTGAAGTGTCTGAAAACCGATCCTGAGATGCTAGAGATTCTGATATGACGTCATTTCCTTCTTCCCACTCTTCTTGAGAACTAGCGACTGATTCATTCTTATCAACTGGGAAATGAGGAACATCTCGAAACTTTCCACTCTTGAGTCCTCTCTCAACAAGCTCACCCATTCTCATCAGGCCCACAAAGCTTGTACAACCGAACAATTTGTCAAAATAATGGCCTTTCAGAGTACCCAAGAAGATGTCAACCATTTCTCTTTCCGGAAGCGGTGGTTGAACACTAGCAGCCAATTCTTTCCATCTTCGCAAATACCCTCTGAATGATTCATTCTCCGCCTGGGATAATTCTTGCAGATGTACGAGACTAGGAGCCAAATCCAGGTTGTAATCGTACTGCTTCATGAAAGCTCTGGCTAAATCCGCCCATGATCGAATCTGATTACTCTCTAATTGCACATACCACCTCAAGGATGCCCCAGTCAGGCTATACTGAAAGCAATGGGTCATCAATTTGTCATTTCGCACAAACGAAGTCATCCTTCGACAGAACATCATCAAATGCAGCTTCGGACAGCTATCTCCCGTGTACTTTTCGAATTCCGACACTTTGAACTTGTAAGGCAACACCAGGTCAGGAACCAAACACATGCCTACAGCATCCAGGTTAACAGCATCTTTCACTTTCAAGGCTTTTATTCCTTCTTCCAACGCTCGGAGTCTTCTATCATTTTCGAGAGCTCTTAGATCTACCATCCCGGCCATTGGAATATCTCTCCGGTAATTCATCACAGGGAAAGCAACACCTTGATTGTTAGCAGGAGGATGACGTTCATTTCGGGCAACAAACTGCTTATGCCGATCTCGGTTCTCATCCGTAGGCTGTACAACTTGGTCTGCCGTAACGTTGTTCGGGAAGTCTTCCATAGAATCATACCGATGGTTGGACGCCATAGTAAACCCTGTCAAAGTGTTAGGAGCCTGGAAATTGCCTTCAGCCATAGCTACCAATTACCTGTAACTGACTACACTGCTTGATTCTGCTCAAATCTGCTTCAGCCCCTTGGTCGTCTTCAACACTCCACTCTTGCCTCAAACAATCTCCCGAGAATCACCCTCTGGTGAAAACAAAGGCTGGATAAGTGCTCAGGCCTGTTAGAGTAATGCTATGCAATATGATTTATGCAGACAAAAATACAAAAAAAATGCTAACGTGCATGTGTGCATTGGAGATATTTCCCCTCCAATTCCAGTGTCAGTGGTAGCAAGACGAGATAAACCATAAAGACAATATTTAGAAAAACCCTCATATATTTATCGGAATAACAGTCTTGTCAAGATGTTACACAATTATGTTCCATACAACTGATATGATAAAGGAGGATCCCAACCAACATGCCTGGTGGTGATCTCAACATAACAGAATACAAGAGAAAAATCAAGGGCGGGTACGGTCGCAGAAATCCTCGACCATCTTCTTCGTCTCTGCGTGATCCGGTCGATAAATCAAGCCTTCTATCAGCCGATCCCTCTTTCTGACCGTTCCCTGGATGTCTCTGACAAAGTCTTCCCAAGCCTTATCATTGGCACCATCCCCAGGTTTGGGTCTCTTGGCGTCTGCTCTATGCTGAAAATCTTCCAAATTCTTCATGGCATCAATCAGCTTGCGCTCGGCCTCGTATCGGCGGCATGCTTCTTCTTCGAGCTCTTCAGTCTTCACTTTGACCTGTTCTTCTAACTGAGCAACCTGTGTTTTTAGCTCTTCTTCCCGTTCTTTGCGTTTGGCCATAGTGAGATCCCAGTGCTCTCTGAACTTAGCTAGCTTCGTGTAGGCCCTTTCCAGCTCTTGCTTCTTAGTAGCCAATACACTGCTAACTGAGTCTACATCTAACTCCAGACGCTTCTTGGTTTCAGTCAACTCCAATAACATAGTCTTCAGATGTTTCAGAGTTTTAGCCTGTTACTTGGAAAAATATCCTGTTTCAATCTTTTCATGACGAAGCTGGGCATTCTCCTTCTCTAAAGCCTCTTTAGCCTTTGCTAGCTCTTCTTTCTCCGCCATCAGCTGCTTGTATACCTGTATGTCTACAGTGGTAGGCTCCTCCACCAGAGAAGGATGCAATGGTTGAACCGCTGGATACGGCATAAGGAATTTCGTAGCTCGCTCACGAATCCATTCCACATACGGGCCAGGAACTCGAGTATCCCCTCTGCTACCTGAAGGCTTCCCTCTCTTGTGCAGGTTCTTCCAGGCTTTCTCGAGCTTGGTCAGCATCTCTTTCCCTATTGCCCCAGTGAGATACAGAGATTCCTGTATCTCCTCGGGCTTCGGCGCTCCCTGAGGTACATACCCAAATTGCCTGATCAATAAGGAAGGGTTGTAATTGACACACCCTTTCTTTCCTACTAACGGAACATTCGGGAATCCTTCGCATCTGAGTATGACCTCAACTCCGAATACCTCTTCATTAACCCATACCACGTTCTCAGCAGTCAACCCCATCAAGCGCTCCGGCCATCCTAGAGAATCAATAGAGGTGACAAAAGGGCCTGACTTAGGCATATGACTGGTGAACCACCTGCACAGGAGAGGTACACAGCAGGACACATTCCTTCCTCGCCGCTTTTCATTCTGGTAGTGAGTGGAATGGTGGATATCTCCCAGCAAGGTAGGAACTGGGTTCTTCGCAGCCAAAATATAGAAAGCATCTGAGTCAACAAAATCAGGAATGTTCGGGAACAACACGATGCCATAAACACATACAGCAAGGATGACGTCAAAAACACCTCAGCCACCTTCCTTGGCATATTCCCGAGCCTTCTCCACCAAGACATCCAACGGAAATCCCCACACATCTCCCCTTCTGATCATCTTCCCAGTCAGCTCAGACTCTCTTAAGTACAGGATGGCAGAAAGCTCAGCCAGATTGGGCTCAGCGTCCGTACGATAGAAAGGCATCTGCTCGCGGATCGGTATATCCAAGAGTGCAGAATACTCCTCCAGGGTAGGAGCCAAAACAAAGTCAGGAAACACGAAAAACCTGAGCTCCGCATCATAAAACTGTAACAGGGTATAAATGCCGCTGATCTCATAGGCCGATGGCTGATAAACATAGGTCAGAATCCTCCCATATATCTTTCTAAAGTCTCCCATTACCCTCTTCTTAGCAATTGTAATCAACTCTAACAACAGACTGATATCTGGAGACGGAAACTTGTAGGGTAACACTCTCTTCGTGGCTTCCATGTCTTGCTAGGAAACAAACACCAGAACTGGGAGGGAAAATATGTACCTGCAATACACACACGTTAGTTGAATGCAAATGGTAATGCAATGATGCAGTATGATAAATAATGCAATCTGTGAACACAGGGGCTATGCTGTAGCCTGAAGAGGAACATCTCTGTGATCAAGAACAGAAAACCACCACAGTCACTAGAACCTCATGACACTAACTATCATCTGATACTCAAAATATCAATCCCCTGGTAAGAAATCCATCTGAACCTCTGTATCTAACGAGAAAACCATCTGATAATAGGATCAACCCCAGATAAGAAACCCGTCTGCTCTAAACAACACCTGGAGATGAATCAAGAACACCGTCTGATAAAGGTACTGAATCATGGTTTCTGAAGGCCAGTTTTCCTGCAATAACCCAATCCCCCTCACAGGTATGATAGACCTAATCCACGGACAAAGGTACGACATCCTATGCGGTCATCAGCGTCACAGACTTTCATGAGTGATGATACGATTCCCAGAAGGAGTGGCATCATCAAGTCATGAAGAGGCCTCACTTAGCTGACTTCCAAATGATCGGTCCCCAGAGTCGACAGTCCTCACGTTTGGACTCCCCTCAGATCCTCAGGACCGGAAAGGAGCACCTCTGCAAGAACCTCGTCTGAGCGCAGATTTCGTAGGGAACTGTGCCTGCTCGGCAGACAGGTTCGTCTACTACTCTCCACAACTATATCTAGGTGCATACTCAAGCCCAGGTCCGGCTTCTCGCTCACAGTAACCTCCCTTGCCCACAGCAATAATCACAATATTATAATGCTGGAAAATAAATGCGGAGAGGTAAAGGTACGGAAAAGTAAAGTGCAGAAAGGTAAAACACATATGCACAACACCCAACAAATAAACACCCAAGCGCTAGGATTGACTCGCGTAGGGGATGGGAAACGGTCCCAGCATAAGGGATGGGAAAAGTCCCTAGATGCTATATGTCCCCAGCTGTCGCTACTGCGAAGATCGGCGCCGGCTTGACAGGAGAGTCGCCACCGTGCGTTATTTATCCCTCAGAGCGGGATAGGGAACGCTCGAAGTAAACCTCGCAAAGACGGGAAAAGGTATGGTCATAGCAACCAAAACCTGGATTCGGGAGTCGGTTACGCAAGGGGAAGGTATTAGCACCCCTCACGTTCATCGTACTCGATGGGATCCACGCTTGGTGTTTATAAGGAAAAGGGTGTGTTTATCTATCTACGCTAATGGTCGGTTTGAAAAGAAAAAGAAAAGGACAGGACTCGACAGAACATACGGTGTTCTGGGCCTACGTACTCCCTCGTGCAATGGGAAAGTCAGAGTCAACGTAGTTCGACTACCTACGTCTAAACGGGGAAAGGTTGCTCGCCAGGACATCGCGTCCTGTGCCTACGTACTTCCACACAGCATGGAAGATCAGAGCAAACGTAGTTCGACTAACTACGGCTAAACAGGGGGCTCTCACACAGCAGTGAGAAAACAAACTGGTCTCAAAGGTTCGGGAACCTACAACTACGATCTGGTCTCAAGTGCACTCGGGTAAGAGAAAAGGGTAACAATTAGTCGTCAGCGGGAAAGTCTCGATCGCACAGCCGCGAGAGAACAAAGGTTAGTTGTTAGTGTGCTCGCTAGGATATCGCATCCTATGCCTACATATCCTCATCTGGTACGAGGAATCAGAGCAGCTGTAGTTCAGCTAACTACGACACAAGCTACTCCACAACTCCTACTGAAAGGAAAGGGAAAAGACAACCTAAAACTATAGCTGGAAAAGGGGAATCTACCTACTGTTATCATGCCTGGTTGACCATCCTAATGTCTATCATAACGACTCCGCAGCGGAGAAGTCAGAGCTCCTAAGGGATCATGGCAACAGGACTAAACGGCAAACAAGAATCAACTGCAAAGTGAAAAAAAATACTGGAAATATGCATGAATGCAAAAACTAAACAATCAAGGCGCAAAGGCCGCAAACCACAGAGGTAAGGGAGCTCAGCTCTACCAAATACCAACAAGCAAAGCCACTCAATAACAAACAAGCAGAAGGAGGACCACCTCAACTTCTCATGCACACAAAGCCTACTTCTAAGATGCACCTACCTCAGAACTATCTAGATGAATTCCTAAGTCTAATGCAGCACAACACCACACAAGTCAAACAACATAAAGATAAGGCAAACCAGCCTGACAAACCCCTATCTACAAAACAAGAAACTACCCCTGAGCAAGACCCCTAAACAAACCTAAAACGAGCTTAATCTATCCCTGAACAAAACTCTATGCAACACCTTAAGCAAATATCTAAGCAAAACTCTAATCAAAACCCTAAGCAAGAGGAATCAATCCCAGTCTCCAAGCTTCAGAACAAGCTTACCAAAGAAAGGGAGCTAAGCAGACAAACTCATAGTGCCTTTCTCGGGAAAGTACCAGGAGGTTACCACTCAGGAGTCATATCCTATGCGGCTCGACAACTGTGATCAGTTTACGTTCCTCCTCAGGAGAAACTAAACTCACATGAAGGCTCCGGCATCATTGGATACTTGAGAAAGCCTAGATGAACTAGAGGAACTAAGTGAACAGACCCATAGGACCTTCCTCAGGAAAGTACCAGGAGGCTTCCACTTAGGAATCGTATCCTATGTGGCTCAACAACTGTGATCAGTTTACATTCCTCCTCAGGAGAAATTAAACTCACATGAAGGCTCCAACATCATTGGATACTTAAGAAAGAGGTGAGAAGAAAGAATGAAAGTCATTCATAGTGCCTTCCTCAGGAAAGTACCATAAACTCCCTTCAAACTTCATGACCTCAAACCTCACAAACAGAGAACAAACTCCTAGACTAAGCCTCAATCCACTGCATCCTTGCAAGCTCCAACAGGACTTCATCCAGCCTCCATCTTCAAGAAGAAACCACAGGCCCTCAAACCACAAGAAACTAACTCTGGAGTTCAACCACAGTTGAACTCCAAAGTCAAAAGCCATCAAGACTTCTCCTATTCTCAAGCCCAGACAAAAAATATCATAACACCCTACAAAAATCTATCAAAAATCTAGGGGAAACCTACATGGCTCTATGATCCTAAGATCAAATCTCAAAGCCTAAGTCAACTTCTAAGACTACTAAACAGTCCTTAACATATGAAGGGTCAAGGGGTACCAACAAGTTGTGAGGTCTCTATTCTCTCACCCTAAAACGCTATCAATCAACCTCTAAAAAATCTACGAAAAATCTATAAGGAACATGCATTAGTCTAGTACAACATACTAAAAAATCAGAGCAAAATTCATTACCAGATGAAAGAACTAAAATCAGCAAGGCAGACGTGCCACAAATCAATTATTCAATATCAATAACAATGCAAAAAATGCAATTAAAATGAAAATGCATGATTAAGCTAATTTTTTTTGTATTGTAAAATTCTACATTGAATTACGAGCATATGGAAAAAAGAATGGGTTAAATTGGATTTTTCTACTATTTTTTATGGATTTTCTAATAATATGCATGAACTAAAAGATATTAAAAAAGTCATTGAAATGGAAAATATGCTAAAAATATCAAACAAAAATAAAATGCCATTTTTATTTTTATACAATTTTCTAGACATTATTATTGACTTATAGCAAAAAGAAGAATTAAAAAGCATTGATTTTTCTATTTTATATGATTTATACAAGATGCAAAAATATTAAAAGAAAATAAAAAAAACAAAATTGGAATAAATGGGAGGGGTGTCAAAATGAATTCGCCCAGTGCTATTCTAAGGTGGGCCTTAACCCAGGGGGTGCATTTAGCAAGTGGGCGCAGGCCCAGGTTATCAGGATCCAATGGAAAATAAAAAGAAAAAACAATAACGCGTAGGGGGTGCAATCAGCAGGTTTTTCAGTTCATTTTAAAATGGGCTCACGCTATGGGGGGCGCGAATAGCATTAAGGGCCTAAGGCCCAATCCAAGAATTCTATCTCCTCTCTCGCAGGGGGGGGGGGGAAGAGTAAACGGGGAGTGTGGTCTCAGCAAACGAAATTTGGGCCCAAAGACTATCCAAACCCTAGCCCTAATCAGAACCCTAACAAAACCTAATTCCCCTTCCCCCAACCCTGATCACTGTTCATCTACCTAAACCCTAGCGCCATCTTCGTCTTCCCCAAATCTCCCTGAACTCTCTCAAGCAATCTCTTATCTCTCTCAAATAATCGGACCAGATTCTAAAAAACTCCTCAAGCAACCCACCTCACTCTCATACAAGATTCCTCCCCGCAAGATCTAAGCTTAAACTAAATACTAACTGAAACCCCAACGAAACCCTATATTCAACAATCAACAACGAATCCAAAGTGGAAGAACAACGTACCTGGCTTGAAGTGTGAACGACGCCGTGAGTTCTTGAAGTTCGTTGAAGAATTTGAAGAAATTCCGGAGGATCTTGAGAAATCGCTTGAAGATCAATGACCTGGGCGATGTTTGAGGACGATCTGGACAACTTTGATAGTGGAGGAGCGTTCTTGAACGTTCTGAGAGTTGGTGAAGGTCGATCGAAGCTTTTCTGGGAAAGACTTGAGAGATGATGAACACTGGTAACGAATCCTGGAATTTTCTGGAGAAGATCTTGGTAACTGCATGAACACGGTTGAAGAAAGCTTGAAGTTGCTGGGGAATGTTGATGAAGGTCTATGAATTTCTGGAAACTCGTATGAATTTTCCGGCGACGTATGCGTTTTCCGGCGAACTGTGGATGAGCGTGTACGGAGGAAGAAGGGGGGAGAACGAAGGAGATTGTATGATTCTGGGTTTGCTGGGGTTTAGGTGGTGGCCGGAGTTGGTTGGGCTTGCCGGCGGTGAGAGTTCACCGGATTTGCATGCCCGGCGGTAGGGGTCCCGGCGAGAGCTGCGGTGAGGCCACGTGGTGAGGGTGCTGGCAGAGGGAGACTGTGCATGTGGCACACGTGGCCTGAGAGAGGGGTGGTGTGACGTGTGGCAGTGAGAGAGAGTTCTGAGTGGATGTGGTGGTGAATCCTTGCGTGGACGTGTGGCACGCTCCTTATAGCAACAAGTGTCACTTTCTGGCTAAAAATTGCACAAAAAACTGGATTGCAGACGAAGTCGGCCTCCAAAAAAATCCCCTCTGGGCCCATACGAAAAAATGATCACAAACCTGTAAAAAAACTGAATTAAAAATTAAACCTACTTAAAACTAATTAAAACCTTATTAAACTAATTAACCCTAAACCTAATTAACTGAAAATGATCAACTACAATTAACTCTTACTAAGATTAATCTATCCTAATTAACCTAATTAAATCCTAATGAAATCTAAAAAATTAATAAAACTCTATTAATTTCTATAAAATCTCTATTAAAATTTAAAAGAAAATCTATTAAAATCCTATTTAAAATCTACCATTTATTTAAAATTCTATGAAAATTCCATAAAATTCCTATTAAAATTCTATACTATAATTTAAAAACTATTAAATCTATTATCCTAAAAAAAAACTACTAAATCTATATTAAAACAAACTCTATTTATTTCTATTTAAAAACTATTAAAATCCCTATTAACATAAAAGAAAAACCTATAATATTTTCTATATTATCTAAAACAATTAAAAACAATTTTAAAATCTATTATATTCTAAAAATGATTAAAAAACTATTAAATCTATTTAAAACCTATTTTAATCCTAAAAAATCTATAAAGCTCTAGAAAAAGATTTAAGCTATTTAAAAAAAGTTAAAAAATCTATTTAAATCCTAAAAAATGATTAAAAGCCTACTTAAAATCCACAAAAGTCTATTAAGCCCTAAAAATGCAAACAAATGCAAATGACTAATATAAAAGATAGCTCGAGATCAGATCAAATCGAACAGTAAACCCCCGGTATCAGAAATATCCCGAAAACCACCATGCAAGCTGAAAATCACCAAGGAGCGCACAATTTCCCGAAAATAAAACCCTGATGATCTGGACTGGATCTGCCATATCTAGCAAATGAAACCCAAGTTGCAACTCTGATATCCTCTGTCTGTGCACAAATATCATGCGTCTGATGTGTGAGTATGAATTTAAACCACGAGTCAGATAGGAGAATCGGTTGGTCAAATTTTAGGGTGCAACACACATCAAACACTTCACTCCACGTCCACAACCTACAGAACCACAACCAACTGTTCCACAACCAACAGAATCACAACAAACAGAACCACAACCATCAGAACTACCACAAAATTCTGACAAACAAAACTCTGCACAACCACAAACAGAAAATCATCCAGAAAAACAAACCACAGAAGATCAACCAGAAAAAGAATCTGTCATTCCACCATCACCTATTCAATCTTCTGAACCTGTAGCAAATGTTACTTCTGAACCCACTAAAGTAACTCCTGCTCCTGTTTCATCTGAACCACCTACTCAATCTGATACCCCTTCAGAACCATCTCATATCCCTGAGACAGAAGTTCTTGATATCACTCCATTAAAAACAGTGTTTCAAGTTTCTTCTACCTCTTGTACACCTGAAACATCTTCCAATTCATCTGAATCAGAAATTCATCCTGACTTTCTGATTAATCCATCTGACAAATACCCTGTTCATGACCCAGAACCTGAATCATCTTTACCTACCAAAACTACCATTCCAGAACCTAATCCTCCACCTGTACCTTCATCTGAGATGATCGTTCCTACATCTAATCCATCATCATCTGGAATATCTTGTGCTCAAGTGTCTTCTCTGTATCATAATTTATCTTATGGTTTCAAACTTAAAGATTTTTATGATAGAGTTGAGCCCTCTGAACCCTTGAAACCTCTGAGACCTAAACTCAAACCAACCCTTCCATCTGTAATCCTTTCATATATTAATCTATGGAAAATGAAGGATCTTTAGCCCCCATATATGCTACTTCTGGTAAAGCTGTTGTTTCAGCTCTGCATCCTGCATCTGACAACACAGTTGCATCTGATAAACCATTAAACTCTGCTTTCGTACCATACTCTAATGCATTCTTTGATGATGTTTACCCACGCACCAGACCTCAACCAAATATGCTTAATGCTTTAAACAGATCCCTTCCTCAGAAACCAGAAATTCCATTCTTCCCATATGTTCCCCCTCCTCTGATTTCCATTCCAAAATCATTGATACCACCAACTCTAAAACCTAAACAGATGACTCTGGAAACCTTGCTTAAACCTCCAACCAGACTTAATATTGAACATTTATTTCAAACGTTTTTGCAAGAAATACAGATGTCTTTAGGTACTGTTCAGAAAAGATGTTCTGAAACTATGGATGCAAATGAGACTGGCATCATCTGGAAAGGTTTTCTAAATAGATTCAACACTGTGGCTTCTAATCTGAAGAACATATGTTCTGATGATGCAAAGCTCAGAGCTGAACGAACTCAATTCTGGATTGTAAACAAGACTGAACCTCTGCTGTGTTTGGATGCTCCTCCACCTCCTCCTCCAACAGAACCAACTGCCCCTACACTAACTATGACTCTGGTAGAACCCTCTTCAGGATCTCCAGAACATATGGCAATTGACTCTGTTCAGGATACAGAACCTCCATCATCAGAAATCAAGACAGAAAATCCAGATTTGGCAAACAAGATTGCTGCTCTGGAAGCTGGGCAATCTGAAATTAGATCTTGGATGGCGAAGCAAGACAAGAAATCTGAGGACATGTCAGAGTGGATGTCTAAACAAGATGAGAAGAATGAGACAATAACTAAGTTCATGTCAAAGCAAGAGCAATCACAATCTGAGATCACAGACCTATTGAAGATGCTTTTGTCTAAACACACTTAGATTTTTTTCTCATGTTTTTGCATCTGAATATTTTTGTTATCTCTTCTGATGTACTTTTGCTCTGTTATGATTAAATGAAACAGTTTGTTATTCTCCATTGAATTATCTGCTATTGTTCCTTTTAATTGTCGTTATTAAAAGTTTTTACTTTTTGCTTATGACAAAAAAGGGGGAGAAAATAAAGAGCTGAACTATTTTAATATAATTTCACTAGAATGAATCTTCAGACATATCTATTCTTTCTAATATCTAAATTGACTCTTTCAGAACTTTTGATAAGAATACTCTATAAAAGAACCTCTGAGTTTCTCAGATCATTTATCTTTTATCAAACTCTGAATCTTATATCTGCAAGATAGTCTGACCATTGATTATTACAAGACAAACAAGATCTGACTCTGAAGATTACTCAAGATAAAAAGGGAAGTTTCTATTCCTTTTTCTTATTTAACTCAGGGGGAGATTCATCATCTCAGGGGGAGTTATAATTCTTTATGTTCAATTAAATAAAATTTCTGATACTTTTTGTCATCATCAAAAAGGGGGAGATTGTTAGAACACATATTGGTTCTTAATAATTACTCTTTGTTTTGATGATAACTGTTAGGAAATTTATATTTAAGAATTATATACTCTAAAATTTGTTTGAGAGTTTTGCTGCAGATTAAAATTATATTAACTCTCTAGAAGCAAATCTGCCTTGAATACAAGAAGTTGTTCTGACTCTGATGCGCCAGATGCACCTTTCAGAAGAATCTGCTTGCTCCTTATAGAAGATCCTGAGCGTAGTCTCCAGAAGGATCTGAAGCAAGAAGTTCCAGAACATTCTGAGTCAGAAGCATCTGAAAATAGTCAGAAGCTGTCGCGGTGAAAATCGGATACCAAACTATTGATTAGTTTGAATCTTTAATTCATTTTGCAACCGAACTTTGATTTGTCCAAAGGAAGGGATAAAGATCGAAATTCCCACTATGCAATGCAAATGCAAGGTTAGATTGTTTAGGTTCGGGGGTTGGTTAAACTTAGGGAAGGTACTAGCATCCTAAGTTTCTGTAGTACTCTACAGGAACCTCTTGTTTTAGGTTTGTTTACTGCTACGTGTTTATCTGCTTAAGGGATTAGAGACCCTAGTGGTTTATTTCTAAGTATACTCGATAAGGCATCGCACCTTGTGCCTACATATCCCTACGGGAGGTGGAATCAGAGTATTTTGTAGTTCACCCTAAAGGGTTAGAGGAATTCTTTGACTGTGGTCAAAGTTCCTACGGGTTTAGGGTAGTTGTTTTGATTAGGTTTAGGAGAAGAGATGAGTCTTCATTTTAAGGGAGAGATAACCGCCACAAATGTAAAAGAGAAGGGTTGTAGGAAATGGTCTTTGTGTCATCTTAAGAAAAGGTCTTACATACTCGGATGGTCGCCAAACATGCCTTTGTTGTTCTTAAGGCAAAGTCCCTACATGTTTGATTGTATTGTTGTGGGGGTGGAGATTATATCTCACTTAAGATGATTAACATCTATTCTCTAAATGTGTTTGAAAAGTTTGTATTGTTGATTGTTTATTTCTATGTTGTAGAAAGATAAAGACAAGGTCCTTCCTATGGGGTAGGTCCTAAACTTAAGCGATCAACTTGAATGGGATCAAGGATCGTGGGGAGCATGATGCATATGATGTGCAACTACACACAACGTTGAATTATGTGTAGGTTTTTCCTTTGGACGTAATGCGATGCATGGATATAAATTGATAATGTAAATGAATTGCGATAATGTAAATTGCAGAAAGATAAACCATACATGAACGCATGAAAGCGCTAGGTGAGTGTGTGTGCTTTGTGACTAAGATAAAGCAGATAAAGATAAATGTAAATACGCATGAAAGCGCTAAGTGAGTGTAGGTGCATGTGTCGTGAGTGCACGATTGATTGTACGATGTAAATTGATTTTAAACGATGTTGATTTTAAGCGAGAAGTTGAATTGATTTTATTTATAGGATTGATTGTGGGAGAAGAAATTGTATTTGATTTGAATTATGAGAGGGGTTGATTTTAGACGAGATTAATCCTTGAATTTTTAGATAAAAGGCTAATAATGATTTAATTTATTATAAAAACTTAAGTGAGGGGATTATTTTATTACGGTTATTATTAAATCAAGTTGATTAAATTAATATTAATTTTATTATTTATTCCTAAAAAAAGGATTAAATGCTAGAGGTTTTACTATGACCAGAAGTTTTTTTATTTGAATAAATACCTAATCTAATTTTAAATAAAAGGTTAATAATTTAAGAAGATTCAAATTAAATTAGCAAAATACTCTTATAGGAGTTAATGGAATATTTTAAGTTGGTTTTAGTTGTTTTGAAAGAAGAGGTTGATTTAATAAATAGTTAGATAGTATGAATTATATTAATTAAAAACTGATTTTTGATTAATAAAAGGTTATTAATTTGCTTAAAAAAAAATCTGATTACTTAATTTAGTTAAATCAAAGAAAGTGTAGATTAAAAGGTTTGATTGGGGAGGTTATGGTGATTAGCGTGTGATTAGTGTGGTGTGAGGTGATTATGTGTGTGCACATATTATATCCAATTACAACAAAATAATGAAAAATTAAAACAAAACCCTAATTAACGAGATTCCCTCTTTCTTCGCTTGCCTCGCCGTGTCTTCCTCCCTCTTCGCGTCTTCTCTCTCGGCGAATCGTTCCCGTCCCTCTCTCAAATTCTCGTTCGCTTTTCTACTTCAATCGCTATCTTCTTTCTTCTCCTCGCGTTCAGACCTGAAACACAGACAAACATCTCAAAAATTTCAATAGATTTGATTCAAACAGAGGGATTACCGCGAGTTATGGCCGGCGTCGATTGTGTAGGTTCGTCAATTTCGTCGAGGATGGTTGACGGTGACGAAAATAGGTGATCTCCGGTGACAGTTGGAGCACGGATGCGGTAGTGGATTTGCGGTGAATTCGTCGATTGAGGGCTCGCAGCGGCGGCTTCGCAGATAAGTCTTCTTCTTGCTTTAGGTTTTTTTGATTTTGGGGATTTTTGAGAATTGATGTGCGTTGGGGTTTCTCTTTTGTGGATTTCGTGATTTTGTGAATCGATTTCTCTGTCTCTAGGGATGGTGAATCGTCCCCCTTTTATAATCGAGTCTTGAGTTTCGGATTGAATGCCATTATGAATACCTTCCGAATTTGCTTGGGCATGTCTGTGAACTTATTAAGGATATTCCATTTTCGGGCTGAATCAAATTGAAACTTTCCCATTTTCCAAATGATTGTAGTAATGATTCGCTTAAATGATTTTCAAATCTCCGGTTCAAATGAGATAGGGTTTGATTCTGAATCCTCTGTTATTCCAAGAATATTCCCTAATCGGTTGTTTTTCTGACTTGGCAGGTACAGGTGGCTTTGGGCCAAAAGAAGGAATAGAGGCTTTGCGTTTGGTGCGTGTATCAGAAAAAACTGGTGACGTGGAGCAGCGGTAGCATGTGTTTGCAGGGTAAACTTTCCAACCTCTATCTCTATTTCTCTGGTTCGAACTGGTATGCGTTTACCGTCTCGTGCTATGAATTGCTTTTCTTATCAATTCCATTCATGCAGTTTTCTTTTGTAATGTTGATAGGTTATACGAAGTGGTCGCAAAGGTGGTTCGTTTACATATCCTGCGGGAAGGTATCGTCGATAACGCCGGCAACTGGCAGCACCTGCTCAGGCCTCTTGTAGCTGGAGTTTTTTTGAAGGTTGTCGTTGGGGATAGTCCGTTCAACAACTTGATATGTAGCGTTCTTTGCTCGCATGTAGCAGGGTTCTCTTATGGTTGGAGATTTCGGTAGGCCATGTTTCATCGGTACGATCATGTTTTGACATCCCCTAGCAGATTCATACCTTATTACTTGTTTGCATTTAAAAGAAAAGTTGAGCTGGTGTATTAACTTGTCAATGCCTTGTCTGTTTTATGCAGGAGAGTGGCCTACGAGGGCAAAGAAAAATCTTGAGCTTCTTGCAGCCGGCGACATTGATACATCACCTGTATTGTTTAGCTTTATTGTCTCTGCTTCTTCTTTTAATCGGGCACTCTCCGCAGCCATTTCAGCCCTCACTTCCATTTGATGTCGATACTCTGAACCTTCTTCATGTACTCGGACGGTAACTTCAAGTTCGTTTATTTTCCGTTCGTTATTGTATTGTCATAAATTGATGTGAATGGACTTGGAAATGGTGTTATCTTGCCGCTGTTGTAAACATATGGTAACTATTGATTGTTCGGTTACTTGCAGGTGGTTTAGAAGTCAAGGTTGCTATTGGGAGTATTGCATACGCGCGGTTTTATTTTCACAAACGACGTATAAAGTCCTTTCGCAGGTAAACAATATGTGTCTGAAGTTGATTCTCTGCGAATAACGTCCTCAACTGTTTGCTTGTTTTATGATTGAGTCAAAGTGAAGATTACGAAGCTGTGACGAGTAAAGTTGTAGGAAGAAGGCGAGAGAGCCAGGGCTGTGACTTTGGGCTTCAAAGTATCTGGTAAGATAATCTCTGGTTATTTACTTGTAATCGGTCTGTCGTAAACTCTTGTCTGTTCATCATGTGTGGCTGATGGAGAGTTCCAGCATGGAACCTTCTTGTATATGCAGTGTTCTTTAAATATCATAGCAAGATTTTGAAAATCTGGGGTGAGGTTCTTTTTCTGCAACTCGTCAGGAACCGCAGTACCCAATTGGTCTTCACGTTTCTTAATGGCTTCGTCATATAATAGGAACCAGTATTCAATTGGTGGACTTCCCTCTATATCCTCAAATTTGTTGAATCTGCCACCTAAGGCCAATATTATCACTCCGCACACATATATTACACTGGTGAGTGCTTCGGCTGCTTGTGAATGATGTTGGTAATTCAAATGACAGTCCTTGTCTTTCGTCGGGCCTGTTCTGAACTGGATTGTGTTAATTTGTACTAATAAATTTTCTTATATGCCAGGAATGCTGTCGTAACCGGAGTCATCTGCCACAGCGGTTTGCCTCGGTGCTGTGTGATATTTTGAATTGTCAAAAGTAGCGGACTGACTTGCGTCTATTGTTTGTAGGTGAAGATGACAAATTTGGTGGTTGCTTGCTTCCTATCAGACCATGAAGGCGCTCTTCAAGCGGCCATCCGCGGCTGTGGGTAATAGTCTCAACCCTTGTCTATGTTTGGAGTCCAAAGTTACTCTGTTCCCAAACCAAGTAGAAGATACTTCTGCCTCACAAAATGACGTATTCACAGGTTTTGGTCATGTTCTGGTGACATTACAAACAAAGCGTGGCGAAAGACGAGTTATCGCAGCTATGGGCTCTCAAATATTGACGAAGGTATCGAAGTTCAATCTTATCCTTGATTGTCTTATTTATCTCATTACTGTCTTGAGGCACACGGTTCCTTTGAAATGGTACCAAGATTAACTACATTAGTCTTGTTGACATGCCGAACTATTGTTACGGGATGTGTTAGTCGTGATAGATAGTCTGAATCTAATTGGTTTTGAATAATATCTGCAGGTTTGTCTGTGTAGACTTTTATGGCCACATCCCTCTAGGCTCCATCCACATAAGAGGGTGCAATCATGGAGCACAACCGTCTTCGTAACTTCAAGTAGAAGCTTCAATACATCCTCCACATCAAGATGGCATAACAACATCAGCAAATGTCCAAATGTCGTGCTTGTTGCTTACAAGTATTGCATTGTGATTCTGAGTGGGTTGAGAATTTGGTAACTGATGAAGTTGCAGGAGCAGTAGTAATCATATACTGTAGTCCTTCATTTTCAATGTATTTTAGTTTTTGAGTGTATGATGATAAAACAATATTACGTAGTTATCCGAGTAATGTTTTGTTGCCTACTTCAATTTAATCCCATGAGTTCCTTTACATGAAGCAATTTGTAAATTATGGCCTGATAGTTATCCTTGTGTTAATTTAGTTCTTTACGTACTTAATAACAAGCCATGGAAATTGGTGGAAAGGAGTATTAGAACGATCCACAAATAATTGACAAAAGATCTGAAATAAAGCCCAGCGGCAAACCAATGGGGTCCTGAAGGAAAAACTTGAAAAGGCAACCTCCAAAATACGCTCTTCAGTAACTTAACCACTAATAGCAAGGAGATACTTCTTTTATATCATGAAGATTTTCTGATGTGAATCAATCTTACTCAAAATAAAACTAACTCTTCATGAATGAAACTCGTGAGTGGAAGGCACCTTAGACGAATCTTGGTTTAGTCGGAAGCTTGAGCATTGAAATTCTACTTGCCCTTACTATGATCGATCCTCAAATGACTATGCTTAACCCCTAATCAAACTGAATTAGGCTCAATTGACCATATCCCTGATGCATTTAAATTGTGAGAAAGAAAAATTATCTCCAATCGACATTACTGCGTCTGCACAAATCGGTTAGTCGCATAAATATTAAATATTAAAATAATATAAAAAGCGCAGACAGAGGTAGGATCCTACGGTCAAAAATTAGGGTGCAACAGAAGCATCTGAAGATAATCAGAAGCATCTGAAGATAATCAAAAGCATCTGAAGCTGAAGCATCAGAAGTTTAGAAGAATAATGATTGAAGAGTTTTTTCAAAGCACTTAGTCTACAGAAGTTTCTGAAAGTACCTACGCTGCCAAGTACTGAAGTTCTGTGTCAAGATGATCTGATGATCAACACGCTAGAAGCACACACGCTGCAGAAGACTCTGATAAAGCATAGTTCTGAATCTCATCAGAAGACTCTGATCCATTCAGACTCTGAAGAACTTGCTGAAACTGAAGAAATGTTTTCAAGAATGTATCCGTTGGAACCATTCAACGTCTCTTTCCTTATTTGTGCTAGACACACTTACACAGACAAAAAGGATTTATATGTGCAATCTATTTCAAGGAAAGGTCAGTGCATGTGAAGACAAAAAGGCTCAGACCTTTTGGACTCTCTTTTCAACGTGCATGAGTCAGCTGCCTATAAAAGGAGTTTCTCACTTCATTCTTCAGTGCTACACACTTGCTGAAAAGAAATCACAATATTCTATAAGCTCTCATTCTTATTCTTCATAGAATCTCATTGTACTTAAATCTTAAGAGAAAAATCACTGTTGTGATTATAGCTTTATAGAAGCATTAAAAACTCTTGTATTTAATTTACATTGTTTGTAAAGGATTTTCCTTAAGAGGATTCAATGTGAATCAGTAGCTCTTGAGAAGACTAAGAACCGTAGTTCTTAGGTGATACTATTGTAATCAGTTTGATTTAATAGTGGATTAAGTCCTTGTTGAGAAAGGCAAATCACTCTGGAAGGGTGGACTGGAGTAGTTGCTTAACGAACCAGGATAAAAATAATTGTGTGATTATTTTCAAGTATTAATTTTTTATACTTATTCAACCCCCCCCCCCCCCCCCCTTCTAAGTAATATCTCACCTTCAGCTCCATCTGAAAAAGTGAAAAGAGTAAAGAAATCAGGTACTCCTTCTGTTCCTTTATCTCTTAATTCTGAAATTGCAATAGAATCATCAACTGTTAGCTCTATTACTAAACCCCCTTCATCTCAAACTCAAACCACCTCTGTACCGTCTCAAGCATCTATACAACCACCTCCATCTTCTGAACCAATTCCAACTACATCTGATACGACATTGTTACAATCATTTGTACAACAACCAAAAATCTCTGAACCAGAACAATCTGTACAACAAGAACAAACACCACACCAAACAGAACCACAAGAACCAGAACCAAAAGAACCAGAACCACAACAAACTCAACCAGAAGAACAATTACCTTCTGATCCACAACCAGAAAATCCTTAACCATCTGAATCCAACATTTCTGATTCAGATATTCTGGACATTCAACCCCTTAAAACCATGATTGATATCTCTTCAACTTCCTGTCACACCACAGATTCAGGTGATTCAACTGAATCTGACTTACCACCAGAAATCAAATCTATTCTTTCTGAACCCACTTCTACTGATTCTGAATCCACTTTATCACCTAGACGTACATCAGAATTTGTTTCCTTTGCTTCTCTAAAAACGTTTCGTTTTGATCCCCTTCCATATGGACTCCACATCAAACACTTTATAGATTCCACCTCTTCATCTGAATCACAACAATCTGATACCATTCCATCTGAACCTCTCCACTCACAGAATACTGCTTTTACACCATATAATTCTGCACCATTGGAAGTCATTCACTCTGCTTCTTATTTCAAACAGTTATTATTTCCAAGATCATCTTCATTCAAAACAAAGGCTATAACTTCACCTTCTGAACCTCCATCATTTCCTTCTTATCCTCGTCCTCTGTTTATTATCCCAACCTTTACCATACCACCCCCACCAGAACAAACCAAACCATCCCCTCTGGAAGCCTTCTTTAAACCTAAACCTAGGCTAAACGTTGATGTTTTATTTGCTAATTTTAAGAAAGAGATAAGGATGAGTTTAGACTCTGTGAAGAAGAAATGCCTCTCAAGTATAAACTCAGATGACTCTGATGCTATCTGGAATAGCTTCGTTGCCAGATTCAACACTGTTGCTTCTAATCTGAAGAATGTCATCTCTGATGATACTAAGATCAGATTTACTGAAGTCGTCAGAACTACGCTATGGAACGTAAACAGATCTCCAACACTGCTTCTTGAGGATGCACCTTCAACTTCTGAAGTCGTTGCTGCTTCTGAGACTATTGAAGAATCTGCTCCTGAAGTCATTCTGGAAACCAATCCTTTAGCTCTGATGATTGTAGATCAACCATCTAAATCTGTGCCTCCAGAATCTGCATCTACAATGGTCATTGACTCTGCTCCTAGTCCTGCATCTGAATCTGCTCCTACTACTTCTTCTGAAGTTAAGAAAGAGAATCCAGATTTAGAAAACAAGATTGCTATGCTGGAAGCTAGTCACTCTGAGATGAAGTCTTGGATGGCAAAACAAGATGAGAAAACAGACAACATACAGAAATGGATGGCTAAGCAAGAGGAATCTACATCTGAGATGACCAACATTCTTAAACTGCTTGCATCACGCCTATCTTAGTTCTTATGTTTGTGCACTTTAAGTGTTATTTTGCTCTGTTTCTGCTTTCTCTGAATCATGTTTTGTTCTGAATGTATTATGATTATCTCTTCAATAAATATGAATGTTTTCCCTTATCTGTTTATATTTTTTCTTTCTGTTTCCTTTTATTTGTCTTTAAAAAGTTTTTCTTTTTTATTATGACAAAAGGGGGAGAAAATGAAATTCTGAATTGTTCAAAATAAACAGTTACCAAAATGGAATTCAGACATAATGAAATATATCTAACATTGAATTTTAGTCTTTCAGAACTGTAACGTATCATCTGACAAAATTCATTAAAGTTACTCTGAGAATCCCCAAACCAGATTCTGATACTAAGTTGATAATACAAATCAAGATCTTGATACAAACCAGGCTTTGATTCTATAACATTAAACCAGGTTCTAATTACCAAAGCTCTGATTCTGGAAAGTATCTTCTACCAAGATTCTAATCAGGCTCTTATTCTGATAAGAATACTCATGCAAAAAGGGAAGTATTTTATTCTATTAAGAGTATTCATTTCAGGGGGAGATTCTTTATCTCAGGGGGAGTTATATATTTGTTTCCATTTATTGAACAAAATTTCCTGTGTTTTTGTCATCATAAAAAAGGGGGAGACTGTTAGAACATAAATTGGTGTTTAATATATCTCTATGTTTTGATGATAACACTAATGCAATTTTGTATTAGGAAAATATATACTCTAATTTTGTTCAAGTGTTTTTGTTTCAGATATTAATTTTAATACTCTTATGGAAGCAAAAAATGCATCTGAACGCTACTCTACGCTAGGCTCTGAAGCATCAGAAGCAAGTCATCAAAAGACTATGAGCGTTGCCAGAAGAGACTCTGAAGCAGAAGCTACAGAAGACTCTGAAGTGTAGCTGAAGTATTTGTATGAAGAGTTTCAAACACTGTTTTCAGAAGACTCTGGAAGTACCTCACGCTGCAAGTACAAGAGGATCTGATAGTCAAACTTTGCTCTGACTGATATTCACGCTGAAGCACATTGGCTGCAATACTCTGAAAAACTCTGATAACATCAAGACTCTGATACCATATACTCTGATGTTAATAACTTTGAAATAGAAGCTTGCTAAAGAAGATATTATTCAAAGATATATCCGTTGGCATATTCCAAACGACTATTTCCTCTTTTGTGATAGACACGGGAACTCAGGCAAAAAGGATTTATCTGAACGTTCTACTTCTGGGAAAGGTCAGGTCATTAGAAGACAAAAAGGCTACAACTACTTTTCAGTGCACAGTCTTCAAGCATGGACGTCTTGAACTTTCTGCTCTATAAAAGGAAGTCTTCACCAAAATTTCAAAGTTGACGAATTACTTGAAATTATTCATAAACTACTCACAAGCTCTCATACAATTTATTTCATAAGCTGAATAGGTTTATTGTTCGTTCTTAATCTTAAGTGTAAAAATCACAGTTGTGATATAGCTTTTTAGAAGCATCTTAAACACTTGTTAGTTTACATTTATTTGTAAAAGGTTCCTTGAGAAGACCAAGTTGTGGTCAGGATTTCTTGAGAAGACTAAGACAGTTGTTCTTAGTGGTTAACACTGTAACCTGTTTGAATATATTGGATTAAGTCCTTGTGGAGAAAGGCAAATCATCTTGATAAGGTGGACTGGATTAGTTTAGTTCAACGAACCAGGATAAAAATACTGTGTTGTTTTTTATTGCCATATTATTTTCTAAACCCTTATTCAACGCCCCTTCTAAGTGTTTTTCCCACCTTCAACGGGATCCGTTAAGGTTGCGCCGTTGTTGAGCTTTATGATAATGGAACACGCGACGTTTATGGTGAGAGTACCTTTTGAGTTTTCGAATCCCCCTTTATTTTTTCTTTTTGATGGGGATGATGATGATCCTTAAGGGTTTTTTGAATCCAAGGTTTTTTCAGTTGTGTTATTGATCTTACGGGTTTGATGAAGATGATTTTTATCGCCCCCCCTCTTTTCTAATTCTGATACTCGTTTCTTATAATGTTCCTTGATTTTGATTTTGGCTTGTGTGATACGACTTCTGTGGCTGATTTTTAGGAAATTTGTTTTGAGGTTCATCAGGAGGTTGCTGATGATTTGTTGCGCTATTCATGGCTTAACGTTGTCTTGTTCTCGCGTTTACAGTTGTTGGGATTATTGTTGTTTTGTTGTTGAGATGATTTTGAAAGTTTGTTATTGTTGGTGGTTGCCTTGTGAAATTATTGTTGTTGACCTGTTTGATCCGTTGCCCTTGGAAATTTTTCGTGAATTAAGTTAGTGTCTTGTTTGGCAAAATCATTTTTCTAAAAAATGCTTTTCCAAAGCGCTTATTTCCAGAATCACTTTTCTTGAAAATCACTTTTTCGGATAATCACTTTTCTCTCTGGATGCCTCGAAAATAAGAACAGAATCTGCCGGTTTTAGCCTGAGGTCATAAAATAATTTGGGAGTTGGCGATGACATTTTCGTTACCCTCCCGACATACCCGATGATGACACATTGTTGAGGGTATCAAAGTCGAAAAACCAAATTTCTCTTATTCTAACTTTAACGTTTTTCCTCTGTTTTGTCTGTTTCTATGCAGGTAAAAAAAGTCGAGCTCGAAGAGTCGGATGCGAAGATTATTCCTTAGAAAATTAGGACTTAGAATTAGGAATCAAAATGTACTTTTTATTTTTCCTTGTAACTTGTAATGAAAATAAAAATGAATAAAATTCACATTATTTTTTCCACTAAAAATTCTCTGATTACTTTCGTCCGATTACTCTCAACTGAATAAATCACTTAAACAAATTTATCCGAATAAATTCAAATGACTAAGTGCCTCCCAATGAACTTAACCGCTTAAAACTTAACCGGTTAACCTCAACTGATAAAACTCAACAAAATGGATTAAATTCGCCAAATTAATTCGTCTAAATAAACCCCATGAAAATTATCCGAATAAACTTTGCCATTCCAATTCCAGATTTGACAACCAATCATATTGCCCGACTTAAACGTGACGTAACTGAGTTCCATACAAATCCCTTTCCAAATTAAATCATGTCGTTTTCCTTTAAAATTGACCGGCAGATAACATAAAAACAAGAAAGTAGGCGTTTGTTAAAATAAATTCCGCAGAGAGAAATCTTGCACCGATTTAAACCACACCAACTGACATTTCAACACAATCAGCCCCATATGATTAAACGTCTCTGAAATCGACTGACGACAAAATCTTAGCCCTTGAATAAATTATTGTGTTTCGAGAATCCTGACGTCAAAATTACCGTAAAATTCAATTCCTCCTCATATAAATCCCGGAACTCGGAAATGGAAACCCTAATGGTTCGAGAGATTCCTGACAATGACTCTGCTTCCTAATTTGTCAACAACCTGCAAATTAAATGACCAATTCGCCCTTCGACAGTTAAAGTGTGCATGATGTGATTCTTCCTGCAAAACCAACAGACTACACAAACTTGTTAGTGATTAGTTAAATGCAATACGAATGAGATGACGTGCGAAATGAACCTAATAATCTCGAGGCAAAATTTGGGGTATTACACACAATTACAAACTAAATACTCTTTCCTTCTAAAATAAGAAAGACACTCAAGAAAAAAGTATTACAACCAAAATACAAAGACTCAACAAAATAGAATATGATGCACTAAAGACTTCAAGAGGTGAGTCTTCAAACAAGGAAACTCATCTTCTTAAATAGCTACCATGATCCAACTAAAAATCCCAGTAGGGTTTTGGCAAAATTAGATGAATCTGAAAAGTGCAATTTCAATCTTTTTCATTAAAACCAAATCCGAATCAAATCCAATTAAATATTTTTACACGTATTTAAGATATTCCATAAACATTATCAAACAGATTGAGATTAAAAGGATTTTCAAAGTAAAGCGCATTTAATGACACTTCTGATTGAACTAAAAAGGAAACAAATCAGGAATAAAATGTCGAGCTAATATTCAAACAGACAGATCATGTGTGCTAGAGTGAATCAGAGACAAAATGTCTTACACTAAGTTAGAACATCTTGTTTAACGTGTTACCTACAAAAAATTTTCAATCAAATGTAATAACAGTTGTCATGGAAAATGATGAGCTATTTTTAGAGGATTGACACATTACCATTTATGCATATTGAAGCAAAGTGTGTTGTGAAAATATGTCGGTGATTGAAGAGTTTCCTGCCAACATGAATGTTGCATCATAAGTTTTCAGCCTGATTTTCAATATGTTAAAATTCTTGGTGTGATTTACCTTCAAATGAGTTATACTATTTTTCTGGTGAAGTATGATAGTTTTTGAGCTAGGATTGTCAATGAAGACAATATGATTTTTTTTAAGTGATGTAGCTTGAAGTGACAATACTATTTATGGTGGGGTATGTCTATTCTTTTAAACTATGATAGTCATAGAAGATAATGAAAGTTATTGTATCAATTTTAATCAAGATGTAGATTTGTGGTGTTGGTTAAAAATATGCATGTTGAAATAGTCATACACCACAAAATGCATCGGTAAAAAATAAATTAAATTTATATTTGAATTTTTAAATTTATTTTCTCTTATACTCTTATGTTAGAGTACTATGAAAGGTAAATGTATATATTTTTTTTGAATGAGATGATATATTAAAAAGGAAAAGAGAACACAAAAAGGAGAGAGGGGACCAAAGCAAAACCCTCTCAAGACCGAACGAACCTAAAGAAGGGCATACCAAGCATCTTTCATAATACACAGAGGGATAGAGGAAAATGAAAAGAATTAGTCAAGGATAAACCTAAATAAGCAAGGGTATCTGCACAACTATTTCCTTCTCTAAAAGTATGAGAAACAACAAAATTCCACTTAGAAAATAAATTAATAAAGTTAATCCATATAATCATAATTGACCAAGGCACACAATACAGAGGAGAGAAAGCTTTAACCACCACCGTCGAATCTGTTTCCAACCAAAAATTATGCCAATTATTCTCATTAGTGAATTCAATTACTAGCATATCACCCAAGAATTCGGAAATGAGAGAATTGGAGACACCTAAAAAAGAGGCAAAAGCACCAAAAAATGAGCCACCATGATCCCAGGCAAGGCCCCCACAAGCCAAAATACCCGAAGGGAAAATGGCGGCACCATCACAATTCCACTTTATCCAATCCCCAAGGGGGGAAGTTGACCTCCACAATATTAAGAGCATGCGACGAACTCCAAATTCAAGCAAAAAGAGATGAGAGCCAACCGAAATGGCATTACCCGCCATGGAAACCACTGCCATAATGAAGGAGATAGAAGAAGAAATAGAAGCGAAAGTGTAAGTAAATCTAACCAAGTTTCGAGCCTTCCAAATTGAGTTGAGGATAAAAATGGTGGCGACTCTAGAAATAATCTTTCCATGTTTCACACTCGCCATACCAAAGAGCTTTCAAATATCCGACAAATCCATAATAACGAAATTAAGATCGAGCATGTTCTTCAACCAACTCCAAAGCATAAAAGCATAAGAACAATTAAAGAATAAATGGGATTCTGTTTCCTCTGCCAAACCACAAAGATCACACCTAGAAAGAAGATAAAAGCTTATTCTTTTGCATTGATCATTTGTTGGAAACTTTTGATGAATAAGCCTCCACACCATAAAAGTCATAGACAGGAGGATTAAATTGCTCCATATCCATCTCCAACAATCCTTAAGAGTGTCTCTATTTAGTTTAAAATCATAAGCAACCTTAAGAGGTAAATCTCTATTAGAAGTAAAATTGAAAAATCTCTTATTCGGACGAAGATTAAACGTAATATGACAATTTCTAATGCGCACCTGAAGAGAAAGATGAATGTTGGTGGAATACTTGGAAAAGTCCCAAATACCATTCACCAATATGATGTTGACCGAGTGATCAACAATGGAGTTCATGACATGCCGCAAGTGCACCACTGATGTCCGAGTAGTAGAAAGTATTGAACCTCCGAGTCCATTGGTTAAGTATTGATTTCTATCCTATCTGTGTACAACTAGAGCGGCCAAAATTTGGGTTTTTAATGAGTATTACAAAAACACTTTTAGAAGAATAGCTTAAAACATGTAAAGAATATATAAATTAAGCAGGACCTAGGGTTATGAATCCTATCCTAGACTTCTCCACATGACCTAAGCATTTTCTATATTACGGGAATTCCAACTCAGCTTATAGAAAAATAGATTAATATAGAAACACCTGTTTTCGCTAGCCTGTTGCCTTACCTCTAATAAACGGGAAACTCGTTGGCTTTTATTCACACAGAAACATTCCTTAATGGTCTTTACCTTTGCACAACTATTAAAAATGGGACCTTTCTCAATTTCATTCGATCACTTTTGTGACTTCGTACTTGACTGTTTAAAGATATGCATTTCGGTATTACCTATACCCTTTCGGCGCAAGTGAACTACCTAAAGGCAACACTCCTACTTTCATAGAAAGTTTTGAATAAAACTCAGGCTCTTAAGATAAAAAGGGTGGAATCCCTGCGACCAGCTTAAGTCATGTGAATAGTCAGATGATAAGGCTCATAACCTTTAGTCCCTAGAGGACTACTCACTCATAGTAAGGAACAACCCAATCAAAATGATAATTACTGATAAATACATAATTGATAGATAAGTAATTAAAGCAATAATTGGGAACTTGATTTATGAAAAAGTAATGCTTGAATTATAAACTTGATATAGCTCATCCAATAAATACTTTTATAAAATGCGGAAGAAGAAGCATAAAAATAAAAATGAGATTTAAAAAATGGATAAAAACTCGAGACTAAATATGAGTTTTTATATAAAATCCTAAACATGGTAAGAATCTTCTAGTGTTTAATGCCAATTACAAGTGATTAAGATCAAATCCAAGCAATCAAGAGCCTTAAAATGGAGGGAATCAGGCAAGAAAGGAAACAAATCGGGGAAAACTTTCCATCCTGTTACAGGCCATAATAGCTATTACGAGCACCTGTAACAGGTCTCTAGATCTTGTACTGGGCGTATAAACATTAGGGTTAGAAGCCCACTCTTATTACGGTTCGTAATAGCCATTACGAGCACCCGTGACAAGCCTCTGGATTTTGTACTGAGGTTTTCCGATTCTCACCATTTTCTGTGTTTTGCCCACTTTTCATTCCTCTTTTCACTTGAAATGCATATCATGCCCTAAAAACAAGGGAAACACCATACTAAAGCGTAAAACATAGTAAAACGAAAGGAAATAAAACAAAAGTGATATTAAAAACATATAAAAACAACTTATAAAAGTGATATAAAAATCACTTATCAAACTCCCACAAACTTAGATCGTTGCTTGTCCTCAAGCAACAAAGCTCGCGTAGTAAATTTTTGGATCAAGCAGTGTACTTAAAATGAAAGAAATTGTGAAAATAAAGTGTGCCAATACTCATACAAGACATTTTGTTCCAATTGGATAGTACTATTTCTCTTGGTAATCAACTAATAACAAAAGTGTAACAAGAACACACACCGTGGTAAAACCACGAACCTAAATCTCATTTTCAGTCACCTCTCCAACTATGCTTTGGACTTAAGTGTCTTCTTCAATTTTCTTCACCTTTCATTTGGACAATCATATTAAGGCATTTACAATTATTTTTCCCTCATATACATAAGATCGTTGATTGTGCAAAATAACATTGCACACATCTTAAACTTTTCACCAGAATATGCATCATCAACGTCAACACCTTTATCCCACAAAAGTTTTAAATACTCAATTAATGAACTTAGATAAACATCTATGCCATTTACAAATTCTCTTGATCCCGAAATCATCATATTAACATCATAAACTTGCACTTCATGCATAACCAAGGAGATAGGTTGTAAATCGTGAGAAGAACAGGCCACGAAGAATGGTTAGTGCCCAAATTACCAAAGGGGTTCATTCCATTTGTGGAAAGCCCAAGCCTAAGGTCTTTTTGGCTCAAGGCCAAAATCCAGAAACAATGAATCAATTTTCTTCTATTGCAAAGAATCAGTTACACGGTGAATATTTCCATCACATTTTCTTTCAGCTGCATGCCATCTAATATTATTCGCGTCATTCGCACTAGCAAAATGCATCTTTAACCTCAAAATTATTGGCAAGTATCATAACACTTAAGCAGGAGGACGCTTCTTACTAACATTTTTATTGTCATCACCATTGTTGTTCTTCAAATTGTAACGCAACTCACCATATTCTGGACATTGATCCAAATTTTCATACTCTTTCTTGTGTAATATGCAATCATTAGAGAATGCATGTATTTTGACATACTTCAAACCCATTGGACACAATATCTTATTGGCCTCGTAACACGATTCGAAAAATTGTTATCTTCTGATAGCATTTGTTTCAACAAATCAAGCAAACCTGTGAAACTTTTATCTGAATACCCATATTTTTCCTTTAGATTAAACAATTTTAACAATGCAGACAATCATGTAAAATTGATGCACCCCTTATATAAAGGAACATCTTTGTTGATGCATAAATTATTATAAATATGAGCTTTCATATAAGAAGATTCTCCAATATCACGAATCATATCTTCTAGTCGATCACCCATATCATCATCATCTTCATCAATTTGTGACGTTGCATTTCGATTATTATCCACTTCTCCATGCCACGTCCATGTTGTATAATTTTGACATATTCCATCACAACATATATGGTGTAATATTTCTTTCTTTGACTGTTTTATGATATTCCCGCAAACAACACAAGGACAATAAAACATACCATTATTTCCTGAATCACTTTTATCGCCAAATTCAAGGAATTCAAGAACTCATTTCTCATACATTGGACCTAGTCTATCGAATTTCATCCAACTGGGATCCATAACAAATTTTGAAATTTATATCAAAAGAATAATGTGAATGGAAACCTAATGCTACACACACAACATCCTAGTATGATTATATGCATATGACAATGTCGGGATAAAACATGAACATGGTAACACCAAAACATAAACATATTCAGAAGCACCACAATGTCTGAATAAAACATAAACATATCCAACACAAAAACCTAAAACATATTCAAAAAATCTGAATAAAACATGAACATGGCAACATGAACATTACACATGACAATGTCAATACACATAACATCCTAGTGAAGAACATAAACATTCAGAAGAGTCAGAGAGAGATAATGATAAATAACTCTTAAGAAGAACATAAACATTTAAAAGCGTCAGAGAGAGAGAGAGAGAGAGAGAGAATGACAGCATACAGTAACTCGAAGAGGATGATGATTTAATTTGCAAAAATGATTTTCGTTTCCAGAAATGAATGAAGATGGTGAAGGTTTCACTATCGTTGTCGTCTCGTTCGCTAGGGCGCTCTTGTGTGTTATGAAATAAATAAAGTACATGTTATCTTTTAATTTTGTGGGAAATAATTTCACAACATTTTTAAGCTTCAATCGTAGTGAAATATGGAACATATAACCACGGTTGAATGAAACAACCGTAGTTGTTATACTTTCATTTTTTTTAAAACAATAAATGTGAAGGGACACACACTTATTTTTATTGAAAAAAAGGAAAAATATTTATGCTGGGACTTGAAGCTTGTCATCCAAAATCTATGACCATAGTTGTTTTAAGGAACCGTGATGAAAAGTTTCTTAATAAAAAAAATATGCGCGTAAAAAATGTGATACAACGACGATGAAAAAACAATTGTTGTAATATTGTATCCTCGAAGGTATATTTTCTAGTATTGTAATACTCTTACAATTAGGTGTTATCATTATAACAAGAAGGGTCCTACAAGAAATGTGTTCCTTGATCGATGAATAATCATGGTGGAAAGGATAATTATAATGCAGCCATTTTGTAAGATGATTATGGATTCAGGGTGTACTTGGCACATGACCCCAAACAAGGATGTGTTTGAGGAATTATGTGCCCAAGATGGTGGATCACTACTGCTGGGAAACAATAAAGCCTACAAGATTGCAAGAATTGGATTTGTTAGATTCAAGCTCCATGATGAGTCAATAAGGCTATTGACTCATGTTAGGTATGTATCTGATCTTAAGAGGAATATGATTTATCTTGGTGAATTCAAGAAGAAAGGATATGTTTTCAAAGGAGAGAAAAATATCCTAAGGGTAATGAAGAGGTCAAATAAAGTCCTGAGAGGCGTGAAGAAATAAGGCTTGTATACCTTTGAGGTCGAGGTTGTAAGTGGTTTAGCAGATGAGGCATCCATAAAACTTATGTTGAAGACTGAGTCTGGCATAAGAGACTTGGCCATGTCAGTGAAAGAGGCTTGATCGAATTGTCAAAACAAAATCTGCTACATGGTGATAAGGTCGAAAAATTGGAATTTTGTGAACCTTGTGTATTTGGTAAACCCTGTAGGGTGAAATTTTACAAAGGTAAACAAAGAACATATGGTTGCCTTGATTACATTCATGCTGACATTTAGGGGCCTGCAAGGAATCCTTCACACTCAGGTGCAGAGTATTTCCTATCCATAGTTGATGATTATTCTAGAAAGTTATGGGTATTCATCCAGAAGATTAAGGATGAAACTTTTGAAAGATCTTGGTCGAAAACCAAACTGATAGGAAGGTTAAGAGGTTGAGTACCAACAATGGTCTTGAATTTTGCAATGAGGATTTCGACAGCTATTATGCTATGTGTATTATTGTAAGGCACATAACTACTACATGTTCTCCCCAACAAAATGGTTTGGCTAAAAGCATTTATCTCACCATTCTGGAAAGGGTCAGATGTATGTTGGTTAGTACAGGATTGAAGAAGGTGCTTTAAGCAGAATTTGTTGTGACTGCAACATACCTGATAAATGGATGTCTTTTAACTGCCTTGGGAATGAAGATACCCGAACAAGTATGTTCAAGACATCCACGTAGCTTTGACAAACTGAGAATATTTAGTTGTTTATCCTATGCTCACATTAGGCAAGATATGGTCGAACCTAGAGCTCTGAGATGTATATTCCTTGGATACCCTAAAGGAATTAAAGCCTATAGGTTGTGGTGCCTAGATCCAAGTCACAAGAGGTGTATCACACATTGAGATGTAGTTTTCAATAAAGCTGAGATGACTTTCAAGAAAACTGATGATGTTGGTTGATGTATTGAGATCTCTGAAGAAGAGCTGAAACAGGAAGAGATTCTTGTTGAGGTGGAGCATAGTGATGTTGAATTGCATAACCCAGACGAATTTGAAAAATAAGCACAAGTTGCCGATGAAGATAAGGAGATCGATAATGACTACCTGTTGGTAAGAGACAGGTCGAGAAGAGTCATTAAGCCACCTCAGAGACTTGTTTATGTTGATCTCACAATATTAGCCTTAATCTCTACAAGTGAAGTTCTTGATGAGGAACCTAGAAGCTACAAGGAAGTCGTGAGGAGTCAAATAAGACTGAATGGCTTAAAGTCGTGGATGATGAGATGAAATATCTTTATTATAATAACACTTGGGAGATAATCAAGAAACCTGCAGGGGCTAGGTTAGTCAATTGTAAGTGGATTTTCAAGGTTAAAGAATGAATCGAAGGAGTGACATCAAATCGATTTAAGGCAAAGTTGGTTACTAGGGGGTTCACTCGGAAATAAGGTGTCGGCTTCAATGATGTGTTCTCACCTATTGTAAAGCATAAATCCATTTGAATGTTGCTTGCAATGATGGAGAAGTTCAACCTAGAACTTGAACAGATGGATGTGAAGACAACCTTCCTGTATGGTAATCAAGATGAAACAATCATGACGACACAACCTGAAAGGTGTGCAGAAAAAGGAAAGGAAGACTTATGTGTGCAAGATGAATAGGTCTTTGTATGGACTGAAATAATATATTCAATAATGGAATATGAGACTCGACTAGCTCATGGCACACATAGGTTTCACTAGGAGACAGTTCAATCACTATGTTTACTTCATATTTTGACCTGGAAATTCACTTATTAGTTTATTGATTTATATAGATGACATCCTTATAGAAAGAAATTGTGTTGAAGATGTTATAAAGGTGAATGATGAACTCGATAAGGAGTTCGACATGAAGGATTTAGGAGATGCCTATAAAATTCTTGGGATTGACATTTGGAAAGATATAGAGCATTCAAAATTATGCTTATCTCAAGAGACATACCTGAAGAAGATTATCAACAAGTTTGATATATCGAATTCAAAGCCTGTTCTAACACCGACTAATCCTAAGTACAGACGGAGTACAACTCAAACTTCTAGTAATGAAGTCGAAAGAACCTATATGAATAACATCCAATATGCCAATATAATAGGTTCTTTGATGTATATTATGGTTTGTACGAGGCCAAACATAGCATATGGAGTGAGCCTTGTAAGTAGGTATATGGCCAATTCTAAGAAGGCACACTAACACACATTAAAGTAGATTTTGAGGTACATCAATGAGTCTTTCAGCAGAGTCCTGATTTATGGTGGAGCCTGAGGTGATGATAACAAAATTGAAATCAAAGGATTTGTCGAATTTGATTATACAGTTTGTATGTGTAATACCCTAATTTTTACCTCTAAGATTCCACATATCATTTGCATCCCATTCCACAAACAAGATCGGTTTGGTCTTCTTGCCTTTCCTTGTAGGTTTGCTGCTGAGGGAGATAACCAAGCACCTGTGTGTTTCTTACTTGCTTTATGTTTATTTATGCTACTAACCTCTAACCAAAATACCAAAAATATATTCTAGTCGCCTGTTTTTCTTCTCTTTGTGTTTAGGGTTTTGCAGGGAGATTCATGGCAAGGGTATGGCTTGGAGTCAAGTGTGATTATTCAGTTATGGTCAAGGTAGAAGTTTGACCTAATCTTGGTTAAACCATCAAGAGTTTGCTTCAATTACAAGTTATTTGTATTAGTGGTTTGTTTCTCAGGTTGTGTGTATCCAACGTCAAGTTGTCTTGTGGATATCAAGCAGTGATTCATGTGAAGTCTGACTCAAAATCAGGATCAAATGTACCATCAATTTAAATTTGTATTCCTCTCTGGATGTATTTTCCCATAAATTCTTTTAGAAAAATTCAAAGTAATTCAGAATTTCTGTCATTTATTATCAGAGATTAGTCTGAACAAGTCAACTTTAAAGATTTCATTCAGGGTGTAGGTTATCTGGTCAAGATTGTGCGGTTATTCTTTATTGGTTGATTCAAGAGGAATTTGATCTGATCTTGGTCAAACAAGGCAAGATAAGATGGCTTCACTCTCAGATTATTTGTACCATGATTTCCAAATCATCAAGTGATTAAGATCAAAGTTTTGTGAAAGTTCAGTTTCATCCGATGAAGTCAAATGACTGAGATTAATTCAAGATGTGGTATGTATTACAAGTCTTGTTTATACGTGTTTGTTATTGGTTCAAGTAAAATGTGTCATTTATTCAATATTCATTTTAAGATTGGGCCAATTTCAATCAGATTCAAGATTTTTTTACAAGTTTGGTTCACTTTTAGTCAAAGTCAGAAATCGATTTAGATGGTCGTTGCTTTAGTTGCAAGTTATTCAGTGGTTCAAAAGTAGCTTCATTCATTTTAATCACAGATTGTGGAAAAAGATCAAAATTGATTTTGGATTAAAAATCAAGATTTCATATCCATTACAAATATCCATTATCCATTCATTAACAATTTTCCCACCAATTTACAAAATCCATTTTAATATACAATTATTCAAATCCAATTCTAATTTCTAAATCCTATTACCATATTCCAAAATCCATATTTTACAAAATTCATACAAAGTCCTTCTTACACTTCCCAATCTTCATGTACATGATACAAAACACTTGCAAAGATAACAAAACAAAAAACAAAGCAACCACAAAATTTATGCAGCTTTAGATCAACAATCTCTCAATGTCTCTCCTCTATGGAATGGTAGATTTGAGTTGAAGAGGTTCCACATCGGTAAGATCTTGGTCCCATTGATCACCAGGAAAATGGATCAAAACTATTATGTTTGGGAAGAAGTCATCCAAATCAAATATACCAAGAGGAAGAGAGAAGCTTGTTAATAAAAAGGAAGGAGTTGTTACTTTCAAGGTTTCAGAATCTGGTTTAGCTTTAGAGCCAAATACCAATACTATTCCCAGACACGAGTAGAGCTGGACTACTAGAATGGACTATTAGAGCCAAATACCAAAACTATTATGTTTTCTCAGTGGTGTTGCAATTGGCGCAATCTTTTGTCTTGTGAATGGAACTTCGAATCTGATAGTGTACAAGGACTATACATGAACTTCGAATCTGATAGTGTACAAGGACTATACATGAACTTCAAATCTGATAGTGTACAAGGACTATACATGAACTTCATCCATTTATGCTTTCATCATTGGCTATCTTGAAGTTCTTTCCACAAGACCACTGAGTCTGAAGTGTTGTTCTAATTAAAGAGGTTTTCACATAAAAAAAAATACTCGGGAGTATCAAACAGTTGCATATTAACACCAAGTTTTTACTGTTTCAATAAAATCTTGTAAAAATCGATGTTGTTATCCTATATTCTACGTTATTGTTGATACATGTAGCGTGTAAGCCGCCTTGTGCACATCCCTGGTTCATATATCGGTTTTACAGGAGACCTTGTAGGCATATTCTCTGCTATTGAAATTGTTGTTGTAATTGAGATCATTTTCGAGGCATTGACTTTAAAAGTTATTGCTGCTGGTGTTGTTGAAACTCTAAAAGCCTGTGATGGTTCAAAAGATTTCTCTAAGCAATAACAGCCTGAAACATGGAGTAACAACCAGGGGACCATGTTCGACAGTGGTTTTGATGACTCGAAGTTACTTGAATAAACTTTCTAATGTGGGATCAGCTGACAGCAACTGAGATAATTGAAACTCTACCTTCAGGATTTCTTCTTATTGCCACTGGTCTTACTACTGATAGACTACGCAAAGACTGAGAGTTTGTTCGCTTTGATTTTGTCGTGTTCTTCAGTTCTTTTCATATGATGACGTTCTATTTTTCTCTCTTAGTATAAGTGAAATGTCAAGGTCGATTCATAGATAAAGTTGTTCTTTTATATGAAAAAGGAAAAGGAATATTGGTTTACACCGTTTAAAAAAAATGTTTCTTCCTTCTTCTTAATGATTTTGTTCTATGTTCTGCTTCAGATTGTATTATTAATGGTGGTGTATGTTGATTTGCGCAGGTTGTGTTGGAATGGATGATGACTGAAGATTGTTTTTTGGTTTGAAGTGGCTGAAGAAGATTATATAAGAACAAAATGTTACTGCATTTTTTTAGTTTTATTTCAGGGTTTTCTCAAGCCTACAATTCGATCGTTTTCTGCAATGGACTACATAAAGTAGCAGCAACTTTTGAACCTATGATGAAAGCAAAATCTAATCAGATCTTTGGTCTCCCCCTGTAAGTTAGTTTGACAATTTTCTTATGAACATGTAGATATTTAATGTAGTTGTTTTTATTTTATGTTTTTGTTATTTTTTAGGGTCCATACACATGAGTTTGTTTAAGGAAACATGTTCCTCCTTATATTGAAGAAGCTGATTTATTTTTGGACAAGTTTACATATTTAAAGGAATTTTTTTTTCATGTGCTTAAAAAGAAAGTTTCAATTTTAATTTTCATATATTGGATATTGAATTACATTTTTAAATTGATGATCTATTGTTTTATAGACCTAGAGTTTGTTTTGAATCTTAATGAATCACAACCAACTATATGTAACTTGCGAAAATACTATGGATTTAGTCAAATATTTGTACTAATTTGAGAATTATGATTGCAAAAGAAATTGTGTCATAGTGTTTAAGGATTAAACCATATAACTATTTACTTAAATATTAGGTCTTTTTAAAAAATACACTCTCAAAACAACTCAAAAACCATATTAGGAGATTAAAATTATTGTAGAGTCTTAAAACAGAAATGGTGAAAGAAACTCGACAGCAACGACAAGGAAGCAAAATCTGAAATCAACAATGAAGAGTGATAGATAACAACAGTGGCGACGACTAAGCAAGACAAGACAATATTAAATAGAAGATAACAGATGGAGAGGTGTTAACCACGATCCCTGCATCAAAACTTCATTTCAATGTTTACTTTAAGCAGAAGAAAAAGCACGATCTAGATTCTCACATAATGTTCTATGTTATTCTTATTATTAAACAAATATTCACTTTTAACCTGAACCATTAAAAAAAATTTAGCCACTTGTCATACATCTATCAAAAGAAATGACTAAAGGAAACAGAGAAAAATGAAGTGGGATTGAATTCACTACACACAATACACTCATTAGTTGTCACTAGACACTCTGCACTCTCTCTCTCAAGTATTATTCTATATACTATTAATATACACTATAAAATTAATATATTTTTAAATAAAATTCAAAATCAACTATAAGAAATAAAAATAAAAATAAAAACAAATAATGAGGAATGATTCAACTTTAATTAAATATAAAAAGTGAACAATTAAAATCAATAAAATTTTCTATCATTTTAAAACGAATTTCATTTTTAAAATAAGTTTCTTATTAATAAATATTAGAGATTATTATCTATATTTTTAGAAATATTGATAAAAATAATATAGAGTAGATTTTATTTTATTATAAAAATTGTGATTTCTTTAAAAATCAAGTATTTTTTTATAAAATATTTATAAAAATCACATATTTTTAAAAAAATATTAATAAAAATCACGTGATTATTTGAATATAAACAAAAAGAAGGTTTGGAGGTTGAATTAAATGGACTAATATCTAAAAATAGTATTATATGAATTTAAAAAATGACTTTATTCAGAGTCGTAGATTTAGAATTTATTTATCTGAATTCAATTGATTTTAATAATTATTAAAATTAGAGACATAATTCGCGAGTAGATGTGAATGTATCAAAAATTGCAAAAATTATTTAATATTCAATATAAATAATTTAACTTATACCTCTAATGACCACTTTTCATTCAAATATCTTTTACGGAGTCATGATATACATATAACCATTGAGACTCCTTGATTCATCCAAGTCATTTTGGCATCAAAGTAAATTTATGTTCCTATTATTAACATTATAGTATTAAACTTAGTTGTCGCATCTTCAATCTATAACCATACTTGGTTTACTTATTTTATTAAACAAGTTCCAAAATCCAATTTTGCATTAGACGTATATCTCAACCTTGACCAATTAATTTAAGTATAAAATGAAATCAAAATTCAGTAAATAAATATTCTCCAGAAAGATTGAAATGTCTAGATTAGTAATATAATTATCAAAATTCAGTAAATAAATATTCTCCAGAAAGATTGAAATGTCTAGATTAGTAATATAATTTTTGTTTTAGGACATTCACTTCCAATTGGTTAAGTTTAATGATCCGCTGTCGCGCGCGGATCAAAACGAGTTATACAAATCACATCAACAGTTACTCATTTCAGGCTAAAAGTCTTCTTTGATTAAGTTTGCATCGATAGGTACTAATCTTACACACTAAGGATATCGTAGGAACACTAATCCACAATTGTGCAGTCATAAACCTCCTGAATATACAAATCAACTTGAATCATGTTATTATGCTGAAGCCTAACTTACTCTTCCTCCTTTTTACTCTTTTTCATTCATGCGCAATCACATTAAGTCTGTTATCTCCACACACTTATAGCAAGGCGACCGGTTAGTGACCCTGATCCTTTTTGCTTGGGGTTCCGGTACTTACGTGGCATAACCCTTTGCTTACTCAGTTGTAGTTGCGGGGGATCAGACTGTAATCCGCCCTACCAAGTTCAGCACCAGAAACCGCTGAACCAACTAACAACGAGTAATTTTCCTTTTTTCAACTCTTTTTTTTAAGCTCTGATCTTTTTTGCTTGGGGTTCCGGTACTTACGTGGCATAACCCTTTGCTTACTCAGTTGTAGTTGCGGGGGATCGGACCGTAATCCGCCCTACCAAGTTCAGCACCAGAAACCGCTGAACCAACTAACAACGAGTAATTTTCCTTTTTTTCAACTCTTTTTTTTAAGGCAACCAGGCTTAGAAGGTGTATTCCTTTTCTTTTTTTTCTTTTTTTTTTCAAGGTTAAAATTGGATCACTCACTTATATTCATCGGCTTCCCTGCGTAGAGTGTGTGTGAGATGGTGCTGACTGCTGAAATAAACTACTCAAGAGCTGTCAGAGAATGAGAATTTAAGGCTAAAACATAATAAGAACTCAAATCAATTTCCATATGCAGGAGACTTACGGTATTAAGACGATACTGATCTTGTGAATTTTTCCCAAGTCTCCGCAAACTAATCTCAAATTAGACTCTAACCTCAAACTTTCTGTGACCTCATGACTCAAGAGGATGCTGCAACTGCAACCTTGGGCTCTTCCAACCATTTCCAGACAGTCAGCAATCCAGTTCTGTCTCCGGTGAAGAAGAGTCCACCAGGAGCAATATCGATTAATCCAACTTCTTGCTTAGCAAACAATCTACCCCTCTCAGCAAATCTGTAAATCATAAATGTAGACATGCGGTCAAGAATATATTCAAGTTTACATGAGAATGTGATGGTGATGGTTGCAAGTTGACTTACGATGGCAGTTCATAAAGGCGAACTGAATTGTCTCTAGTAGAGCAGAACAATATAGGCTTATTTTTTGGATCAGTCATCCCAGAGAGTGCAACCACACCCTGTAAATATCATAATAAAAAATATCAACAACTACCTTTCATTCACGGCTATCATAAGAAATATCAATTTGACAACTACAATCGAAAACACACCACCAAATAATGTTCAACAATGTAAAGATGTTAAACATACTAGTTAAGTAACTTACATTTTCTAATTTGTGTGAATATGCAACTTCCAAAGTTTCTGCCTCAGTTTTATACCAGACCTTGATAGTGCAGTCTAATGAACCGGATAACAAGAAATTGTCCTAACAAAGAAGGGATGTGACTTCGTCTGTATGCGCATTGAGTGTCATTTTACATTCAAATGTGTCTAGGTCCCAAACCTGAATAAAACAATAAGAAATAATCATCACACGAAACATATATAAAGCAATAAGCAGCTGTGTAGAGCTAAGATAGAAGAACAAAATACCTTAATGCTTTGATCCTTGGATCCTGAGTACAGCATCTTGAAAACCTCAACAGTCAGACAAACTACAGATTTGGTGTGACCGCGTAGGGACGCAACTAGTTCAAAAGGGGAATTGGATTTAGAGTTGCCTTTCCATGCAGAAATTACACCATCCTATGATTAAAATAATCAAATTTAACATAAATTAACAGAAATGAACTGTTTCATAACATAAGTGAAAGAACAAAATGAGCTATACAACTAGTAGCAACTAGAGGATTAAAAATCTAATTTATCTAGATAACAACTATAAACCAATGTGTGAGTAGTAGTTACCTCTGCTCCAGCTAAGAGTGTATCGTTGCCAACAGTCATGGAAAGTACTCGTCCCTTAGGTCCATCAAGTGTAAACTGTGAAGCAGTCTGAGTATTCCAGGCCTTCACAAAAACCACATTGACATAATCAGCTTACAAGTAATGCTCTTATATAATTGACAAAACCATACAATGGGATAAAACAATAATTGAAGTAAGAATAAGAGCTTACCTTGACAGTGTTAGGAAGACCAACAAAAATACATGGGCCTTCACTAATCAAAGAGGTAGCTTCGGCACCAAGATTCATCACATTGGCACATTGACCGGTATGGCAGTCCCATGACCGAAGTGTCCCGTCAGTGCTGCCAGAATAAAGTTTGTCTGATCCATTTAGAAGTGCAATTCCGGTGACAAGCTGTTCACAAATATTTTAATTAAACTCCTTGAGAATTATCAATTCAAAAAGAAGGCAAAATTTCTAGGTTTTATTAGGAATTTAAAAGGTGGCCGATATAAGCCCAAGTACCTTCTTGTGTCCTTGAAGCTTTGCAAATGTGGCAAACCCATCGCCATAAGACCATGAATGTAAATTCCAGCACTGATCACCATAAACACAATTGTCATTCATCCAATATATGCAGATACTTATTGAAGGCTTTTGAGGAACTTGTGTCCTTTCTCTCTCATCTCCCATATTTCTATTCAAGACCTTCTTAGTAGTATGCTTTTGAGGAACTTGTGTCCTTTCTCTGTCATCTCCCATTTTTCTATTCAAGACCTTCTTAGTAGTATGCTTGGGAGGCAACATGTCATTTCCTGTTTTTCTACGTGAGACCGTTTTCGCAGACTCAGACGATATATGACAACGCTTCCTTGCATTATGATATGATGCAGTATCATCTCTACAAGAACCAGTTGACAGAATTGATGGTGTTTCACTGTGCAGAAACTTACACGGGTTTCTGTTGCATCTTCCTTGGAGCCAAAAGATGCATGTTGTCCCAATGACTCGTTCAGTTCTATTGAACCTTTTCACTTTCATAGCCATAGTAATCTAAAAAGAAACAACATTCCAATAACACCCAAAATCCAAATCAGCAGCCGTATCAACATTTCAATACCAAATTTGATCTCATCCCAAATCATATCAAACCCAATAAACTTAACACTTTCATATCCATGTTAATCTAAAAAGAAGCAACATTCAAATAACACCCAAATCCAAATCAGCCGTCGTATCAACATTTCAATACCAAATGTGATCACATCACAAATCATATTAAACCCAAAATTTGAACCTCTTCACTTTCATAACCGTGGTAATCGAAAAATTAACAACATTCCAATAACTCCCCAAATCCAAATCAGCCACTGTATCAACATTTACCAACTTGATCACATTCCAAATTATATTAAACCCTAATTTGAGCTTTATAATATCAAATATCAGATCATCACTCATCACTAATCCTAAATAATTCAACCGAATCATACCTTCGTGATAATCTAAAACTAAAACCTTGATGAAAAAGTTACCTGAAGTTTGAGAATACGAAATTGAGAATTCGTTTGAAATGGATAAGGAACAAACAAAGTGAGGTGAAGTAGGGTTTATATAGATCTATAATTAGTTTTGGGCTTTTTAATGAACTTTTAGTTATGTCGGTTAGAGTGATTTGTGTTAATATGGTTACATTAATGTAGTCTATTAATGATTCATACATTTATTAAACATTAAATCTATTATCTATTATTTTGTTTATATAGATATATAATTAGTTTTGTCACACACGAGTAGAGCTGGACTATTGGAATGGACTATTAGAGCCAAATACCAAAACTATTCTGTTTCAGAATCTGCATTCTGTTTTCAAATATGGATCCATCAGTTTTAAAGCTATTTGGGAAACCTTTGGTTCTATGCTGCTCTTTTTGGCCTAGCCCCTCCTATAAAATCAGTTTCCAATACACTGAAGAGTGTGGGAAGCACGAGTAAAACCGAATTGCACCTCCACTAGTTGTTAGGTGAGTGAAATGGGTTGAGGACGAGTTGGAATTAAATGCTCCATGCACAAGCCAGGTCCTACTTCAGGATAAAATTTGTAAAGAAAATAATTGATACATAAGACAAATTAAATGCTCCACTTAGGTGAAATAGGGCTCACATACCTCCAAAGCACCCCTGATGCATACACTTACAAACATAACCAACCTTCACCTCCTTATACATTGTTCGATTATTGACCTAGGAAGCAATACTACTAATTAGTTACAATCACTAGAAGGAATAATATGACGACAAGATTTAAACTTGGTCATGTCCTTACAACCAAACCACTAAACTTTCATGTCATGTCTCAATCAAAATCAAGTTTAAGTAATTCATAAAACAACATTATATGATAATGTTAGGTCCATAGGAGCAAATTTAAAAACAATATGATTATGAAAATGAAATAATCTACTTGAGTTATCATTAAATACATAATTTAAAATAACATTGAAATATAATAAAATGAAATTAAAAATTAATATTAAATTCAAAAAATTAAAACTAAAATATGTTTACTTTTAAGATGCATATGATTTATCACAACAATAATTTTATAATTTTTTATAATCTATAAAATTAAGATAATCTCTTAAAATTAAAATATTTATATTAATTTAAATATTTTAACAAATTAAATATAATATAAATACAAAAATATTTTTTTCATTTACATAAATTTATATATTTATTTAGTTTACATAACATATATAATTATTTAATTTCTCTTGATTTTAAAAAATAGAAATTACTAGTGATTTTTGTCTTTTACTTATTTAGTCTTTTTATTAATTTATAAAAAATAATTTATCTATTTATATGTTTAAGAAGTCTCATTCCACTCTATCTTACTAAAAACTCAAAGTATATAATACTAAAGAATATAGTTAGCGATGGAAATTATAATTAAAAAGATATTGTGATTGTGGAAGGTGGAATTGCTGGTCTCACAACATCATTAGGACTTCATAGTGTCGTATTTCGAAAAATAAAATCTTTGTGATGGACGCGAGAAAAACGTTCGAACAGAGTTGCCACAGAACTTTATTCATTTTAAGAAAGGAATAGGAAAATATCGATAAAACCTTTAAGATAATAAAATGGTCATCACAACTGTGTTGTACTGGCCTGATGGCTAGGCATGACCTAATCCACTTATGCTTCTAGAACGGTCCAATTGCCTATGTCCAACCTCTTTGGGGAGAGAATTTACCTTTCTGCCCCTCCAACAGAGGAGGCTGACTCATTTACCCTTGGTCACAACACTTCTCCACGTCAGTCTTTACCCGTCACGCACAGTTCCACCATCCAGAAACAACCAAGACGCTTGTGCCCGTAACTGTATCTATGTCCGTCATAACGACTAGTTATGGGCATGTCTTTCCGTCCCAACGACTATTTCTGGTAGTTACCTATTCTTCGGAAAATGGTTATCTCGCCCCGAAAATAGGGACCAATAGCCAAGCGTTGGGGCATTATAAAAACTCTCTCACTTGACAGGGTCAGGTATCCAATTTCTTACCTAGAAACACATATTTTGTACTTGCTCATTTTCTTACTTTAGCATCGGAGTACCTTGTAGGTACACCCCCTCCTCCTCTTTCACACCCAGCATCACAAACGTTTGTCTTCGACCCATCTCAGATTCTGATTGTTCGGTAAGATCAGTGGAACCGTCTGCGGTAAACTTGGCATCCTCGTCTTTTCTCCCTTCGTAGACACAAAACTAAAACAAATCTTCAACTCTCTGATCATGGCTTCACGTGACAACAATCTTGATACACACAACTCTGCTTTCCTCCCCGTCAGCAAGACTGATGTTGAAGGGGGCTCCACCTCATGCCGCTGACGTTATCCGACGAAGAGATAGATTCACAACATTTTCGTCTCCTGTTCGTACAGATCGTGGTGAAATCCCGCTCAACCAGTAACACCTGTCGGTCCCGATTCTGCCCAACGCCAACCCGACCATGGCGGTCCTCCTCGAGGTTCTCAACAAGACCAACTTCCTCATCCTCAACCAGAGTGCAAGGATTGAAGCTTTGGAAGAATCTCGTCGTCCAAGATCCCCTCCACCGAGGAAAGAAAGACAGCAAAGGAGTCCCCCTCCCCGGCGCGAGAGGAATCGTCGAACACCTCTAGAGCCAGAGACGACAGTCGTCCGCAAACGCGACCAGAATTCTCCCAAGAACCATCAATCCCTGCAGCCCAAGAGGAGCCGAAAAGAATACCTAGTGGAATCTTCACGCTCGCCATCCAGATCTAGAGGCCAGGCACAAACCTCGTCTCTACGGCGCAACCACCATACTACCTACGGACGTAACACACGTTCTCCCTCATGGATCGACAGCAGCAACGTCGACGAGCCTCGCGGCCTGTTATCCCAGGAAATCATAGTTATGCACCTCCCAAAAGGACTAGAGAAACCTCATTCTCTAGGCACATACGACAGAACAACTGACCTTGACGAGCACATCAGAAACATCGATGCGCTGCTCGACTATCGCGACATCATCAAATGCAGATTATTTCCAACCACTCTCAATAAAGGGTCTATGACCTGGTACAAAGGGCTTCTGGACGACTCCATCACCTCGTGGAGGCAATTAGGGAGACTTTTTTCCAGATATTTCACGACATCTCGCTGACATCTGAAGACAGAAGCCTCCCTCGAGGCCATCATTCAGGGCAGGAGGTCGTCCAACTCTCCACCACTAATGACATGAAGATCTTCTTACTGGAACACAGGCTCCATCCCGCACAGACTTTTCTAGAGCTATAGGCCTCCACCCCCTGCAACACTAGACGCTTTCCTCCTCAAAGCTCAGTCGTACATTCTGTACAAAGAGAAGGAGGCTGTCAGCTCTACCTGAGAATCCAGGCACCGGGAGAATGCCTGGTCAAACAGGACCGACGAGCCTTCGACATCCTGTCGAGGGGATAAAAAGCGGGAGGACCATCCCCGAGAGACCCGAGATAACAAAGGGCCCTCTGGCAGGTTCCACGACTACACACCCTTGACAGTCTCAAGGAAAAAGATCCTCACTGAGTGCGCCAAATCAAAATTTCTCCAAGAAGGGGTCCGTTTCCCAAAGCAAATACCTGTCAAGCCCAATACGGATAAATCCAAATATTACCAGTTCCACAAGAGTCACAACCATACAACAGAAGATTGCATCCACCTAAAGGATACCATTGAAATACTCATCAGGGATGGGTACCTGAAACAGTTCGCCAAGAGAAAAGAATCCCCTCGACCAGACGCCCAAGAAGCCTATAAGGTCGAGGAAGAAGTGCCCACCTCTGGAGAAACTAGCCTCCAGGTCGTTATGAGCATCTCACGACCTGAATATTTCTGTTTCCCTGAGGAGCTTACCGCCCCTCCATATTTTGCCGCACACAGCCCATGGGAGACATTCCCCTCCTCCATGGTCATTTCAGGGGGATGTTTCAACAAAGTAACAGTAGGTTCCGTGAAGAGGAAGTTCGAGCACCTCATAAGTAGCAGTTCGAACCGAAACTCCACCCTTGACAAGATCAGAGGAGAGTTCGTCCCCATTTGATTTTACCGCAAAGAGCTCCTCAGCAGAGCCCCTAATGACAGCATCCCTTTGCTCGTCAGGGCTCAAATGGTGAACTTTGATGTTCGGCGAATCCTCATCATCAAGGCAGCTTCATCGACATCATGTACTTTGAGTTATTCTCCACTCTCTAGTTGGATGAGTCACATTTGACTCTCTACATGGGCTCTGACCTTCAAGGGTTCAATGGATTAGTAACAAAGCCTTAGGGGTATGTTGAGCTCGTAATAGATTGTCCGTCTCTATACCAATGGATCTTCAGTTGACCAACTCTGGACGAACTGGTGGCAGTACCTTCAACAGTACACCTGAAGATGAAATACTACACTTCCAAAGGCCTCGTCGCAACTCTGCACGGGGATATAGAAGTCGCGAGGAGATGTTTTGAAGCAGCATCAAAGGGACTTAACGCTATCGCCGCCATACCGAAAACTCCTGCCCAAGCACCCCTGCCCGGCAGCACCAATGAAGCAAATCCACTCCCCCGCGTCGACTCCATCGACCTCGACATCCGCTCTTCGGAAGACGACCAAAAAACCCAGAAGGAAAAGGGAAGGGAAGTCCAGTCACCCTCAGACTTCTCTTTCGGCAACAGTGAAGCTGCCCATTCGATGCGCCCCATCCCAGATGGAGAATTCAAGATTGTCCCACTCAGCAACGACCCACGGCGAGGAGTGAAGATTGGAGCCAGCATCCCTGAGCTAAAGAGGGAACAACTGAGCATATCTCTAGGAGAATGCATACCTGTTCACATGGAGCATCGCGGAGATGCCCAGATTAAACCCTGAAATAGCCTGTCACCATCTCACCATCGACCCTACCGTCAGAGTCGTTGCCCAACATAGGCGACAACAGTCTCCAAAAAAAATGGTGATTGTCGAGCAAGCTGTAAGGAACCTCTTAGAGGAAAATTTTATATTAGAGGCCAAGTAATCCACTTGGTTGTCAAATGTTGTACTCGTTATGGAAAATGGCGCATGTGTGTTGATTATACCGATCTTAGCATGGCATGCCCTAAAGACGCCTACCCCCTCCCCAACATAGATAAACTAGTAGATAATTATGCCGGTTTTAAATTGCCATCGTTCATGGACGCCTATTCAGGCTACAACCAAATACCCATGGCTAAAAGTGACAAGAGGTACACGACCTTCATGACCGAATTGGACAACTATTACTACAACGTAATTCCTTTCAGCTTGAACAATACTAGCGCTACCTACCAAAGAATGATGAATAAGGTTTTCCGAGGAGAGATTAGGGACATGCTCGAAGTCCATATGGACGACATGATCGTGAAGTCCCACGATGAAATTAATCACACGATCCATTTAAGGAAGGTTTTCAAGCAGGTCAGGAAGTACAAAATGCGCTTCAACCCGGATAAGTACACGTTTGGGGTGCGAGTGAGCAAGTTCCTCGGTTTCTACCTAACTGAACGAGGAATCGAAGCTAACCCCGACAACTGAAGAGCCTCCTTTGAGTTCCCCGCGCCAAACTCAAAAAAGGTCGTCCAGTCCCTCAATAAGATGCTCGCATCGCTTTCCCGCTTCGTAGCCAAATCTGCCAGCACGCCCTCCCCTTCTTCAAACTCCTCTGCAAGAAAGTCGTATTCGAATGGACAAAAGAATGAGACAAAGCTCTCCTCCACTTAAAGCAGGACCTGCCTGCATCTTCAGTCCTCTCCCGACCAGAAAACGGGGAAACCCTCTTTCTCTATCTCGCCGTTGCAACCGAGACTGTGAGCGTAACCTTCATCCGTGAAACCCATGAGGGGCAGAAGCCCATCTATTTCACGAGCAAGGCACTGCAAGGGCTAGAGTTATGGTATCAACAGAGAGAGAAGATGGCTCTCGCCCTTATCAATGCTACAAGGAGACTAAGGCATTATTTTTCTGGCCCACACCATTGTGGTATGCATGGACCAACCCATAAAGTAACTACTGGGTCGCAAAGATATGGTCGGAAGGATGCTTAAGTGGTCGTTAGAGTTGTCCAAATTCGACATCCGGTACGAGATCAGAAAGGCCATGAAGGCTTAGGCACTAGCTGACTTCATGGCAGAAATGATTTTACGTGTGCAACCTAACAAAGGCGCCCGCAAGTGGGTCACTTTGTCGACGGTGTCTCCAGCTCGACAGGTAGCAGAGCAGGCATCATCTTAGATAACAAGGAGGGAATCCTCATCAAAGTATCACTTACACTATCCTTCCCAACCTCCAACAACCAAGTTGAGTACGAAGCCTTCTTGGTCGGCCTACATCTCGCCGAAGACTTGGGAGCAGACGAAGTTGTCATCTGCACTGATTCTCAACTAGTGGCCCTCCAGGTCCAAGGAGAATACCAGGTCAAGAACGACAACCTTTCCGAGTACTTGGCCCTGGTCAAAGAGAAGATGGAAAAAATCTCCTCCGTGGAAGTCAAACACGTTCCCCGCGAGCACAACGTTCGAGCTGATATCCTGTCAAAGCTAGCCAACACAAAGAAGAAATGGGGAACAAATCCGTCATCCAGGAAATACTCCCCCGACCCAGCATCGAGAGAGCATCCTTGATACTCGACGTGCACATCGTCGGTGACGACCACTGCTGAATGACTCTAGTATACAACTACCTTACTAAAAACGAGTTACCATCTGATCCAAAGGAAGTCAACATTATAAGGCGCAAGTCATGCTCCTACGTCCTCGTCGAAAACAATATGTACAGACGAGGATTCTCCATACCTCTCCTCAAGTGTGTCGATGAAGAAATGGTCGCCCACGTCCTACGCAAAATCGAAAGGATCAACGCCCAACACCTAGGTGGGAGGTCCCTCGCGAGGAAAGCTCTGCGAGCAGGTTATTGCTGGTTGACCATGCAAAATGACATGAAGGAACATGTGAAGAAATGAGACAATTGCCAATGGCACGAGGACATACTCCTAGTGCCACCCAACGAGCTCAAGGAAATTTCCTCCCTGTGGCCCTTCACCTGATGGGGCCTGGATATCCTGGGACCCTTCGTCGTAGGCTCCAACCAAAATAAATATTTGATAGTAGGCGTAGACTACGAAGCTGAAGTGCTGGCCAAGATAACAACCCACAACATACTCGCTTCTATAAGAGAAATATCCTTGCCCGTTTTAGCATTCCTCAAGCAATCGTGAGAGACAACGGGACACAGTTCACGGATAGGAAATTCCAGGAATTAGTTACTCAGCTAGGCACTAAACAACACTTCGCATTCATCGAACACCCTCAGAATAACGGGCAAGTCGAATCAGTGAACAAAGTAATATTACGAGGTCTTAAATGAAGATTGGACAAAACAAAGAGATAGTGGGTCGAGGAGCTGTACAACGTGCTCTGGGCCTATCGTACCACACCTCATTCATCCACCGGGGAATCCCCTTTTCGCCTAGCATGTGGGATATAAGCGATGATCCCATCGAAACCCACGTGCCGACTAGACGAACGGAGGCACCTTTTGACAAAGAGACAAACAACAAGGTCATGAGGGAAGAACTCGACCTTGTCGAGGAGGTTTGGACGAGGGCATCCCTCTGCGAGGCCTCACTCAAGAAGAAAATAACAATTAGGCACAACACCAAGGTCATCAGATGAGAATTCCAAGTAGGTAACCTCGTCCTAAGAAGGAATCACAAAGATTTCCGAGAAAGCAAACTCGCTGCAAACTGGGAAGGGCCCTACCGCGTTAGAGCAAAAACAGGGAACGAGGCCTACTACCTATAATACCTAACCGGAGAAGAATTAGCTCGACCATGGAACACCGAAAAGCTGAAGCAATATTACAGCTAAGGCCCCCAACGTCGACGTCCAAACCAAGTGTCGGGCACGATGAACGATTAATGGTTGCTCGCCCAGGTACAAGCAATGCACCACCAAAAGGATCCAAGTAAGGGTCTAGAAAAAATGCATATCCATGCTCGATGACGGTTCTTCGACTGAGCCCGCAGTCGACACAGTACCATGAATGACAGAACTCCCAGCTCACGATTGGAGGTTCACGCTGCACACTCAGTCCACGACCGTGGCCTGAGTTTCGCCCTTCCTAGAAACAACCCATGCCTTTCGAATAGTTCCTCGCACTGTCGAACATCATTCGTCAAGCAGACCTAGAACATAGAATACAACTAAGTGTTTTCTCGTGACCGTGTTGGACGGTGCAGAACACTTAGGAAATATCCAACATAACGTGCAACTAAGTACTTCTGACGACCGCGTTAGACGGTGCATAACACTTAGGAAATTTTCAGGAAAACATACAAACATACTATATAATTACGTACTTATAATTTAAAAATGGCCACAAAGAGCCGCAATTATGCATAATACAATAAAAAGAGGACCATGCCCCACAAATAGGATTACAACAAAATTACATAAACGACACGTAGACCAACGAGTACGACTACTCCTCTTGCTGGATGTCCTCGTGCGGTATGTGCCCCTGTTCACCCTCACCGGCGTCAAACCGAAGGAACTATGTGACGACTATTTGGCCGTTCTTAACCATGTAAAGGAACCCAGTACCATCAGTTGTCAGCATGACCCCCGGGTTCACCATTTTTATTTGGCTCACCGCATTCTAGAAGGCTTCCTCGCTGATAGCAACCAGGTTGTCGGCAGCCTGGGCAAACCGGGCAACTAACTATGAGTGATTCGTTAGCAGCACCAGGCCCTCAGAGGCTTTTAGCTTGGCGGCCACAACATCCCTCTCCTGAACCACATCCTCGCGGCTTTTGCGGACATCCTCAAGCTCACTCTCTTTCTCCTCCTGGAGCTTCTTGACCTTTTCCTCCAGAACCTCCACCACGGCTTGGGATTTCTTCAACTCCAACTCCAACAGAGAGCTTTCCTCGACATATACCATAACCATCTCTAGGACCCTCATCAAGGCTGTAAGTGCTCTTGATTGGCTGCATTTTGTGGCATAACATTAGTGTATGTATGAATGTCATGTATGATGTTGGTACATTCATAATGTGGACTGTGCATGGCAAGTTAAAATAGCTAACTATAAGTTAAGTTGGATGACATACTCAATGTTATGACATAGGTCGTGTGACATCAAGCACATGTTTGTTATTCTGGTAGCTAGAACTCAGGAAACAAACCAGAAGCTCAAGGTGGAATGCATGAGACATTTTAGAAGCCTTAGGGGATCTAATATGTACCTAATTAAAGTGGCAAGCGTGCAAAATTCTGAAGAGAGGTTTTATTATGGATAAAACCTAATTTGTGCACCAAGGCCCAAAGGACTGCAGCTGCTATAAATATCATAAGAAGCAACTCTAAAGAGCAGCTCTTGACAGAAGAATAGAGAGTGTAAACCAGAGAGTCCTAGGAAGTGAAGAAGGTTAGTCTTCACGTATAAAAGTATGTTTATGAATACTTGTAATCCAAGTAATTGTCTGGGTGATAATTGCTTTGGTTAGGTAGATTCTAGGTTGTGTCTCACTCAAAGCTGTGAAGCAAGAGTGTGTGAGTTCCTTGATCAAAGTTGTGAAGTAAGATCAAGGGTTGTATGAAGTGTCTCTTCATATTGATTTATGTAATTGTATAATACCACTGTTGTGTGATTGAGGGGGAGTGAGTGGGTATACTCAGGTCTAAAGTGTCTCTAGGTTGAAGTGTCATTGGGTAGAGATTAAGTGAGAAGTGCAAACTGGTTGTTTGACTTTGAATTGATTATGCTGATAGTGAAATTCTTGCCTGGCTTGGTAGCCCCCAAATGTAAGTGTTATTGACACTGAACTGGGTGAACAATTGCTGTGTTATTTACTGCTTTCATTTACACTCTAAATAGTTAGTGCAGTAGTCAATGTCACAGTGGATGTTATAACTTTGGTAATAACATCCATCGTGTGCCTGCCAGAATTTTCAATTGGCATCAGAGCAGGCACCCTACCCGTTTAACCTGGGTGAGATCTAGGGAAATTAAATTCTGGTACTATGGATAAAGATATAGGATTCACCAATAGACCTCCAATTCTGGATGGTTCTAATTATGACTATTGGAAGCCTAGGATTATTGCATTCCTAAGATCCTTAGACAACAAAGCTTGGAGAGCTGCAAACTCTGGCTAGGAACATCGTGTGAAGACTGACAAGGATGGAGCATCTGTGCAAATTCCTGAAGAGGAATGGACCAAAGAGCAAGAGGCATTGGCTTTTGGAAACTCTAAAGCATTGAATGCACTCTTCAATGGTATAGACAAAAACATCTTCAGACTGGTCCACCAATGTGAACTAGCAAAGGATGTTTGGGACACTCTCAAAACCACTCATGAGGGAACTTCCAAGGTCAAAATGTCTAGACTTCAAATGCTGACCACAAAATTTGAAAGTCTAAGAATGAAGGAAGAAGAGACCATTCATGAGTTTTACATGAATGTTCTGGAACTAGCAAAAACCTCAGGAGCTTTGGGAGAAAAGATGACTGATGAGAAGCTTGTAAGGAAGATTCTGAGGTCATTACCTAAAAGCTTTGTTATGAAAGTGACATCCATTGGAGAAGCTCAAGACATATGCCACATGAAGGTGGATGAACTCATTGGTTCCCTCCAAACCTTTGAGATGGGAATGTGTGAGCAGGCTGTGGAGAAAAAGAGCAAAAGTATAACTCTTGTCTCAAACTCTGCTGATGATTCAGATGATGAAAAAGAGAAAAATTTGTCTGAAGCAATAACCTTGCTTGGGAAACAGTTCAACAAACTGGTCAAAAGGATAGATGCCAAGTCTAAACCTTATAGCATGCCTGCTGATCAAGGGAAATCTGAAGATAAAACCAGCCAAGGTAAAGGGGTTCAGTGTCATGAGTGTGAAAGATATGGCCATATTAGAAAGGAATGCCCCACTTACCTCAAAAAGAAGGGTAAATGACTGATTGTCACATGGGCTGATTCTGAAAGTGAATCAGAAGAAGAGTCAACCAAACATGTCACTATTCTTAACAGTATGTGTATATCTGATGGTGACTCAAGTGAAGAAGAGTTGACCTTTGAGGAGCTTACAGCCTCATATCAGAAACTTCACATCAGAAGTACAGAACTGTACCAGCAAGGAGAGAATCAGAAGAAGCTCATCAACGAGCTAGAAGCTGAAAAGAGAGAGCATATAGCTACTATAAACTCACTCCAAGGAGAGGTAAATGAGTTTAAAGGAGAAAAGGAGAAAATGACTAAATCCATAAGGATGTTCAACTCTGGAACTGACATTCTATAGGGGATTCTTCAGAGTGGTCAGACTGCAGGAAATAGATATGGTCTAAGATTTGTGGAGA
>OZ012740.1:647865739-648164872 GCA_963859935.3 Lathyrus sativus
GCAGCACTCAGATACTTTAGATGAAAAATCAGCTAAAAAATTATCAACTTTATGAGAGTAACATTCATATTCTCTATGATAATACTTCTGCAATTTGTTTATCCATAAATCATATTTTGTACTCCAGAGCTAAACACATTGAAATTGTTCTAGACTGACCCAATGGTTAGGCTGGCCCAATCCACTTCTGCTCCCAGAATGGTTCAATTGCCTAAGTTCAACCACTTTGTAGGAGAATTTACCTTTATGCCCCCTCAACAGGAGAGGCTGACCAATTTACCCTTGGTCATAACGCTTCTCCTATCAGTATCTGCCCGTCACGCACGGCCCCACCATCCAGAAACAGGCAAGACGCATGTGCCCGTAACTACGCCCCTGCCAGTAGCAACAACTAGTTATGGGCACGTCTGTCCGTTACACGGCTAGTTCTGGCAGTTACCTATTCTTCGAAAAACGGTTATCTCGCCCCAAAAAATAGGGATCAATGGTTAAGCGCTGGGGACATTATAAAAATCCTCTCATATGAGAGGGTCAGGTATCTAATATTCACCCTGATATACTCACATTTTGTACTTGTTATCTCTCTCTCTTACTCGTTATTTTACTCGTTTTCTTACTTTAGCATCAAAGTGCCTTGCAGGTACACCCCCCGCCTCATCTTTCACACCAGCATCACAGACGGTTGTCTTTGCTCCACCTCAGATTCTGATCAACCGGTAAGATCAGAAATTAAACATCATATTATAAGAGATTGAGTTAAATATGTTTCTGGTCCCTCTAAATATGATCATTATAACTTTTAGTCCCTCTAACAATTTTCTTCAAAGAATGGTTCTCCTAATATTTTTCATCCACACTTTTTGTCCCTCTTGCTAACGACCGCCAAAGGAAGGTGATGTGGCATACCACATGAAGCTTTTTTGATGGCTAAGCATACACGTGGCAATGTCAGCATGACAAAAAATGCTGACATAGATGTCATGTGACAATTTCTTCCATTTTTTATTAATTAAAATTATAGCGATGGAAAGACCGTCACTAAATATGTCGTTAAAATAACTATCATGCATAAACTCAGAAATTGTAGTTAATCTGTAGTTAATTCTTATCTAATTTAAATACATCATTTTTAGGGCCTAAAATTCGTTTTCGTTCGTGATTTTTTCCATCAAATTTTATAACCTTATAAGGACTTCTCCCACGAAAATTCAATTTTTTATTACTTGATAAGAATTAATTATGAATTTTTTAACGCTAATTTTCTATGAAACAGAAACAACGCAAATGTTGGCATATGATTGAATTTTGAGATGATATTTTTCAGAGACATATCTCATATCACATAAAATAGATCTGCAAATTTTTATGGACTTCCGAATATGTATCAATTTATTTTTATTTTTTGATAGAAACACTTATAAATGTACCTTTTTGTAGAAGCGAAAATCATTATTATTACCTAGACTTTGTTTTTTTGATGATTTTTTTCATGAATCTTATCACATAGTAAGGATCTCTCCCACAAAAATTGAATATTTTTTTGACATATGATAAATTAAATATGAATTTTTTTAGCGCTGCTTTTCTATGAAATAAAAACAACGTAAATGTTGACATATGATTGAATTTAGAGCTAATACTTTTTAGAGATCTATCTCATAATACATGAAATGGATCTGAAATGTTTTATGGAATTCCAAATAAATCTCTATTTATATATTGATTTTTCAATCGAAACACGTATATGTATATATGTATTTTTTTTAGAGGCGAAAACCATTATTATGACATAGAATTCGTTTTTTAATGATTTTAAACATGAATATTTATCACATTATAAGGATCTCTCCCACAAAAATTGATTTTTTTACCTGATATAAATTAAATATGAATTTGTTTAAATGCCGATTTTCTAGAAACAGAAACAATGCAAATGTTGGCATATGATTAAATTTTAAGCTAATATTCTGCATATAACTATATAATAACACATTAAAAGGATATTAAAATTTTCATGAAATTCAGAATAAGTCACGATTTATTTTGATTTTTGATCGAAACATGTATATACGTGTTTCGATCAAAACATCAAAATAAATCGAGACTTATTTGAAATGTCATTAAACTTTGCAGATCCATGTTATGTATCATTATATAGGTTTCTGAAAAATATTATCTCAAAATTCAATTATATGCCAACGTTTGCGTTATTTCTGTTTCATGGAAAATCGACATTAAAAAAATTCATATTTAATTCATCTCAAGTAAAAAAAATCAATTTTTGTTTGAGATATTCTTATAAGGTTATAAACTATCATGCGAAAAATCATAAGAAAAAAAACGAGTTTTAGGTCATATGAATGATGTGTTTAAATTAGCTAAGAATTAACTACGAATTATCTATAAATTATGGCTTTATTTATGATGTTCATCTTAGCGACGGACTTTCCGTCGCTATAATTTTAATGAATATAAAAAATAAAATGAAAAGAATTGTCATATGGCATCCACGTCAGCATTTTTGCCACAGTGGCACTGCCACGTGTTTTCCCATTCATAAAAAAAAGATCCACTTGGCATGTCATGTTAGCTTCTGTTAACGGTCTTTAGCAGGAGGGACCAAAAGTTTGGATGAAAAATATTAGGATGGTCATTCTTTGAAGGAATTTTTTAGATGGACTAAAAGTGAAAATGATCATATTTAGAGGGACCATAAATATATTTAACTCTAAGAGATTATGTTCAAAAGGGTGTAATTAATTTAAAATTTATAGATACAAACCATCAATGAGCTGATATCTTCACAAAACCCCTTTCTGAAGATCGATTTGTTTTATTCTGAAAATTTTTAAAATGGAACTTCGTCGAGAATAAAACAAATATTTTCTAAAATGTGTGTAGACTCTAGAGAATCAAAATATGACTCTGAGTAATTTAACTCTGAACCAGTTAGTCCTCTGAAGTTAGGAGGCTCTCTAGGTAAAAAGATCCAAAGTTAGAATCCTTTTGGGATTATCTGTCTTCTGGACTATGAGTCTTTAATATTAATGGTAATAATCAAGTGTTGTTTATATGGCTCTAAAATAAGAGAGTTGTCATATATTTAGCCAACTAAACATTTGAAGTGGCAAATCGGGATACAATAATTCTTGGAAAAAGAGAAAATATTTCCATTTGCCTCAATTGTTTGATTGCATGTGTTTCCAAAAATTTATTTTCTTTTCAAAATAATTTTTATTATGTGCATATTTTTTGAAATTTTTTAATGATCTGTAATAATGTCTTCTAACAAGCTTGCTATGTTGTATGCTTTGTCATAAATGTTATTTGTGGTTTTGTTTGGTAACTGAGTCTACCCTATTTCCAGCTCTCTACTTTGTTTCTTATTGGTCTTTTCAACTCCCTCTCCAACCCTGTTTAAACTCCTCTCTGTCTTTCACTCATCATCACCTTTTGCATTTGCTCAAAACCTTTTTTTATCTAAATTTTTTTTTTATATTCCATCATCTCTTTCTATCACCAAAAATTCCTTTTTAACACTATATATGGTATAGCTTGTCCTTTATCTCTCTCCTATGATAAATTCTTTGACTTTGTTGAGCTCAAAAGTCAAGGTATTGACCTTTCTAGTGTTGTCTCTTCTAGTAAATGGTAAAAATACTTTGACATGCTCGACTGGCCAATATATCCAATTCTTGTGATATAATTTTGGACAAATGTGTCCCTTAAACAACTAGGACATGGTGCTTCAAGTATCTAGTCCAATGTCTTCGGTATTCCCATTATCATCACTCATACTCTGATTGCTAAAATAATATAGTTTAAGGAGACTGGTGTCTGTATGGAGATGTACAACAGGACAAGTTTCTTCATCGAAGACATTCCGCAAAAGATCATTGCCAACATAAATAAGTCTGTAAGTATCTCTTACCTCCTTCCCAAAGAAAAAACATGGCATCAATTGTTGGTGTCACATATTCAGTCATGATAAGAAGATTTGAACACATTCACTTATGTCGAAAGTATCTTCTCTTTTTCATCATGTCTTGGATCAAAGCTAACCTCCCTATCACTATCTTCAAAATTATGAAGTCAAAGATAATTACCTTTCACGAGGGAATGTATTTAGTCATTCCTTTTGGACGAGATCTTTCTAAACTCTTCCATCAAGAAGGAACATTGAAGAAAGTGTAAAATGTTAGGTTAACCGAGGCTCTGGAGACTCACTGGAGTATGAAGCTCGAGGTAGTTGAAAACACGTCTAGTGTTGGACCCTTATTCCCCTAGTTTTTCCTTTTGTTTTGTTATGTTTCTTCTTTTGTATATTGTTTCTGTTACGGTGAGAATCGGATATCAAGCTATTAAATTAACTTAAATCATAAATCATGAAGTTCACCATCGAGTTTTAATTTATCCAAAGAAAAGGGTAAAGATCGAAGAAAACTCTAAGTGCGCTATATAACGACACAACTAAGAGATCTAAGGTTCGGGGGTTGGTTTAACCTAGGGAAGGTGTTAGCATTCTAAGTATCTGTAGTACTCTACAGGAACCTCTTGTTAGTATTTGTGTTATGTTAGAGGTTGCTTGCTAAAGGAAAAGTGCTAAGGTAAAGGTCTAAAGTATATACAAAGTATGCTTGCCAAGACATCGCATCTCGTGCATACGTATCCTGATGAGAATGAAATTAGAGCAACCGTAGTTCCCCTTAATAGGGGTGAAGAACTCTTAACTATGGTCAAGATTCCAAAGGAAAAAATAAATGTCTGTGGCAAGACACCTACATAGAGTGCGGTAACTCTAAACTAATGTTAGGTTAAACGGGAAAGTAGGTGCCCATGGCAGAACAACCACACAGAGTCCGGTGACTCTAATCCTAGAACTAGAATAAAAGGTAAGGGCCTAAGGTTAGGCTAAGTATGACATGACAGTCAACAGGAGGGATCCTTTCCTTTGGAATCGGGAATAAGCAATAAAATAGATTCAAGAGCCATAAGAGAATTGGAATCAAAGATCGGGAATTAATCATAACCAAATGCATCAAGAATTAAATTCAACATTGAACTTCATGAACTAACCAAAATAAAATCGGGGATTGTAAAGATTAACTTAAGAATTAAACAAAATCTAAACAAATTAAATCTAATTAAAAATTAATTAACTAATAAACTAAACTTAACTAAAAACTAATTAATCAAATTATACTAGTTTCTAATTAAAACTAATTTAATAATTAAAATCTAATTAAAAAATAATTAACCAAATTTCTACTTAAACTAAATGATTGATCTAAATAAAAAAACTTAATTAACAAAAGCTAACTAATTAATTCTAGTTTTACAAACTAATTAAAATTAAATTATAATGAAAAAACTAATTAAACTAAACAAAAGGGTGCATACCACAATCAAGGGTGTATGTGAAGAGAACAAAACAGGCTTCAAATAACCCAAGAACCTTTAAAGTGTTTCTTTTGAAAATAAAATAAAAGAAGAGTGGAATGTTATTAGGTTCAGTATGTGGTAAAGGCAAGGTTTGAGAAGCAACCAAAACAAAACCACACACTTAGAAGATCTGATCACACGACAAAATCAACGGAAAAACAAAGATAAACGGTGAGTCAACTGAAATGAACAATGACATTGGTATTGAGTATTCTACCTTCTCCTTTTCCGGTCTTAATGGCTTTCGCACAATTTTCGTCCGTTGATTCGTTTCTCAATCTCGATTTCTCCTCTATGGTTCTCTGTTTCCTTTTCACTGTGATTCTCTTTTTCTTCTGATATCTCAATTTGTTGGTGATGATGAGTTCAACGAGGATGATTACGCGGCACGTGTCGGGTTTATGGAGTGAGGAGTTGGAATCATGTTGTGAGGGAAGGGAAAATGATGTTTGATGTTGAGAGGAAATGAGAGGTCTCGATGGAAACCAGATGGTGGGTGTGAACAAGGAGTAGGCAGGTACATTGGTGCAGTGGCTTAGATGATTTGTAGCTTGGTCTGACTTTATTTTTTTGCTACAGGTTTTGCAAACAACCTCTTTGTGCAAAATTATGGAGAAGTGATGCATTGTAGCAGGATGGGAAGGCGTGAGAACTTTGACCAAGGACCTTATTTGCTGAATTTTCTTTTTGCTTGTACTACCTTTTTCCTGTCTTATCTTACATGGGCCTAAACAACATTAAGTAGGCTTTTTTTTTGTATTTTTGGAATGATTGTGGATTTCTAACAAATGGGATAATGAAATGATAAAAATATTTAATGAAATAAAAATGATAAAAATAAAAATAATAATAAATAACTATAAATAAAATAACAAACAAATAAGTAACTAAAAATAATAATAAATAAAAATATCTTAACAAAAGAAGAAATAAAAATTAAATTAAATTAGTAATTTAAAAGTAATAAATAAAAGTAAAATTCTACATTAAAAAGAAGGCATAAAGTTCTAGGATTTATGAAAATAATTGAATTTAAAAAAATACAAATATTAAAATAGAAAAATGAACGACTAATGATTAATGGACTACATGACTACAAATATGAAGATGATTGACCTAAAATGATACGCGAAAGATCAAAGAATCTGAGGATAAAATTTGGGGTATGACAGTTGCCCTTATTTAAATATCTTTACCGGATGACAAGAGTGATGATAATCCTCATGAAATCATGGTGAAAGGTATTTAAATATAGATAACCGAAAATTTTACTCTTAGATGCAATGACATGCTATGTTATGGATAAAAGAAACTATGCAGTGTTAATATGCCATGAACTCTAGAATGATGAGAAATGATGGGATGCAAGATGCAAAATGCAGACTGACGCAAAAGCAAACCAGGATAGAGACAACACAATGAGTAACCAACACACTAGGGAGAGGCAGCAACATTGGGGATGCAACAGTCATCATCAATGAACGAAATTGAATGGAAAAGTGTCACAAGATTCAGAAGCTCATTGAATAAGGTGAGGAGAAATTTGAAAATATTCAACAACTGTTAACCAAAGTCAAAAATAAATTAAAGACGTCTAGAAGAACAATAGATGAAGACACAGATTCTGAATGCACACCCTAAACATTTAGAAAAGCATTAAATGTACGGGAAAAGATTTGAAGACATATCTGGAAGAACATCAGATAAGCAACAAATGAGTTCTGGAAGAACATCAGAACATAAATACATATCCGGAAAAGCATCAGATAGGTACCAGGATTTTTTGGAAAAACATCAGAAACAAAAGTCATATCTGGAAAAGCATCAGACAGGTACACATGAGTTTCTGGAAAACATCAGATACAAAAGTCATATCTGGAAAAGTATCAGATAGACACAAATGGGCTCTGGAAAAACATCAGAACAAAACTCATATCTGGAAAAGCATTAGATAGACACAAAGGGGCTCTGGAAAAACATCAGAAGCAAAAGTCATATTCAGAAAAGCATCAGATAGACACAAAAGGAGTTCTGGAAGAACATAAGAATAAAAGTCATATCCGAAAAAGCATCAGATAGACACAAAGGGGGTCTGGAAAAACATCAAAAGCAAAAAGTCATATCCGCAAAAGCATCAGATAGACACAAATGGACTCTGGAAAAACATTAGAAGCAAAAGTCATATTCGGAAAAACCTCAAATAGACACAAAAGGAGTTCTAGAAAAACATTAGAAACAAAAATTCATATCCGAAAAAGCATCAGATAAACACAAAAGGCTCTGGAAAAACATTAGAAGCAAAAGTACATATCAGGAAAAGCATCAGATAAATACAAAGGAAATGAGATTCTAGAAAAGCATCAGAATCACAAAGGACTATCTGGAAAAATAATCGGATAAATGTCATATCTGGAAGAACATCATATAGACACGACAAAAACTGTTTGGTAGGTGCCAAGTGAGTTGGACTTTGACCACAAGGTAAGACGTGGATAACAATACGACCTCTGGAGAAATGCAAATAAGGATGAAACACTCATGATATGCATATGTATATGAATTATGTTATGATATATGATCAAAATGCAAATGCAGATGTCAACGATAAGGTTCGAATCTTTTAGTGAGATGACAAGACTGAAAGATTGATTCCTCAACACAGAGATCACTGCCATTCTACTTGGGGCCTAAAGATGTTACTATTGAATATATCTCTGCCACACTGTTAAACTATATCAAGTTGATGGTCCTTGGAGGAAGGATGGAGAGCTGCTTGGGGATCCTTTAAGTAAATTGCCCCAGATTAGCCGCCTGTTGTAGATGAACTGATAATTGCTTCAGCTTGTCTGATTCTTAAAAATGACTGCTCTACTGTACGCTTGGAAAGCTTGCCCCAGTCTGAGTCTTGAAAGATTTTCTAGGTAAATCAATTCTGAGAAGGAGCCTACCCCTGACAGGATCACCGACCAGGTTTCTAAACTGTTTGAAAATTCCTTGAAAGGAAAGCCAGTTTGCAAACAAAAGTGTTCATGCAAACATGGTAATGCAAAGTTCATGCAACTTTTGAAATCAAAATCATTTTTTGAAATATGCAAAGTATAAGAGTTTCATATTAGAACGTGGCGGTTCAAAATACTAAAAGTGTAAAGCAAAGGTGTAATGCCAAAATAATTGATTTGCAAAAATCTTTTAGAGTCAGCTTACACAACATTGTTGTAGTATACTTTCAAAATAATCTTGCTTCAGTTAGGTATTTTGAGGGTTGTAACATGGTCTAGTTCACGGTTTAGGAAACAAAGGATAGAGGCTCAAAATTTATTTGTGCCCACCCAATCTACGTGATGATCCTCAGTCCTACGCCCAATTAACTCATACTATTCGTTCAGGTTCCCATAGGTTAGAAATTGAACCGACGATAGCCATAATGATGGTTCAGAAGTCAAGGGACCCTTGAAAAGGCAGTCATTACTTCCCTATAACATTTGTTTTTTTTGACATTGAGGATTTTCAGGGTGAAGGGTTTGAAGATCTCCTCTTTTTATTATCCCTAACTTTTGCCTGAACTGTTTCTTGCAAAGATTACAGTCAGCAGGATGCCCCAGTTTTGTCTAAGTCTTTTTCATAGGTTTTGACTTAGCGGGATTTTATTATTATTATTTTTGGAAGAAAGTGACTGCTTGGCTTTAATGATTACGGTGAACCATCATCGACTTTTGACTTGGAAAACATCTTCGACACTTACTTGTTGTGTGTGAAGGAAAACTTGTGAATGAAACCTTTATATGAAAAGTGTATTGTAGGAAAGCACAACCAAGTTAACTGAGAACTACCCTGCCCTAGGTTCAGGTTTCGGGTTTTTTGTAAAGAAAGAAACTCCAACTTTTAGGCTCAAAGGGGTTGACAAGGGAATGGCTTCCTTATTTCTCCAATGTTTGGGGAATTAAAATAATGCCTTGCATCATCAGCAAAGTTTGATTGAAAACATACTAACAAGAGTTATGGGCATAATGTTTTCGTCATCCTCCCTCAAATATTTGCATAATTAAATGTTTAGACAAGAAGTAAATATTTGAAAGATAAAGCATAAAAGTGCGAATAATAGACAAAATGAATTGAAATCAAAAGTTGCAATGCTCGTTTCATTAATACGAAAGTACAAACACTAATTAAAAGCAAATAGCTTGAACAAAATGAAGGAAAGTACAAACAATGAGAAACAAAAGGCCTAGTGACTAATTAGTAACAAAGATGAGTTGTACTGTCTAAAACACTAGCTTTTAGGAAGATATTCTGCTGAAGTCGACTGAAGCTTCACTTTTAATGCACTGGCAATGGATTGTTCTCGACATTCGGATGGATATCCTTAAAATCAAGGATTCCAGTTCTAATCAACTCACACACTATGGCCTTCAATGCGTAATAATTCTCCAAGTCATGGCCTAGGGCACCCTCATGAAATGTATAGTGGAGATCCGATCTAAATCCAGCTGGAAGAGGATTAGAAGGAGGTTGCAGAGTCGTTGTAGTGATCATCCCTTATTGAACCAGATCATGATAAATTTCTGTGTACGTCATGGGAATAGGATCAAACTGATTCCTATTACGGTACTGTTTATGTCCAACAACTGGATATTGAGGAATCTGAGCCAGTCGTGGAGCAGCAATAGCAGCAACAACATGATGATCAACATGCTGAGGTCTAGGACGAGGCCTTCTCATATCAGCCATGGCAACATTGGTATGATATTCTCTCTTCTTATGGAAAGTCCCAAAGGATTTCTCTACACCATTGGAAGATTCATTGGCTTTGGATACTTTACCATTTTCCAGTCCTTCTTCTAACCTTTGGCCAATAGTCACCAGATCTGTAAAGCTTGAGGAGACACTCCCAATCATCTTCTTCCAATAAAAAGGGGATAGAGTGTCCATGATCATTCTATTTAGCTTCTTCTCCGCTAGAGGGGGTTCAACTTGGGAAGCTAACTCTCTCCACCACTGAGCATATTCCTTGAACGACTCTCTCTCATTCTAAGACATATTCTTAAGTTGACGGTGATCAGGAGCCATGTCAAGATTGTACTTATATTGCTTCATAAAAGCATTGGCAAGATCTTGGAAGCAGTGGACACTATTTTGTTCTAAGTTCATATACAACTTGAGAGAGGCGCCACTCAAATTGTCCTAAAAGTAGTGAATGAGTAGCTTATGATTATTAGTATAAGAAGCCATCCTTCGGAAGTACATGACTATATGAGCTCTTGGGAAAGAGTGACCCTTGTACTTTACGAACTCGGGAATTTTGAACTTAGCAGGCATAAAAGGCCAAAAACTAAACACATGTTGTCTGCATCCACATTAAAGAAGTCGGTACTCTCAACAGCTTTAAGTCTTTTATCTATGATCTGAAACTGTTCACGGACAACCTCAGGCTCAATAAAATATTCACGGTCTTCACCTTGAGCATTGGTAGCATTGCACTCATAGAGAGGGTTCTCAAAGGGAGCTCAGAAAGTCTGGGTAACAGTGTGGACCACATGTCTAGGCTCAACAAAGACTGGAGCTTGAAAAATTAGTCTGATAGTCTGACTAATCATAGCAGTAGATGCAAAAGGTGGAGAGTAGTTATGAGGTAAACCAAACTCTGGCCAAGTTGAAGGTGGCATTTGAACAGGTGGAGGATCAGCGCTTGAAACTTCCTGAATGACAGTCCTTTGAGGTTGCTCACCTCTGGCAATCAGGACTTGAAGCATCTCGGTGAGCTTGGTCATTCCTGGTTTTAAATCATCAATCTCCATTCAGATCTCTGCATTATGTACTTCTTGCTTTGACATCCTTCGTCTGTAGTTAGCTCTAGTCCGGTATCGGTGTCGAGGAATCAGCTTGACGACTCACAGTTGAAACTAGAAAATAGAGACAACTGGACATGAGTAACCGGACAGACAAATGATATGCAATGGATCATCCAAAGATGAAAATGAAATGCGATGCAAGACTGGATGCAAAACACACCTAACAAGATCAAAGGTTCGAGATCACATCATGAGGTCTGGGTAAAGAACCAACCACAAGGTGTATACTAAGGGTAAAACACCTGTATAACAGGTTCTAACAAAGTTCCCAGAGTCATCGATAAATCTTTCGGATATTATTAGCTTACACGACTACTCGTGGGATAACAATATTCTCAAGATAAACTTGTCTAAGTGTAGTATCGCATGACAACCATCACAGGTCTACACCTGGATAATCACTGTACTACGTCCTAAAAGGCAAAGAGGGATGAATGGTAACTAAAGGTTCTCAGCTTCACGGGCTCCCAGGTCGGAAAAAGTGATGCCAATAAGACTACTCGCATCAGACACCAGTAATCCCAAAGGGGCCTTCACTAAGTGTTGTTATCATATGCTATACATGTTAGGACTACTCCTAACAACTAACTATTGATTATACCATAATCCTATCATAGGTGTACCCCCAAGTCCGGGTTAAGACTTATCTCACCACTCAAGGTAACAACCCTGCATACAAAAAACCCAAGCACAAGTAGATATATACAAATATACAAATATACAAATATACAAGCAAGCAAGCATATAACACTAACACAAATACAAACAAGGTGGGCTTGACCCTCTTAGGAGACGGGTCCCCAATGAAGTCGCCATTTCTGTTATAGTGAGAATCAAATATCAAGCTATTAAATTAACTTGAATCACAAATCATGAAGTTCACCACTGAGCTTTGATTTATCCAAAGAAAAGGGTAAAGATTGAAGAAAACCCTAAGTGTACTATGTAACAACACAACTAAGAGATCTAAGGTTCGGGGGTTGGTTATACCTAGGAAAGGTGCTAGCATTCTAAGTATCTGTAGTACTCTACAAAAACCTCTTGTTAGTATTTGTGTTATGCTGAAGTTGCTTGCTAAAGGAAAAATGCTAAGGTAAAGGTCTAAAGTATATACAAAGTATGCTCGCTAAGACATTGCATCTCGTGCCTACGTATCCTGACGGAAATGGAATTAGAGCAACCGTAGTTCCCCTCAATAGGGGTGAGGAACTCTTGACTGTGATTAAGAGTTCAAATGGAAAAGTAAATGTCTGCGGTGAGACACCTACATAGAGTGCGGAGACTCTAAACTAATGTTAGGTTAAACGGGAAAGTAGATGTCCATGGCAAAACAACCTCACAGAGTCTGGTGAGTCTATTCCTATGGCTAGGATAAAAAGTAAGGGCCTAAGGTTAGGCTAAGTATGACATGACAGTCAACATGGAGGATCCTTTCCTTTGGAATCAGGCATAAGCAATCAAATAGATTCAAGAGCCATAAGAGAATTGGCATTAAAGATCGAGAATTAATCATAACCAAATGCATCAAGAATTAAATTTAACATTGAACTTCAGGAACTAACCAAAATAAAATCGGGGATTGTCAAGATTAACTTAAGAATTAAACAAAATCTAATTAAACCAAAATCTAAACAAATCAAAATCTAATTAAAAAATTAATTAACTAATCAACTAAACCTAATTAAAAACTAATTAATCAAATTAGACTAGCTTCTAATTAAAACTAATTTACTAATTAAAATCTAATTAAAACATAATTAACCAAATTTCTACTGAAAACTAAATAATTGATCTAAATAAAAAAATTAACTAACAAGCTAAATAATTAATTATAGTTAAAAAAAACTAATTAAAATTAAATTCTAATGAAAAAACTAATTAAACTAAACTAAGGGGTGCAAACCACAATCAAGGGTGTATGTGAAGATAACAGAACGAGCTTCAAATAGCCCAAGAACCCTTAAAAGAATTTTTTGAAAATAAAATAACATAAAATAAAACAAGAGTGGAATGTTATTAGGTTCAGTATGTGGTAAATGCAAGGTTTGAGAAGCAATCAAAACAAAACCACAAGCTCAGAAGATTTCATCGCGCGACAGAATCAACAGAAAAACAAAGATAAACGGTGACTCAACTGAAATGAACAATGACATCGGTATTGAGTATTCTACCTTTTCCTTTTTCGATCTTAATGGCTTCCGCGCAGTTTTTGTCCGTTGATTCGTTTCTCAATCTCGCTTTCTCCTCTATGGTTCTCTGTTTCCTTTTCACTGTGATTCTCTTTTTCTTCTGATATCTCGATTTGTTGGTGATGATGAGTTTAATGAGGGTGGTTACGCGACATGTGTCGGGTTTATAGAGTGAGGAGTTGGAACCGTGTTGTAAGGGAAGGGAAAACGATGTTTGATGTTGGGAGAAAATGAGAGGTCTCGATGGAAACCAGATGGTTGGTGTGAACAAGGGTAGCAATTCACAACATTAGTACAACGAGACAAGTATTGCATTGAAAACAAAACAAAGGCAGTCAACTAAAACCTATCCTCAACAGTTTTGATGGTTCTTACAAATTCAAGATTTTGCAATTACAATAGCTACTGCATAGTCAATAAGAGAAATTAAATCAGATGATTACCTTTCCTTATCATCGGGTAAGTGACTCCGCCTTTCTAGCGGCTTTTCTCCTTATGTAGTTTTCTTCAATGTCTTGTCTGAGTTATACAATGTATGTCAATGTGGAGATGGTAGCTATTAGAACCCTTGTATGAAAAATACTCCTTTTTTGTGCTTCTTGATTCTAAAAAAAATGATATATCTCTTAATGGATCCTGGCTCTCCCTGATTTCCCTTTTGTTTTAAGGTTTTTTTTGAAGGACCACCTTTTGCAAGTTATGCATTATTGTGTAGTCTTTGTATGCTGTCATTGTCATTGTTCACTTGTTGTTGCTTGTGGTTGGTTTTGGGGTAGGGAGGTACATTGGTGCAGTGACTTAGATGATTTGTAGCTTGATCTGACTTCATTTTTTGTTGCAGGTTTTGCAAACAACCTCTTTGTGCAAAATTATGAACAGGTTATGCATTACAGCAGGATGGGAAGGCGTGAGAACTTTGACCAAGGACCTTATTTGCTTAATTTTCTGTTTGCTTGTACTACCTTTTTCTTGTCTTATCTTACACGGGCCTAAGCAACATTAAGTGGGCTTTTTTTTCTTCGTATTTTTGGAATGATTGTGGATTTCTAACAAATGGGATAATGAAATAATAAAAATGTTTAATGAAATAAAAATAGTAAATAAAATAGTAATAATAATAATAATAATTAAAAAATAAATAACTAGAAATAAAATAACAAAAAAACAAAACAATAATAATAAATAAAAATATCTTAACAAAAGAAGAAATAAAAATTAAATTAAATTAGTAATTTAAAGTAATAAATAAAAATAAAACTCTACATTAAACAGAAGGCATACAGTTCTAGGATTTATGAAAACAATTGAATTATAATAAAAAAAATACAAATATTAATCTAGAAAAATGCATGACTAATGATTAATGGACTACATGACTACAAAAATGTGAAGATGATTGACCTAAAATAACACGCGAAAGATCAAAGAATATGAGAGTAAAATTTGAAGTATGACAGTTTCGTTATTATTAATGAAGTTTTTTTTATTCTCGTTTTTTTTACTCTAAATGCATTTACTTTATTTTTAGCTATATAGTTTATATCAACCTTTTTGATTGATGACAAATGGGGATAAAAAGAATATAATTTTGATATATCTTGAGCCTATAATAAATCTCAAACATACTAATACCATGCTGATTATTTTATATACTTTAAATTTTTCTATTCTCAACTTAGAGGGAGCTTACAAACCTCACTTTGAATAAGATGAGACAATTTTTTATAAGTATAAAACTCAGGGGGGGCTTTCAAACCTATCTTTGATATTTTATAGATGTTATTAACTAAGTTAAAATTATTCTTCAAAATACATGGATTTGTCATCATAAAAAAGGAAGAGATTGTTGGAACAAGTTTGGCTCTATAACTATCCTTGAGTTTTTATGATAAAAGTGTAGAGAACATTTTTTTTTACTCAAACCATTTTGTTAAGTGCGCAGACCATAGTAAACAAGTTCTGACTTTGAAGAAATCAACTTTGTGTAAACTAAACTCCAAATAAGTCAAGTGGTTAAGCCAGATTCTGAACTAAAGACGCACTATAAACCAAAGGAACAATCAAATGTGTGTTCACATGAAAGTCAAGCTTTTAAATTGACAAGTCAATGATTTTTCAAAGAAACTATCCAAATAGACTCTATTGATGTCTTTAATAATTCAAGGATCTGAAGTCTTAGCAGACTGGACTCCAAAGACTCTAAAGTCTCATTCTCACTAGGTTCTGAAGATAGGTTCTGAACTCTAATCAAGGTTCATTAACTTTCATTCAAATCTGCTGACAAAAAGTTATTATCTAAAAGTCAATGATTGACAAAAGTATAAAAGAAAATATCATTTCCTTTGAAAAGTAGAAAAAGGTCTGTACTCTGTACCTACAAAGTTTCTTTTAACACCCTAATTTCCCCGGCGTAATTTATAAATAAAAATCAGAGTAAATCAAATCAATTAAGCAATTAGGATGCTACGCTCAACTTCAACCAGCTCATGTAATAGGAATTATAATACAAGCTTTGAGCTTCAACATTTTATTAGTAGCGAAAAACATTAGACAATTGGCTAGTTTAACTTTTCAAACATAACCATAACACAATGTAATTATAAGGAAATAAAAAACACATGAGATTCACATAATAATCTCCACCAAACATAAAATAACAAAATAAGTGTTTTATGCCCTCAGTGTTACATATCAGAGCAGACACCGACTCAACAAAAGCATAAAGGAGAGTAATCTCCTCCACTAGCTTCCACACCTCTGTAGCACCCTAAAATTTGCCCTTTTGTTTTAACCATAACTGGCTTATGTTTCTTTTCATTTTTCATTTATGCATATCATAATATTGGTTCTTGAGGCATGAGATCAAGGTGTTTTCATGGCTCAGGGTTCCCTTTTATTGCAAGAGTTTAAACAACGAGCGTCAGAGGCTCTGGCATTTAGTTTGCCCAGCGATCGAGCGACCGATTTTATTTTATTCAGCAGGTTATTTTCAGCTTAGAAGACGGTGTACAGGCTATCTCACAGTTATAATATCCAAGGGCAAGTTTCAGAGGCTTAACGGAGCTTAGAACAGGTGGCAACAGATGATTATGCAAGTTTCCCTCCATTTGGCACCAAAATTGGCATTTTTTGAATGTGGTAATCGGTTACCACATATGGGTAATCGGTTACCTCAAGTGAAATTTGCCAAAATATTCAAATTTTCAGCATTGCAAATTTCCAATCATTTTTAACCATTGATTTCACATGATCATCATTAGAAGGATCTAGAATTGTTTCAATTTTCACTATTTCCCTTCAAATTTCAAACACTCCATTTCTAATTCCACTCATAATTTTCATTCCAAACACTAATCCATACTCCAAACCACATTTTTATTCTAAACCTAGAGCCTATTTAATCAAATTTTCTCCAAACCTCAACACAATCACCTTCATTCACACCAATTCACTCTCATTCTTCATCTCAATTTCATTATTTTCTCTCAAATTTTTTGCTCCCAAAACCTCCATTAAAGCTCTTTCCTCTTGAGTACATTGACTCTTTATTGGAATACTTGAATTTTAGATCTAAACCTCCATTATTCATCTCCATTATCTTCAAATTCACCATTCAATTTTCGTTTGAGTTTGGAAGCTAGATTGGAAGTGCTTTGTTGAGTCAATTTTGCTTGATTTTGATTGTTTTTCATTTCTACCATAAGGAAGCTCTTGGATCTTGAAGACCCTCTAGGTTTCTAGCTTGGATCTGTTAATTTCAAGTGAATAAACACTCAACATAGCAAATCTCAGCTTTGAAGGTTGGTAATTCTAGATCTAATTCAATTTTGAACTTATTTGCATAATTACAATGTAAATCCATGGCTTTTGATGCATTTTGATCCATTTGGATGATTTGGATCTTTGTCATTTGTGATTTCAATGTTTGATTATGTTTATATGATGCTTGATTATTGATTCTTGATGATAAATTCGTGCTTAATTGATAACATGTTCATGTGATTGATTGGATAATTTGTTTGGTGCTGAAAACTGGTTTTGAAAGGGGTTCTTCTGTTTTTGGTTCAATGGTAACCAGTTACCACTATAAGGTAACCGATTATCCTTCATAATTTTCACGTTTTAAGACATTTTTACAATAGGTAACCGACTACATGATTACAGTAACCGATTACCACTGAATAAAATGCTTTGTTTTTGCATTTTTCTTGCTTGTTTAGTGTTCTTTCCATCTCAAAACTTCATGATTTGATATGATGCATTTATGTGGATTGTTTTTGACATATTTCATTGTTCTTGAATGTTTGATCTCGATTCTTCGACATGTAGCGTCCAGCTTCCGTTTGAGTGCATAACATGTTATTGTTGCTTGATTGATGAATGATCACATGTTTTGCTTGCTTACATCATGTTAATTGGTTATCATGAATTGTTTACTTTGCTGGATGTTTGATGCACGTTTGCATTTGTTCCCGACTCCGCTTTGTCGCGCGTTTGTTTGATCGGTCGATCGTTCAATTTGAATTGAAAAACATGATGATCTTATTGATTCTTGTTGATGCAATGTTGTTGATTAATTATGTTTGATTGTTGAAACATGTCCATACTTTCATAATGTTTGTTCATGATTGGTGTTTGCTCTTGATTAATTGCATTCGTGCTTACTTGCTGCCCAACTTTCCACAGCTGTGTTTGTTTTGAATTATGCATGCTGTCTTCACTTGCTTGCCTGCTGCCTGCCTTTTTACACCTACTTTTATGCCGAAGCATGTGCTGTTATAGGTTGTCTTGCTTGTATGCTGGATTTTATCGCTGTCTTGTGCAGGAGGCGCTGTTGTAGTTGTTGTTTTTACCTTGTTTCTTTGCTTTTTGCTTTGTCTTTGCATGCTCCCTTAGGATTTCTAGTCCAATTTAATTTCCGATTAAATTTGGAGTAGGATAGACATTATGAGTTTAATCCATGCATGATAACATTAGGTTAGTCCCTTTTAACCTCAACCTTAGGTCCATATTTTGCATGCTAACATTAGGATAGAAACTCCCTGCGCATCTCAACCTTAGGACCATTTTACATGACAACGTTAGGGCCGAGTTTACCTTAGACCTTCTGTGCGTCTCTCTTCTCATATCAAAACACATTCTAACTTATCTAATAAATACGATGGACATTGTATGCTATGAGCCTTAAGAACATGGGAAATAATGAGTGAGGGCTTTCTCCTCACTTGTCTAGAGTGTTTAGCATATGCCCTTTGGGCGATATGCGACACATTCGCTCCTATGTCATAGTTTTTAGTGTAACATGAATCACAAAGCAAACTAATTCACTTCACTAAAACTCACAAACAAAATTCAAACCTTTTTATCCTTCGGGATTGTTAAAATCATTTTCAGAAAAGAGTACGTTGCTTTTCCGTTCTACCTCAAACAGACATCGTCCCTGACTGCTGGAATGAGAGTTTAACGTCACTCATAAAAAACACTTAAAACAACTTGTGGTTTCGTTTACCTGAACTACGTTTGCTCTGATTTCTCATACCAGATGAGGATACGTAGACACAAGACGATGATGTCTTGGTGAGCAACCTTTCCCCCCATCTCTCATAGTTTTCCGAACTACGTTGACTTTGACTTTCCCATTGCACGAGGGAATACGTAGGCATAGGGCGGCTATATCCTATTGAGTCTCTTTCTCTTTCTTTTGTTCTCGTTTTCGCTTAGCAGTAGCTTATAGATAAACACACCCTTTGATAAGACAACAAGTGTGAATCTCGTTGAGTACAATGTACGTGAGGGGTGCTAATACCTTCTCCTTGCGTAACCGACTCCCGAACCTAAGATTTGGTTGCGATGACCTTGTCTTTTCCCATTCTTTGGGTTTTCTTTGATCGTTTCCTTTTCCTCTCTTTGGGATAAATAACGTTCAGTGGAGACTCTTCTGTTTTTTCGCCGGGTGTTTTTCGTAGTTGCGACAACCTCTAATGAGAATTATCTGCATGATGCCCGTAAAAAGATAATATTCAAACAGAAGGGATAAGAATTCACAATCATATAATGAAACTGCATAATAATAAGTAAGCACGTAATTATCACATACATAATCACCCATTCTGCAACTCACACTCCATACAATCTAAATATCATAATATAACATGTATGTAATGCAATGAAACTCAACTCAATGACTCAATGCATGTGGTACCAATTGTGAACTCTTAGGTTCGGTCACTCCTGATCCCCACCATAATATTAGAGCACACAAAAAATTATTACCATCATCATAAGTAATGCTTCATCGATTCCCACCTAGAACCAGCTACTTGCATCCAATTCCTGCCATAGGATTGAGGCTCACCAAAAGCGGACTATCGTCCAAACACCATGATACATGATTCATAAATGATATGAAATGAAAACAACAACATGTACAATGATATTCACCTTAACCAATGTACCACACCAATATTGGCCACCACACATCGTATATATACTAAAAGCATTCAGCAATAGCATTATAGTAACATAGCAGGTGACAACATACCATTCATACACAATACCACACCACATACCATCCAACACCATTACGCACCATTTAAATAATTTTCAAGTACTAAAACCATTTTAAAATTAAAGTACATTACTTTAGCTTTCTAGTGCTTCGAACGACACCTCAATCGGACACCCAAAAATCAAGTTATGAATGATTTAATTTTGACACAGCAGGTGTAACCGGTTACACCAAAATTGGTAACCGGTTACATCCCCAAACATGTCCAGTTTACGCTTTTCATTGATAGTGTAACTGGTTACACCAAAACCCATAACCAATTACGCCCTTAAAAAATTAGTTTTTCTGCAAATCTGTGTTACGAAAATCAATTCCGAAACCTCCCAAAAATCCCCCAATTTTTCATGGAAAGTCATTTACTCAATTCTCACACTCTAATTTCCAACAACATACAATATCCCAATCATTCACCCATCCGCGATACATCCAAACACACATCATAATATCAACATCACATATATCAAATGATTCATAACATAGAGAAGAAAAATGCGATTACAGATAAACTAAATCACCCACCCACATGTTATCATACAATCCCATATACAAGAGGAATTCTCACATTTACCTTAGATGATAGATTTCCAAGATTTTATAATGGAGGTTCTTCTTCTCCTATGCCCTGTATCTCTCTTCTTTTTCTCTTCTTTTTTGTTTTTCCTCAATTTCACATTCTGATAGTTCCCTCATATTCCCCTTCTTTTCTTATTTTATTCTCCTATTATTTCTAATTAAAACCATATTCCAACTAAATAAAATAAATATTATTTCCACTAAATATTTATTTTAAATAGTCTAAATTAATTATTTATTTAAATATATCATTATAACCATAATAATTAAAATAATTATTTAAATATTACTATTATTTATATAAACCACCTTAATTAAATAATAGTAATAACTATTACATCTCCCACCACCCCCATATCTCTACCTTTGGTCACGCACCCCAATACCTTAAAGTCTAATCTCTAAGGCTTCTGCCATATACTCAAGGGTTCTTCTAACACATCAAGTCATCAACCAACATATTCAATCACATAATTCATATACGAAAATTAAATTAAATAAATCGAGGCGTTACATTTCACACGTCCCATCATCCTCACTAAATCTCTACCGCAAGCACCACTTTAATATTGTTAAATGAAGTGGCCTTCATACATTTGTTATATTGAGGATACTCCAACCTTACCCTCCAACAAATCTATTCTTTCCAGTATAAAGAGGTCTTATAAGCTTAAAAATAAATCAACAACATCTCGAGAAGATCGATACACACACACACACACAAAAATATATTGATCATACAATCATACGTGAGAAACAAAAGAAGATCATTTCACGCTAAGAACATTATCAAGTTCTAACACTTAGAACATTTTCTTGAAAATATTTCTTAAGTGAAATATTTGTTTTAATCTTGGGTAGCTTTTTAGATGCATCTTGTTAACACACCCTTGTTTACCTTAACCTTTAGTTAATTTTCTTGAGAGACTAAGTTTAGTCAGAATTCTCAAGAAGTCATTGACAGTTAGTCATTGAATTATTTTCTCTTAAGAGACTAAGTTACATTTAGAATTTTCAAGAAATCTTAGACAATTTATCTTTGAATTTTGTAATCGATTTGATTATTTGATTAAGTCATTATTGAGAAGGGAAAATCACTTAGACGGGTGGACTAGACATAACTTCTTTAATAGCAAATAAAACAATGTATTATTCATCAACCATTTAAGAGTTTACAAATAAAACAATGATATATCTCAAGAAGATTTCTCTTACCATTGATTCACGAATTTAGTTATACTATATTTCACAAATGTATAAATGCTCCATTCATATTTTAACAGCTACTCCAAAATTGAAGTAATTGATATGGATGAAATAAATCTTATTTACAAAGTAATAATATGCATAGAAGAAACAAAATAGTAGTAATTGACATGGTAATGTCAATTTGATTACATTATATTTTCTCATATTTTCATAGGTACAAAATGAAATGAAGTTAAATTAATGTTAGTTATTATTCTAAAAAGCATGATGTATTCAAACACTTTAATCTCCATTAGCATCTCCAATCGGTTCTCATTCCAAATCACAAAACAACAACTATAACAATGCAATCAAGACTTATATTCCAAACTATCATTGCATTGCATAATAATAACACCACAATACCTTATTATGATGCAATAATATATTTTCTCTCAAATAAGCTACACATATTTGATAATATTTTTAGAGCAACAATAATGAAGAGAACTTTTAAAATTTTATCATGAATTGAAATAATACATGCAATGATATATGTTAGAATTTTGGATCACAAATATAATATTTAAGATATTAATGTCATTATTTTAATTAGTTAAGACATAAAGAGGTCTAATTAATATAATATTAAGTTTGTAATTAAAAACATAAATGTCACGAAAAATTATATTATTGTATATTGACTAATTTGATGATGAGTCAAATTAGAATATTGAAAACTAAGAAATAAATTTAGGGTTATTTAAATGGGTTATGGTCCTCATTTGTAGAGAACGATAAAAAATACAGTTTAGCAGGTTTTCTCTCTTTATCTCCATCAGAGAAAATTCAAGGAACTCTACAAATTAAAAGATCACATACTCGCAACCTTCAAGGATTTCAATGAAAAATTCAGGTGCACTTCCACCTTTATTTTCTAATTGAATTTTGGTATGGGTTTAAGAGATACAAGTTAATGGTATATCGACTCATAGTGATTATTTCAGGATTCTATTCTTGATTTCTATACCGATAAAAATAATAAAGTTATGAACAGATCTAACAAGTGATATCACAGCTACTCATATCTGATTAAATTTGAATTTTAGAATTATTATTAATTTTTAGGATCCCAAAGTTTGGGATCTTTTTTAATCTTCTGATTTGTTAAGGATTATATATTATACTGTAATTCAAGATTTTGATTACTATGATGGTTGGTTAAGGAATTACAGTTAATCTTTTCATTGTGTGTTTTTTTATCAACACATGAAATTTATATAAATTTAGTGCCAAAAAAAGGTACAAAAACCGGGTTACATGCCCTGGACTAGTTACAATAAAGCCTTACATGAGAAATGTTCAAAAAACTTATTTTATTGCAAAACTATTGTACCAAATAGTACCATGAACTTAAACAACAATATTACTTGAGGGAATCTGTAATATGCTTAGTAAACAAAAGGGTGCCCATTATGGTATTAGAGTTCTAAGAGGTTTAATTTACTTTAATCGACTCTCAGATTTAGTTTATAGGTCAAGCAAAAGCCTATGAGGGTCCTCCACATGGTCTTGAATACAATATGTGTTATTTTATTTATTTCTTATACTAAGAAATTCTAATAAATAATAAATAATTTTTGTATCATTATTAATATATAATATATTACTTATTATTGTTTTGTTGTGTTTCACATAATAAAGCGGACATTAATTGGAACACAGGCATGTTATTTCGGTTTGCGCGATTGTGTCCTTTATGTTGGAAATTCAACCATAATTTATGGAAAATTTCACTTAATCAATCTTTATCTCAAAATTATTTCAACTCACGTAATGACAATGAAAGAAAAGTTTAGAAAGAAAGAAAGTAAACGTTGGAGAAGAAGAAGATGAACAATTTTCTACAGAGAACTCTCTGCTCACAAACTGTAGAAATTCTGTTATTTCACTTGCAACTACAAACCGTGAATTACAAAATATGATGAGATAAGATGAGATGTTTGCAAAATAAGGTTTTTTTCCCCATATTTATAGATTTAGGTTAGCTTGCACCCCAAGCCAAAGCCCAAACTATAAAAGCTTAAAAATATCTAATCTAATCTTTCCAAATTAAATTGGGTCTTTCTAAGTCAAATCTAATCTTTCTAAAACAATGAATTACATATTTAACACACCACCGAATTCATTGTGTCTAAACTATCTACATTCATCATAGACCTTAGCTTCTTGAACACTTCGACTGACACTCCCTTCGTCATGATGTCTGCAATCTAATTCTCAGTTCTGCAGTGTTCCAAGTTTATCTTCCCTTCTGCTACCTGCTTTCGAAGATAATGGAACCTCATTTCGATGTGCTTGCTTCAACCATGTGCTATTGGATTCTTCACCAAGTTGATAGCTGACATGTTGTCGATCTTCATGGTAATTGCTCCACGACTTTTCGCTGTGATCTCTTCGACCAGGTTCACCATCCAGGTTGCTTAACATGCACAAAGAGAAGCAACTATATATTCTGCTTCGCATGATGACAATGCTACTACTGACTCCTTTCTCGAACTCCAAGCAACTGGTGCACCACCTAGCATAAACACATAGTCAGCTGTGTATTTTCTATCCTCAACATCACTACACCAACTAGAGTCGGTGTATGTCACTAACCTGCATTCTTTTCTTTCATCAGCTGCAGGAAATAAAATGTCGTAGTCGATAGTCCCTTTCAGATACCTCAGTATCCTCTTCGCCGCTGCTAGGTGTGTTACCTTTGACTTCTGCATGAATATACTTACCATACCTACACTGTATTCTAAGTTAGGCCTTGTGTGACAAAGGTATCGAAGTGACCCAATAAGTCTTCTATGTTAGGTTGGGTCGACATCATCTTCATCTGAATCCTTCGACATTTGCAATCTGGTCTCAGCTAGAGTTGTAGTTGGGTTGCAATCTTGCATCTCAAGTCTCTTGAGTATTTCGCCTGCATATCTTCTTTGGTGCATCATCAAACCTCTACCACTCTTGTAGAATTCGATGTCAAGGAAATATAAGGGATTTCCTAAGTCTGACATTTCAAACTCCTCACTCAAGTTGTGTTTGAAGTCTTCAATCTTCTTCTTACAACTTCCTATTATCAACAGGTCATCGACATAGAGGCTTAGTATAAGCAGTTCAATACTGCTTTTTCTTATGTATACTCCATGCTCAGTTATAAACTTCACAAATTCCTTCTCCCTTAAGAAGTTGTCGTTTTCTTATTCCAAGCTCTTGGAGTTTTCTTAAGTCCATTTAGGGTTTTATGCATCCCGTACACTTTTCTTTCTTCGCCTCGTATCATAAACACAGCTGGTTGTGCAACATAAACTTCTTCGTTTAAGGGGCCATTAAGGAATGTACATTTCACGTCCATCTGACATGTGTGCCAATTTTTCATATTTACTAGATCAACAACCAATCTAATTATTTTGATCCTAACAACAAGTGCAAAAGCTTCGTCGAAGTTGATTCCTTCCTTATGAAGAAATCCTTTCGCCACAAGTCTCGCCTTGTGTCGAGTTACTTCTCCTTTAGGATTCACATTCACCTTGTAAACCCATTTCACATTAATTGCCTTCTTGCCTTGAGGAAAATCGACAAGTGACCAGGTGTTGTTGACTTCAATGGAGTCTAACTCCTCATTCTTTGCTTTTACCCACTTTGAATCTTTCAATGCCTCAGCTGCATTGATTGGTTCAAAATCTGCGTAGAAATCATAGTGTACCAGCTCACCTTCTTCATCGACCATATCCTATGATGTAATCACACATTCTTCTAACCTTGCAGGCATGTGTCTTGTTCATCGAGGTCTTCTTGGGCTAACTTCATCTCTGACTTGTTCATGTCAAACTTCTCTTTTGACTTCAGTGGCTGGTTCTTCACAAGAGATTCTCACTGAATCCTTCTTGACATTCTCAGTCCAATCCCATTCTTTAAGCTCATATATGATCACATCCCTGCTGATCACTACCTGCTTATTCACTGGGTCTAACAAATTGTAACCTCCAGTCGAATGATATCATATCAAGATCATATGATTCGACTTATCATCAAGCTTCCTTCTCAACTGATTTGGCACATGTCTATGTGCTATAGATCCAAACACCTTCAAGTGACTGAGGCTAGGCTTGACACCAGACCAAAATTCTTTTGGTGTGATTCCTTCAAGCTTCTTCGTTGGACATCTGTTTAATATGTATGTTGCTGTCGAAATTACTTCTCCCCATAATTCTTTGGGTATAAGCTTTCCATTCAACATACTTTCACCATGTTCATGATGGTTCTGTTCTTTTTTTCTGCAATTCCATTTTTCTATGGAGTGTAGGTTGACACCACCTCATGCATAATCCCTTCTTTTTCATATAATGCATCGAACTCTTTCGACACATACTCTTAACCATCATCAATCCTCAGAATTTTCAGCTTTCGACCACTTTGTCTTTTCACCATAGATTTGAATATGGAAAATACCTCGATCACATCACTTTTCTTCTTGATGAGGTAAGTCCATAGCTTTCGACTGTAATCATCTATGAACGTGACAAAGTATTTGTTTCCTGCAATCAAATTCACCTGGATTGGACCACATACATCAGAGTATATGACTTCTAGAATTGCCTTCGACTTCTTTCCTGCATCCTTGCTGAAGATATTCTTGTGTTGTTTTGATTGAACACACTCTTCACGGACTTCACTTGGAATTTTGATTTCAGGTAATCCTGAAGCTATGTTTTTCCTCTTTAGCTGTCTGATGTCATTGAAGTTGAGATGGCCTAGTCGAAAATGCCATAACCATTCATCTTTGTTAGCTGTAGTTGCTAGGCACTTGTGCTCCATCATATTGAGTTCAATCTTGAAGGTCTTATTCTAAGACATTAGAGCCTTTAAGATCAACCTATCATATATGTCAAGAACTCTCATTATCTTGTCTTTGATCGACACCTTGTAGTTCTTTTCGACTAGTTGTCCTATACTGAGCAAGTTACTCTTTATGTCTGGTATGTACAACACATTGGAAATTATTGACCTCTTTCCATCTTTCCTCATAATTAAAACATTGCCAATACCTTCAGTTGCTAGAGTATTGTCATTTGAAAATTTCACCATGTTCTTTGACGAGGGTTTCATGTTGATAAACCAATCTTTCCTTCCAGTCATGTGTGATGAGCATCCTGAGTCCAAGCACCACTGGTCCTGGAATCTCTCTTCGTCTCTTATTGTGACCATTAACATCATCTCTTCTTCTTCATGCTTCGCCATTTTTGCATCAGTTTCTTGATTCTTCTTCTTTTCTCGACATTCACTAAAATAATGACCATACTTTTGACAATTGAAAGACTGAACATGACTTTTATCAGGCTTTCGTCCACCACTTCTTCCTCTACCTGCAGCACCACCTCTTTGGTTGCCTTGGTTCCAGGGTTTTCTTTGATTTGACCAATTTCCTTCCTGCTGATTTCGACTAGTCGAATTGTTGTAGCCTCCTCTACCTTTACTGCTATTCCAACTTCCTTTGCCTTTCCTCTCCTTTTCTGATTGCGCTTGCAAAGCCATATCACTCTTCGAATTTCCTGCAGCTTTCTCAGCCATCCTTTGATCATAAGACTCAAGCATCCCTTGAAGCTCTTCCTTCGTAAATGTTGACAAGTTTTTTGACTCTTCTATGGCTACTACCACATGGTCGAACTTTGGAGTCAACGACCTCAAGATCTTTTCAACAACTGATCTTGATGTCAACACTTTTCCACTTACCTTGATTTGATTCACCAGCTTTGTAACTTTAGTGAAGAAATCTACTATACTTTCACTTTCTTCCATCTGAAGCAATTTATAGGTTCTCTTGTGAGTTTATAACCTCACTTCATTTACCTTTTCTGCGCCTCTAAACGACTTTTCAAGAATCTCTCACGCTTCCTTCGCTGATTCTACATCACTAACCTTTTCAAAATTATCTGGATCTACACATTGATGGATTATAAAGAGAGCTTTATAATCTTTCTTCTTCAATTCTTTGAATGCAGCCTTTTCTTGATTTGTCACGTTTTCTGCAAGCGGTGCTACTCCTCCCTTCTCAAGATCCCAAAGATCTTGGTAGCAGAAAATCACCTTAATCTGCTTGCATCAATTCTCATAATTATCTTTCTTGAGAATTGAGAGGTTTTCTGGTAAGTGACCATTTGGATAATTCATCGCCATCACGATTTTCCTTCCTTGAATCGTAATCGGAGCTCTAGATACCATATGTTGGAAATTCAACCACAACCTATGGAGAATTTCACTCAATCAATCTTGATCTCAAGATTGTTTCAACTCATGTAATGACAATGAAGGAAAAGTTTAGAAAGAAAAAAAGTAAACATTGAAGAAGAAGAAGAAGATGAACAATTTTCTGTAGAGAACTCTCTGCCCATAAACTGTGGAAATTCTGTTATTTCACTTGCAATTGCAAACTGTGAATTACAAAATATGATGAGATGAGATGAGATGTTTACAAAATATTTTTTTCCCTATTTATAGATTTAGGTTAGCTTGCACCCCAAGACAAAGCCCAAACTATAAAAGCCCAAAATATCTAATCTAATCTTTCTAAATCAAATCTGATCTTTCTAAATCAAATCTAATCTTTCTAAAACAATAAATTATATATTTAACACTTTAGTTGTTTCATCCATTAACTGTTATACAATTTTGTTCAATTTTTGGCTACGGATTGTATTTTTATATAATAATTTAATTTTTTTAGTAAGTAGTTGAACTAAAAATGGCGCCAAAGTGACATATTTTAAAGAAATTGCTTATAAAAAATATTTAAAAAAATGTCTAGTATGTGTGTATGTTTGTCCATGCGAGTATCAATTGATCCAAAAGATAATTGATGGTTGACCGGTTTTTCATCCGCGTTTGTGATGGTAAATATGTGATAATTATAAGGTTTCACATGTGAATAATAAATCAATCAAAAGTTGGGTTTATTATTCGATATTATTTTATTATAAATGTTTGACCGTTACAACAAGAGTACCACTAGCAGTTAATATTAGTGCCCAAAGACTCAATATTGACGGTGCACTAGGTATCTTGAGATGGGTTATGTCTTTATTTGAACAAATTGATAATTTAGTTTTATTTTATGTGAGTATAGTTAAATGTTTATTTTTGTTGTTCTTTTTCAGCTAAAATTGCTTTAATATCTGCTAATCTGAATAAAGTTCAGGTCCTTAATTGAGATAAATTTTAAGGATTTGAATGAGAACATGAAAATTGTTCTTGGCTGCATAGATCTTGACCTTGTATTAGGGATGGAGCAACCACCCTCTCCTACGAAATCTAGTACCTTTAAACAAAAGAAAAATTATGAGAAGTGGAATCGCTCAAATTGCATAAGTCATGGGTTTGATCTGTTCTGAGGTCAATTTAGCTTCAGTACCTGGAAACACTTGGTGGTTAAAATCTGGTGCAACTACTAACATTAATGTTTCAATGAAGGGTTTCCTGAACTACCAAAAGCCAAATGATGTTGAAAGATACATTTATGTGGGAGATGGCAAGTCGATGGAGGTGGAAGTTGTTGGGAATTTTAGATTATTGATGTGTACTAGATTTTATTTGGATTTGAAACATTTTTATAGTTCTGTCATTTATACGAAATTTAATTTCAATTTTGTTATTTGGACAAATCAGGTTGTTTTTTTCATTTGGAAACAATATGTTCAAGTTGTCTTTCAATTCAGATATTGTTGGAACTGGTTCACTTATGAGTCATGATAATCTACATTTGCTTGATACAATAGTTACCTATTGCTCATCCTTGAACGTGGAATCACGTGGTACTAAGCATAAAATTGATGATAATAATTCTAGAGCACTATGACACAAACGCCTAGGTCACATCTCTAAAAATAGAGTTCAACGACTAGTGTCTGATGAGATTTTGGATTCCACTAACTTCATAAACTTTGATGTTTATGTTGAGTGCGTTAAAGGTAAACAGACTGAAACGAGAAAATTTGGTGCATATATAGCTACAAATGTCTTAGAATGGATACATATAGACATTTATGGACCATTTTCGACGCCTTATTGAAATGGTTAACAATATTTTATATCATTCATAGACGATTATTCTAGATATACGTACATATTTCTTATACATGAAAAGTCTCAATCATTGGATGTGTTCAAATCGTTTAAGGCTGATATTGAGAATCAACTTAGCTAAAGAATTAAGAAAGTCAAATTTGATTGTGGCGGTGAATATTACGGTAGATATGACGGTTCAGGTGAACAACATCCAGGGCCTTTTTCCAAATACTTGGAGGAATGTGGAATTGTCCCACAGTACACCATGCTAGGATCTCCTAGCATGAACGGTGTTGCTGAAAGACAAAACCGGACTCTTAAGGATATGGTAAGGAGTATGGTTTATCATTATACCTTGCCAGAGTCACTCTGGGGAGAGACACTAAATACTGTAACTTATATTCTAAATAGAGTACCAATAAAAGCAACTGTCAAAACACCATATGAAATTTGGACTAGGCGAAAGCCTAGCCTCAAACATTTTCATGTGTGGGGATGTCCAGTTTAGGCAAGGCTTTATAGGCCAAATGAAAATAAATTGGACATCCGAACAATGAGCAGCTACTTTATTGGCTATTTTAAAATATCTATGGGCTGCAAATTTTACAATCCAAAATTAAATTCAATTTTTGAGACGTGAGCGACCACATTCTTTGAGGATATTGAGTTTGGGGGGAAAGAATAAGGTTAGAGACTTTATCTTAGAGGAAGAATCGGTAACAATTCCAGAACTGATTCATATAGTTGTTTTTTTATCAAGAAAGAACAAAATATCCACAAAACATTATTGAAATTCCTCCAACTCAAGATGATTTAGTAATTCATGAAGAACAAACTCAAGATCCTCAAGAAGAAGTGTTACAAGAATCAATACCTTTGCGTAGATCCACTAGAGAAAGGAGAAATTATATTCTGGATGATTACATAGTCTTTCTCTAAGAACATGAGGAAAATAATGGTATGATGGAAGATGATCCAATCAACTTCCGTTAAGCAATGCAAAATTCCAACTCGGAAAAATGGATTGAAGTAATGAAGGAGGAGCATAAGTCCATGCAAGACAATAAAGTTTGGCAACATTGATGAAGCAATCTATATGATGCAATCAGAAAACTTCGTGTCAGGGGACTCAAAGAATATGGTTTGCAAACTAACAAAATCAATTTATGGACTAAAACATGCATCTCATTAGTGGCAACACAAGTTTCATGAAGTAATTCTCTCATTTGGTTTTAAGGTGAATGTTGAAGATTGTGTCTATCACAAATTTAGTGGGAGTAAGCACACATTCCTGATCCCATATGTTGATGACATATTGCTTGCCGCCAATGATATAGGCATGATGCATAAAACCAAAAAATTTCTATCAAGAACATTTGAAATGAAAGATCTTGGTGACACCTCCTTTGTATTAGGAATTCAGATACATCGAGATCGATCTCGTGGTATTCTAGAATTATCACAAAGGAGCTATATCGAAAAGGTTTGACATGCAGGAAGATAAATCAGGAGATAATCCAATTGTTAAGGGAGACAAATTCAGTCTCAGTCAGTGCCTAAAAGGAAACTTAGAAATTCAAGAAATGCAAAAGATTTTTTATGCGCCAGCAGTATGGAGTCAGATGTATACCCAAGTGTGTACGCGTCCGGATATTTCGTTCATAGTTGGGATGTTAGGAAGATATTTGAGCAATCCATGAATGGATCATTGGAAAGTAGCCAAAAAGGTTATGAGGTATGTAAAGAGAACAAAAGACTATATGCTCACATATAGGAGGTCAGACCAGTTAGAGATCACTAGATACTCTGACTCAGATTTTGTTGGATGCCAAGATAGTAAAAGATCCACTTCAGGCTATATTTTCATGTTGGATGGTGGCGCAATTTCTTGACGCAGTGCTAAGCAAACTCTTACGACTTCATCCACCATAGAAGCAGAGTTTATAATATATTATGAGACATCCAACCATAGGATTTGGCCGAGGAATCTTGTCATTGGGCTGCAAATTGTGGAAGGAATTGAAAGGCCATTTAAGTTATACTGTGACAACATATTATCTATCTTGTATTCCAATAATAATAATAGGAGCTCGACTAAGTCATAACATATTGACATCAAGTTCCTAGTTGTTAAGGAAATGGTACAAAGTGGATAATTTTTCATAGAACACTTGGGGACAAACTCCATGATAGTATATCCTCTTACAAAAGGTCTTCCACCCAAGGTCTTTCATGAGCACACTGCTCACATGGGTGTTTTATCGTTAGAGGGGTATTTGGTTTAGTGGGAGTTAGTCAATTTTGAATTTTATGTTCTGTGTTTGGAATTATGTATGCATATTATAATTTTGGATATTTTCCAAATTAATAAAGTTTGATATTTAGCAGTTTACATTTCGTACAATAAAGTTATTGAATGATCTCACTAAAGTAAAGTAGGACCAGTTGAAAATCCACATATACAAACCAACATTATGTGATTTTCATGCTACACATTTCATGATGGATCTATGTCCTTTAGCTGTGTCACTATTAGTGATCATTGACGGATTTAGTTATGATTGATATAACAAAAATCACCTTGGTTATGAATAGTGACATGATTAATGGACAAGATAATTTGAATATGCTTAAAGTATTTAATGAAAAATTTTGAGCTCATAAAGTCTAACACGCATGTAAAGTTATATATGTGACCAGTGGGAGATTGTTAGAATTTTGGGTCACAAATATAACATTTAAGGTGTTAGTGCCATTATTTTAATTAGTCAAGACTTAAAAGGGTCTAATTAATATAATATTAAATTTGTGGCTAAAAGTATAAATGTCATGAAATGTCAAGTTATTGTGTAAATACCATAAATTTGATGAGGGGTCAAATTAAAAATATTGAAAACTAAGAAATAACCTTAGAGTTATTTAAATGGGTTATGGTCCCCACTTGTAGTGAACAATCATAAATACGGTTTATCAGGTTTTCTCTTTTCATCTCCATCAGAGAAAATTCAAGGAACCCTAAGAAACTCTACAAATTGGAAGATCACATACTCGCAACCTTCAACGATTTCAATGACAAATTCAGGTACGCTTCCATCTTTATTTTCTAATTGAATTCTGATATAGATTTAAGGGATACAAGTTGATGGTATATCGACTCATAAGGATTATTTTAGGGTTCTATTCTTGATTCTATATCGATAGCAACAATAAAGTTATTAACAAATCTAACAATATAAAATTTTTCTCAATTGAATAAATAATATTTTAAATATTTATACATTTCGAAAAAGAAGATTAATAAATACACATAATTAATGTAATTTTATTTTATATATAAATCCTACTAAATTACTTAAAAGTATCATTTTATAGATTAATTTTAAAACATTTTTGTGACTATTTAATTGAATACTTGTGTAAAACAATTTAGTATTAATCTCTTAAGAAAATGTTAATTAATATTTTCAATAACAATAAATAAGTAAAGTTGGTTTATATTTTATAAAAAAAATATTTATAAATCAATATGCTATTTTATAAATTTAATAAAAGTATAATTTAAAATTAAAATAATAGAAGTAAATGTTAATTAATAAAAGCGTATAAAATAAGACATGTGAGGGGGGTTTAGAGTCACCAGAAGAGAATGGTTAATCGAAACAAAAATCTGAAAGAAAGCAAAAATATAGTTAAAAGAATATTTTAAATATTAGATCGAAAGTTGAACCGACAAAATTCTTGATTTAATGTTTAATTAATTCAATTGGTTAAATCTCCAATCAAACAGTATATTAAAAAAATATATGAAATTAAATTTTATAAATACCATATAAATATAATTTAATAAAATAAATATTCAAAAATATATTATAAATTTAATACAATAATATCAATAATATACGTAATAACACAATACAGAAGTACATTTAATTTCAACCTTTATTTAAAAATAATTGAACAAAATAAAAAATTATAATAAAATAAATTAAATCAATTCAAATCAAAATTAAAATAATAAAATATGGTATTTAAAATAAAATTTAAATAATTAAAAATATTTAAATTAAATAGATAGAATTACCAAAATAATCAATACAATATAGTTAATTTATCAATTATCACTAAACAAATTTGACTATATCTAGTGTGGTTAAAAGAAAAATTATAATAATGTGATAAAATTTAAAAGTTTATATGGTTATAGAAAAAAAGAAGCGTATTATTGACATTTGACAAGGTTTCCAATTTGAGGCACAGAATTAGAGTATGATAGGGTTTTCTGAATCTGACACACTGTGCTGTTATTCAAACCAAAACAAACACCAAACTGGCATATACTACACTGCACTATGTCTTCTGGTTTACAACCCAAAGCCAAAAAAGTTTCTTTCAAGCAACCATTTTTACTTTAATAATAGGAGTAACTAATCTACCTAACCTGATTCCCTTGAAAACCCAGAGAAACATTTATTGAAAACTTTTTTTTTGTCTTATTATTACTTGCCCTCAATCTCATCACCCATCCTATCACTCACACACCACTCACTACTGTTTACTATATGACCAAACCCTTGCTCTATGCATGCCTAACATCACATTGAGACACCATGAATTCAACTCTCATTTAATGGATTATGTGAGAATTTTTTTATGGATAATAGGTAAGGATTTATCCCATGAACTTTTGGAATATAACCCATCTAATTTTTTTCTTCAAAAAAAAAGTATATTAGGAGAGGAAAAAATATTGAATTGGAATTAATGCAAACAATAAAAATATTATGGTATAGTTGGATGACTTAATTGAAGTTTATTAAAAAATAATAATTTAAATAATTCAATTATTCAATTTTAAATTTTTATGTTTGTATAGAGTATTAAATATTATGGCATTTTTATAAATCTTTAAAATTTTTGGCCAAATTTAAAATTTGAAAAATAATGTTCAAATTGCAATTTTTTAAAATTTAAAAGACTGATTTGTAAATTTTGAAAATTATTAGGGATCAATTTGCAAATTTGAAAAATTGTATGGGTTAATTTATAAAAGTTTGAAAATATGGAGACCAATTTATAAAATTTGAAATAATAATAATATCTTATTTGACATGTAATCTATGAAGTATGAGAGAAATTCAAATTCTTTGACTTTAAGTATCATTTCAAAATCATTAATTTAACTTGAATAAAATATTTCATAGATTTTCATCATTTTAACAATTCTTCATATTTTTTATCCAAATAATAAATTTTATTCAAATCAATTTAAATTTTCTTAAAATATTGCATTCCCTCGTTATAATGCCTCATCCAAACACACTTTTAGGTAATTTTTAATCCAATTCAAATAAGAGATTAATTGTTATGTATTATCTGTGTAAAAAGTTTTACACTCTCAATGCATCACAATCATCCGTTGGTATTACTTTTAAATGATTAAAATAAAAGTTAAACTTTTCAAATAGATTAGTGGTTGTGATTAACTGACAGTATAAAAAATCTTTACTGTGTCAGTGCATATCAATTAAAATCTTCAAATAAATGTCTTTATGATAATTCGTTGAAGAATGTTTATTGAATTGGGAGTGTTTTGGCCCGACTCTAAGCCCAAAGCCAAAGAGGCATAATTCTGCTCATCTTATAAATACTATCATTGACATATAAACATGTATGATCTCAATCCACAACTAACTCCATGATTCAAAGATTAGTTTGTGCATTGGAGTACTAACCTTGCAGATCCATCTCCTTCATCTTTCACCATAAATTACAATCGGTGAAAATCTATTCATATAATCTGGACCCCTTCCTCTAGGATCTGACAAGTATACACCCTCAAGAAAGAAGCAATACACGATAAATCAATCCTAGAGTTTCGAGATCATGAGAAGGTGGACAAATTTCCAATGTTTCTCTTCCACTAGTCATCGCTGCCACCATTGCTAATCATTTCATCTCAGGGGTCCTCGTGGACAATAGAAGTGTAAGAACAAAGTATGCCTAAGAGGGGGGGGGGGGGGGTGAATTAGGACTTTTGAAATTTTTTCGATTTTTATGGTATTTTGAAATATCACTGGTTTGTGTTTTTTGGTTATGAAAGCAGAAGAAGAAAGATAAAAGAACAATGGACACCAGGATTTATAGTGGTTCCCCTCACAATCCGAGAGTACTCCACTCCCCTTTCAACATGAAAGAGAATTTTCACTATTGTTTAATAAAGTACAACCTATCACACCATCAACCGGTGAGGCCTACTATCAAACAATAAAACTAACAAGTGTACAAGAACAATCCTCTTGTAAACACTCACCCTTGTGTCCAACAATCCTGGATCACAAGTCAAAATACACAAGTTTGTAAAGATTTTGATTTGAGAGTAATGATATTAAAGTTGATCTTCTCCAAATGATCAGAATTCACTCTTACAATTTTCAATACAAGTGTTCAAGGATGAATATGAAATTTATGCACATATGAACACTTAATGAAAGTTTTTGAAAATGGTGAATTTGATTCTAAGACAATTTGAAAATGAATGTAGAAAGTGTTTGGAGATTGAAAAGTTTTTTGTGTTATGTTCTATATTTTTCAAAATTGAAAAACTCAGAATTTATATGAGTAAAATACCCTTTCAAAAAGGTACAATGAGTAGTCATCAAAAAATATGAAATGGTATAAATTTTTAAATAATTTTTGAACTTGAAACAAAGCAATTTTTCACTGCACGTTCAGTGTTAATCGGTTAACCCATATGGTTAATCGGTTAACACTGGTACGTTAGCCCAGAAAATTCAAAATTCAAATTGGTTAACCGGTTAACCTATATGGTTAATCGGTTAACACTGCTAATTTTCAGAAAAATGCTTTTTAAAATTAATGTTATACCATTTTTAAGGTTTCAAAAAACATGCTTATGTATTATGCAAAAATGATTGATGTTTTTGAACACTTGTATATCAAATTATAAGGGTGGATTTAATATACCAGTAATGCAGCCAAGTCTGGAAGAATCATAGTTCCATATGTAGCTTGACTTGAAAGATAGGTTGACTTGATCTTGATAACTTTGAACAGCTTGTCTTTTTGCAATCAAGATATGACCTTGAGTAGTATTGACATCATCAAAACTTGAGACTGAAGCATGCTTCTACATTCTCCCCCTTTTTGATGATGGCAATCAAAAATGTTGTGCGATATCTCTTGGTTCTTGATCTGGTTCTCCCCCTATGTCTAGCAACTCCCCCTATCTTAACAGAGGAAAAAAATATGCACACAGAGAGACATTAACAGAACCAAGCTCTTCTCCCCCTTTGACATCAGCAAAAAGGAAGAGCTTTCAAAGAAATCACAAGATAGCAGCAGATATAGTAATAAGCACATGAAAAGCCAAGTAAACACAAAGCACAAACAGTAGTACATATAAAATGCAGCAAATAGAAATTGTACTTGTTACAATAAAACATAGTTCAAATGAAAGCATAAAAACTTAAGACTAGAAAGCAAAACAATAAAAACAACAGCAGCAACATATTCTCTAAAAATCCTCATCCGCCATATCCCCCTCCTCTTCTTCTTCATCACTATCAACCTCTTTTTCAATCTCGTCGTCCACAACTCGGGTGTTGGAATGTGGAGGGTTAAGAATGAGGTTTCTGAGGGAGGCAATTGCTCGGGAGGTCTCTCTATGCATATTCATGGATTCTCGATGCTGGTTCATCATGGTTGTGTAGAGAAACTCACTGGTAAGACCCCCTTCAGGCATTGGATAAGCGTGATGCACAAGACCGTCATCAGTATACCTGTAGGTACCGTCAGCCGCCTTGATGATTCCAGTATTCTTCACAATATTAATCTCATTGATCTCATTAGTTGTAGGTTTCATCTTGGAGGATGGTTCTCTGTTGAGGTCAAGTTCAGTTAATTCCAGAATTCTAGAAACCAAGTGAGCATACGGCAGCCGGGTAATGCAATGAAGTTGTTGCTGCAGATGATACATAATAGTCAAAATCCAATTGACTCTGATGCGATTCTTAATAGCAAAGATCAGCTGCATTTCCAAGTCGTTGATCTGAGAGTGATTTGAGTCCTTTGGAATGAGGACATAGCAGATAATGTAGTGAAGCATTCGATTAGATACTGTCAGATTCTTGGCATAGCACAGCATACGAGCGGTGCGAGAGTTTGCAATAACGGTTTCTTTTGGGAACCTGCAAATCTGATAGTAATACTCCATTTTATCATAGTTTGCCCAGGGTCCATCTACATGGTTTACACCTTTCCTCAGGAAGCATCCTTTTGATGGAATCTTAAGGTGTCTAGCAAGGGTGGATAAATTCTCAACAAACTCATGATCTCTAATGGTGGACCGGATCATGTGGTTCTCATCCATGTCCAGATATACAGACATTTTATTCATAAAAGCTTTAACCAGATCAGGATAGATAATACCAGAGTCGGTGACGAACTTGTCGATACGCTGATATTCCAACAAAGTAGGAAAATCAAAAGATATTGCAGGAAAAGCTCGAAGATTCACATACTTTACCGGCATAAGTTGACGAACACGCACTTTGAAATCCATCCGTCTTTTTTTGGTGGTTTCCATTGGAATACTGTCGTCATCTGATTCTGATGCAGAATGATGTTCTGGAAGTTTTCCCTTGTCGCGGTTTGATGCTGAAGCCATGGATGGAGGTTTGAGAGAACTGGGGTTGTGGGTTCTGAGGAAGTTAGGGTTTGAGAAGTTGTGGGGAGTTTTTCCAACTTTTAAGAGTGGGAGAGAGAAGTTAGGATTTTAAGAGGGAATATGGATTTTGGATATGGATTTGGATATTTAAGAGAATATGGACCACACAAAATATATAAAGAAAAATATAAAATTTTCAAAAATTTAATTAATTTTCGTTTCTGATTTTTTTTGAAAAATTAACAGTGTTAATCGGTTAACCATATAGGTTAATCGGTTAACACATTAAAAAATTTAATCAGAATTGAAAATTCAACAGTGTTAATCGGTTAACCCATATGGTTAATCGATTAACATGCTCAAATTTTTGAAAAATACATAAAAAACAGAATGCATACACATGAAAACAAATCACAAATAATGAATACACATAATAGAGACAAAGTCAGATGTCACCTTCATCAAGAATCCCAAGTTCTCTCCGAATTTTGTAGAATGGTTCTTTTGCCAAAGGCTTGGTGAAGATGTCGGCGAGTTGGTTGTGTGTGTCGACGAAAGTAACATCAACATCTCTGTTTAATACGTGATCTCGAAGGAAATGATGTCGGATATCGATGTGCTTTGTTCTGGAATGCATAACCGGATTCTTTGTGATATTTATGGCACTAGTATTGTCACATCGTAGAGAAATGCATCCGAGGTCAACACCATAATCCAGAAGTTGTTGTTTCAGCCATAAAATCTGTGCACAACAACTTCCTGCGGCGATGTATTCTGCTTCGGCGGTGCTGAGTGCTACACAAGCTTGCTTCTTGCAGGCCCATGATACTAGAGCATTTCCGAGAATATGACATGTACCACTTGTACTTTTTCTATCGATTTTGCATCCTGCATAGTCAGCGTCAGAATAACCAACTAAAGAACAAGTACTACCTTTAGGATACCATAATCCGACGTTGGTCGTTCCTTTGAGATACTTGATAATTCTCTTCACAGTAGTGAGATGCGATTCCTTCGGATTTGCTTGGAAGCGCGCACACAAACAAACACTAAACATAATGTCAGGACGGCTTGCCGTCAAATATAGTAATGAACCAATCATACCTCGATATTTAGTAATATCAATTGGAGTACCAGATTCATCTTGATCAACATACGTTCCGGATCCCATAGGAGTAGACATCATCTTGCAACTATCCATATCGAATTTCTTTATTAATTCCTTACAGTACTTGGATTGGTTGAGAAATATTCCATCCTTGGTTTGCTTGATTTGTAGTCCAAGAAAATAATTTAACTTTCCCATCATGGACATCTCGAATTCTTCTCGCATCATGAGTGAGAATTCTTCGCAGAGTTCTTTGTTTGTTGATCCAAAAATGATGTCGTCGATGTAGACTTGTACTAACAAGGTATTACCCTTGATTTTCTTAATAAACAGCGTCTTGTCAACCTTTCCTTTTGTAAATCCTTTCTCACATAAGAAGTTGCTAAGGCGATCATACCATGCTCGTGGTGCTTGTTTTAAACCGTAGAGAGCCTTTTTCAGTTTGAAAACATGTGAGGGATTTTTGAAGTCTTCAAAACCCGGAGGTTGTTTGACGTAGACTTCCTCATTAATGTACCCATTCAGGAAAGCGCTTTTGACATCCATCTGGAATAACTGAAAATTCATAGAACATGCGTAAGCAAGTAGTAATCTAATTGCTTCTAACCTTGCTACCGGAGCGAATGTTTCATCAAAATCAATTCTTTCCTCCTGGTTGTAGCCTTGTGCGACCAATCTTGCCTTGTTACGAACTATAATCCCATTCTCGTCAAGTTTGTTCTTGAACACCCATCTGGTTCCTATAATATGCTTATTGTCTGGTCTTGGTACAAGGGTCCAAACTTGATTTCTTTCAAATTGATTAAGTTCTTCTTGCATTGCTATAATCCATTGGTCGTCGCCTAAAGCTTCATCGATTTTTAATGGTTCAATTTGAGATACAAACGCCATGTTGAGACAAGCATCCTTTAAATTAAGTCGAGTTGCAACACCTTGACTAATATCACCAATAACTTTATCAATTGGGTGATCTCTGTGTGTTCTCCATTCTTTCGGAAGATCTTGATTTTCTTGAGTAACATCTTCTTGTAATATTGTTTGATCTTTTGAAACAATTTCTTCATTTTGTGGAGTATCTACAAAATCATCATCATCATCCAAAACAATATTATCCTCTTTCGAGGGGTTAGTCTCATCAAACGAAACATGAATGGACTCTTCAATGGTAAGAGTTCTTTTATTAAAAATTCTAAAAGCTTTACTATAAAGAGAGTAACCAAGAAAGATACCTTCGTCGGACTTCTCATCAAACTTACCGAGATTGTCCTTATTGTTGTTGAGAACGAAGCATTTGCAGCCAAATATGTGGAAGAATGATATATTCGGTTTCCTTCCTTTGAACAACTCATACGGAGTCTTTTTGAGTAGCGGTCGAATATTCACGCGGTTGCTTACAAAGCATGACGTGCTTACTGCTTCTGCCCAAAAATATTTTGGAAGATTTGTGTCGCTGAGCATTGTTCTAGCAAGTTCAACTAGTGAACGATTCTTCCGTTCTACGACGCTGTTTTGTTGAGGAGTTCTTGGTGCCGAAAAATTATGAGAAATTCCATGTTCTTCGCAAAATTCTTCAAAGTCTGAATTTTGAAATTCTCCACCGTGGTCGCTTCTTATGGAGGCTATAGTGAGTGACTTCTCGTTTTGAATCCGTTTTGCATACTTTTTGAATGCTTTAAACGCATCATTTTTCTGCACTAAAAACATTGTCCAGGTATATCGAGAAAAATCATCAACAATAACTAAAGCATAAATACTACCTCCAAAGCTCTTCGTTCTTGATGGACCAAAAAGATCCATGTGCAACAATTGAAGTGGTCTTGATGTAGAAACCACTTGCTTGGATTTGAAAGTTGTCTTGGTCTGTTTTCCCTTTTGACATGCATCGCATAATTTATCCTTGATGAATTTTATCTTCGGAAGCCCAACAACCAGATCATGCTTGATTAATTTGTTTAAATGCTCCATGTGAATGTGAGCAAATCTTTTATGCCAAAGCCATGCCTCGTTGTTGTTCGCCATAAGACACTTTACCTTCAAGGAAGAGTCATCAAAAGAAATCATAAAAATATTATTATATCTTTTACCTTTTAGCAGAATCTCATGAGTGACTTCGTATTCGATCAAGCATTCCTCCTTTGTGAAGTTGATTTTGAACCCTTTGTCACACAATTGACTGATGCTAAGCAGGTTATGCTTAAGACCTTCAACAAAAAGAACGTCTTCGATGATTGTACATGGAGGTGCATCAATGGTTCCAACTCCAAGAATTTTTCCTTTATTATCATCACCGTAAGTGACGTATCCTTTGGCCTTTAATGATAGACTTGAAAATTTGTTTATATCTCCCATCATATGCTTTGAGCAGCCACTATCAAGATACCATTGATTTGTGGTTGTCTTCAAGCATACCTACAAAACAAAATTAGGTAGTGTTAGGTACCCAAATTGCTTTGGGTCCTTGATAGTTAGTACCCTTTTCCACCCACACATAATGCCCCTTTGCAATACCAATATTACGTACATAGCAGACATTAGGTGTGTGCCCTTTAATACCACAATAAAAACATGTAGGTTGAAAATGACTTCTATATCTAGGAATATAATTCTTTTTCTTATTAATTCTTTTCTTGTTATGATTTTGATGCTGAGTTTTAGAAGTGCTTGTCTCTTCCTTCACAATTTGTTCACTTGCTCTTACGAAAATGGTCTTATTGGTGCTTGGTTTTGAAAATTTAGAATATCCCAATCCACTTTTATCATTAGGATACCTTTGATGTTTAAGAATCTCTTCCAAGCCAATTTGACCTTTTTCGTATCTTTCTAAAACTCTTTTAAGTTGAACAATTTGAAAAGACAAAGACTCACAATTCTTACATACAAGACTTTGTTTTTCATCCATCACTTTTTGTTTTTCATCTTCAATATTTTTTAAGAGATCAGAATTTTGTTTTTCTAAAATTAAAATTCTTTTCTTTTGTGATGAGATGTCTTTATACAAAGTCTTGCACTCTTTTAGAAGTTCATCTATAACTTCTTGTGCATCATTATCATAGACAGAAAAATTACTACTAACCTCATTTTCGTCATCGGAAGGGTGAGAGGCCATTAAGGCAATATTTACGCTTTCATCACTATCTGATTCCGATGATGAACTTACTTCGTTGTCGTCCCATGCGACATAAGCCTTCTTTGTTTTGAAATCCTTCTTGCCCTTAAATTTTCCTTTATTTGCGAGTTTTGGGCAATCTGGCTTTATGTGACCTTGTTTTCCACATTCATAACATGTAATTTCTTGGTTTGATGTGGATGCCTCATTTTTCCTGAAATGTCTATTCTTTTTAGAAAAAGAAGAAGTTTTATTATTATTAAAAAACTTACCAAGCTTCTTTACTAGAAGCATGAAATTTTCGTCTTCGGAAGATTCGTCAATTTTGTCATCCTTTGTGTCAGTCTTCAAGGCAATTCATTTGGACTTCTTGTCTTGACTTTCATGTTTCTCAAGCCTTCCAAGTTCCAGTTCATGCTCTTGAAGTTTCCCGAATAATGAAGCGGATGTCATTGTTGAAAGACTTTTCTTTTTCGAAATGGCGGTCACCTTTGGTTGCCATTCTCTTGTCAAAGATCTTAGGACTTTTAAGTTGAGATCATCGTTGGTGAAGGTCTTCCCAAGAGCAATCAGGTGATTTGTTAGATGAACGAACCTCTTTTGCAAGGCAACAATAGATTCACCGGGCTGCATACGGAACATCTCATATTCTTGACTTAACGTGTTAAGTCTTGATCTTTTTACTTCTGCTGTTCCTTCATGCGTTTCTACCAAGGTATCCCAAATCTGTTTTGCCGATTGACACTGTGATATGCGAAAGAATTCATCCATACTGAGAGCGCTTTGAAGTATGTTGATTGCTTTCTTCTCATTCAAGATTCTCTTCTTGTCATCTTCATCATATGAGGATTTAATCTTTGGGGTTCCAACACCATTTACCACACTTGTAGGAACATGTGGACCAGTTTCAACGGTTTCCCATATACCATCTCCTTGAGCCTCAAGATGTGCCTTCATACGGATTTTCCAAAAATCAAAGTATTCTCCAGAAAAGAGTGGTGGCTTGTTACTACTTCCACCATCTTTGAAAACCGGGTTGGTACTTGCGGAAGCCATACTGAATCGTTAGGAACAGGTTACCTTAACCTGCTCTGATGCCAATTGTAAGAACAGAGTATGCCTAAGAGGGGGGGGGGGGGGTGAATTAGGACTTTTGAAATTTTTCCGGTTTTTATGGTATTTTGAAATATCACTGGTTTGTGTTTTTTGGTTATGAAAGCAGAAGAAGAAAGATAAAAGAACAATGGACACCAGGATTTATAGTGGTTCCCCTCACAATCCGAGAGTACTCCACTCCCCTTTCAACATGAAAGAGAATTTTCACTATTGTTTAATAAAGTACAACCTATCACACCATCAACCGGTGAGGCCTACTATCAAACAATAAAACTAACAAGTGTACAAGAACAATCCTCTTGTAAACACTCACCCTTGTGTCCAACAATCCTGGATCACAAGTCAAAATACACAAGTTTGTAAAGATTTTGATTTGAGAGTAATGATATCAAAGTTGATCTTCTCCAAATGATCAGAATTCACTCTTACAATTTTCAATACAAGTGTTCAAGGATGAATATGAAATTTATGCACATATGAACACTTAATGAAAGTTTTTGAAAATGGTGAATTTGATTCTAAGACAATTTGAAAATGAATGTAGAAAGTGTTTGGAGATTGAAAAGTTTTTTGTGTTATGTTCTATATTTTTCAAAATTGAAAAACTCAGAATTTATATGAGTAAAATACCCTTTCAAAAAGGTACAATGAGTAGTCATCAAAAAATATGAAATGGTATAAATTTTTAAATAATTTTTGAACTTGAAACAAAGCAATTTTTCACTGCACGTTCAGTGTTAATCGGTTAACCCATATGGTTAATCGGTTAACACTGGTACGTTAGCCCAGAAAATTCAAAATTCAAATTGGTTAATCGGTTAACCTATATGGTTAATCGGTTAACACTGTGTTGCACCCCAAAATTTGCCCTCACAATACAAGACTTTGTGTTCCAAGAAGGTTCACAAGGTTCACAAAATTCACAATTGGTCAGAAGAGTTGACAATTCCCTCAGACAGTGCACCTCCTAAGCAGTGCATCCAAAACTAGGGTTTTGACTTTAATCAGGCTAAATGGACTTCCAAGACTTCAAGGGTTTTGTGTTGCAGATTTGGTCCCAGGGGTATTTTGGTCATTTTACACAAATTCTACCAATTCCTTGAAGACGGGCTGTTATTAAAATTCTGAGGCATTTGATGCGTTATGGTTTTGAGGCATTTATCAATCACCAGTTCTGGTCATATTGAGATTTGGCATTTGGTCAGTGGAATTCAATTACGGGCAATATCATCATTGATACTAGATCTGTTGTGATTACGGCGCACATTCGCGTTTGGTTAGAAAATGAGGAGAATATTGTTGGCTAGAATCCAAATGAATGAAGTCAGGTGATGAGATTAGGACTACCAACGAGACAAGTACATGAGCAAGAATATCATTCGTGAGTATTTATGGTCTATGACTAGAATAATGAATTTAAATACTTGTGGATTTATTCACAAATGTTTATAATTTATAACTAGAAATAAATATAAATAGATTCAAAGATGAATGATCATGGAATTTTTATTTCATAAGAATATCATTTTACAAAAGGAAGTGAATCATTTCACGTTTGAATTGCTGTGAGATTACATTTACAAATGTTACATCTACTCTAAAAAATCCTAAATCCTAAAAACTCCTAAGGCTTCTTCATGGTACCCTTCCCTTAAGTGTTCCTCGAAGTTCCCGATCACCTGCAAAAAATAAGAGAAACAAAACAGAACAGAGTAGGGAGATGTTAGAAAGATGAATTTGACACTCTCAGAACAATGTCATCATCGAGTGCCGGGAGTGGCACAACTGAAGCTGCGTCCAACCCCTGTTACCGATCCGCGCCGTAGGCATCAGATCAGGTAATACATGTTCTTATCAAAATGGGACATCCGAGAGATAGAAAAATATAAATGAAGCGGGACTGATTCGTTTTTGCCGTTTCAAAGTCAAGCAAATCCCATTTGATTCCTAAAAACCGATACCGAAGTAAACACTGGCCAACTCAGGTTCAAACCCGGATGCCGACGGGTCTGAACCATTTTTTTTCGTCACCTGAAGTACATGAATCAGATGGTATCAGCTCACAACAAAATCCATAAGCTGCACAAAAACATGAACAGATAATTCAATTCAAAATGCAGCTCAGAAGGCAATCAGTTCAGACTCGAAGGTTATCATCGCTAAAGCAATACAATCAAAACCAAATGGCAGCAGTATTTCTCGACGGTTCAGACTAATAGTCATCATCACCGGGTAACCTTCTCGGCGGCGTTGATCTGTACGAAGTATTAGTTCTGCAAGAAGAAGAAGAAAAGTAAGCTTATACTGATAACCCAAACTGAATAAAAACATAAGACTGAACCAGCTTTGTTGTTTCACAATCAAACAAACGGTTGCAGAATTCAGAGACTGCTCGAGTTAGGCTGAGTTCAGACAAGACGGCATCAAGTCCGACATCACGGAGAGCCAAACTGCATCAAACTTGAACAAACATCATAAATGCAAAGCTGGCCCAGCTCACAGCCACAGCCAAGGGGTAATTGAAACCATCATGAATTAAACAATCAGAACCAAGTTCGTAATCATGTGGACGACAAAACTGTCATGAACATCAAAGCCATAATAAAAGGCCTGCATCAAAAAAGCCAACTCAATTCATGAACATCAGAATACCACATTGGAAAATCGAAGAAGGTAGAATGGGGGCTCGGTCTGAACATCATCGCCCTATATACATAGATTATCAGAAAACCGGAAAGATGATGATATCCGCTTCTGAGAACAAGTTCACGAGTCATAATTCGAAAGAAGAAGAGAAATAGCGATTCACCGAGTGCAGGGCTCAGGTACCAACATCATAGCCCAATTCACCACAATGTTCACCAAAGTAAAAGATGAATAAACCAATTCGTGACGGCATCTGGAAAAAAATCAAGTAAAACCACATCAGTTACAAATCCAGATAAACATCTAGGTCACCAAAGAGAAACGGATATCCATTTGAAGATTGTCTCCAAAAAGACTAGTTGGAGCAAATCAAAAGGATATCGAATCAAATCGGAAATACGAAAGGGGAAAGAAAAAGTTGCAAATCGAATTATATCAAATAATATCAGGAAAGCCATAAATCAAATCCAATTAGTTGAAAAAGGAATTTGTTTAAATCAAAGAATCAATCAGGTCTCAAAAAGCCCACAAAAGATCAAATAATGAAGGGTATATAAGGGTGATACAACCTGATAAAGAAAGGGTAGAGGGAGAGATTCGTTCACGATAAAAAATCACAAAAAACCCTAAACACTCACAAACGGACAACGATCATAGAACACCTACGTGAGATTCCTAATCCAAAACCTCAGAAGGAAATTGCGAGGAATACTTATCTTGTGGGAGTAAGCATCATCGTCGTCGCGGCCTTCTTCCATCGATCGACCACGTCGAAGCTTCAAACCTTTCGCAGTCGTCATCGAAGGCATTCACCGGAGATTGTTGTCGCAACACCGACGAAATCACACTCTTAATGTAATTCACCGTTAATGGCTTATATTGTTGTTTGTTTTTTCGTGAATGCAGGAAGCCAAGGACGAAGGAGTGGCTGGACGGCGCCACTGAGTTTTGGGGACTGTAAAACCCTAATGCCCTTTCAATCCATGTGCTGTTCGTAATGGGTCGGGGCTGCGATTGGCAACCCAGCCCAGTTTCGTTCATTTGTCCTTCTGGGTTTATTCCTCGTGGTTTCATTTTTTAGTTTGCTTATGTTAATGTACTTGATTGAACCATTTTTTAAAATATAAATAACAAAAAAAATAAGTTTAGTTTTTATATACATAATATTAAAACTTTTTTTTTTCTAACTCAAAATTAACATTTGTTTTTTAAGAAAAATATAACTTAAACCTTTTTGATAAATATTAAAAATAAAACCTCTTTCGATAAACTAAATGAAAACTATTTTCTTTGAAAAATAAATTTAGATTTTTTATTAAAAACTTTCACTTCAATTTAAATTAAAAGTTGTTTCATACATCTCAAAATAAACCACAAAATACGCATGATTTCGCCTTTTCATTCCATGACCCGTCTGATTATTGTCTAACCATACCCACTAACATTTTGTTCGTTCGTTTTGCAGCCTATTATGGTTACTGTTTTATTTTTCAATTTAAGTTTCGTTATTATAATTGTAACTGCTCCCCTCATGTAACCTCGCGAACTTAACAATCGCGCTTTAAATTATGCCTTAAATTATTGCTTGCATGGTTGTTAGTTCATATTGTTAATCCTCTGTTTGCATAATCTTGAAATGTCTGCATCAAACTTTCTGTCACACTACACACATCCGAAGGTTAGGTCTAGCCGTTTGGCCGCCACGCCAATAGTCCTCAAAATTTCAAACCCTCAAAACTACAAAATTCAAACCCTAATTTTCACAAATGCCTCGTCGCAGGCAAAATTACAACTTTACCCCTAGCATTAGGTCAAAGAGCCGCCGCGCTCATTTTAGGGTTTCCCGCCGCGGAATCCCTAACCTAACCCTAATTACAACTTAACATTTCAACGTAGAAATTTGGAGTTCCTACACTCCACGTAAGCGTGTCCTTAAGATGCGTTTATTCCCCGTGAGACCTTGACCACAGTCAAGAAGTCTCTAACCTCCCTTTTGAGGGGAACTACGATTACTCTGATTCCACTCCCGTAAGGATACGTAGGCACAAGATGCGATGTCTTGCCGAGTAAACTTAGAATTAACCCCCTTTATTATTTATTATTGCTTATTTATATTTTATTTATCTTTGCTATTTAATTATGTTGCTTATTATTTTGTAATTGTTTCTTGGATGTAAAGTTGTTTAATTATTTAATTATTATTATGGTTAGTAATTAGGGAGTGTAATAACATGTATGTAATATTAAAATAAATTTAGATCACTTTTAAATAAAGATAATTAAAATAAACACGTCACACACGTAAGTCGATTTTAATCGCCGTCTCACTTCCTAAGGATATCCCTCAAGTTGCCTACGAATAATGGTTAAGTGGGGTGTATAAAGCAAGTCCCTCAAATAGAAAAATCATCAAAGTCCCTTATGGTTGCCTTTACGAATCAAGTCCCTTTCGAAAAATGATGATGGTCCCTTATATGTGCTTATTACATCCCACAATGGCCTTCAAAGTCAAATTGTCCCTCATATACCCCTTAACATCCAAAGTAAGGACTACCTACTCCATTATAGTAGGGATAGTCTTACTAAAGGAAAGAATGAAGAATAAGAAAGACCTTAAAACATTAGGGTAGGCTACTCCTAGATACTTGCTCACTTCAAAACTTTTTCACACTTAAACAAATTTCCAACAAAATTTTCAAACAAGTTTTTTTTCACATCCATACACGGATTATTATTAAACTATTCTGAAATTTTTTGCTATTCACACACTACACTTTCAAAACAATTCAAAAGTGAGCTTAAGTACCTAAGAGCCCATGGATAACCATGGATGAAAAGGGTGCTAACACCTTCCCTTTTCATAACCTACCCCCCGAACCCAAAATATTCTCTAAGGTCTTTCCTGTTCTTTTATAACCTTTCCTTATGGATAAAATAAAAGTCGGTGGCGACTCTTGCTATCCGCAACATTGTTTAAAGTCAGTTCTCCCACCGTGTTACAGAACTGGCGACTCTGCTGGGGACTTATTTAAGAGGGGTACCCTTAGGAATTAAGATCACTTTAAATTGTTTGCCTTGTTTGCTTTATTATTATATTGTTGGGGTGCTCTTATGTGTGAAAGGTCCTAACCCAGATCTAGTGTACCTTAGGTAAATGGCAATAGACCAAGGAAACTGTACGACGTATATCGATACGGTTGATCTGGTGGCCATAGTTAGTGCGACTTCTTGGTTGGTGCTTATATTCCTTAAGTCAAGTTGAGGATAATATTGAGGCTGCCATATGTTGTCAATGCACTAACTGACTTTTAGAACCCTAGTTAACTCATCTTGGCCTTTAAAAAGTAGTGAGGTAACCGGCTTTGGTGCAGACTGAAGTTGGTTGACACTCGATACTACGCTCATTGAGATCTTAAACTTGGAGGGTTTTGGTTGGCAAGTAAGTTGCCTTCTGATCAACCACCCTTGTGAAGGATCAATGATATTGAGATCCCTTAGAACCCGGTTACTTTTGTAGGACAGGATGAACCATCTAACTTCAGGGGAGGGTACTTACCTTTAAACCTCATGCAAGCCTTTAAACCTAGGGCAATTGTGTGACTTGTTTGTGTGTGCCACATGTTTGTGATTGAACATAACATCATGACATCATCATGCATCATGAGCATATCATTTTCCCTAACCATTTCAAGGACCAAGGGATTTATTTTTGTTCTTTGTTGCAGGTCATGGCTTCTGCTCGTAGAAACACCATCAGGATCAACTTTGTAGGGATACCTGCTAAGCTCAAGGAGTTGGTTTCCCTAGTGCCTGATCATTCCCAGTTCAACAAGAGACATGGTCACTTATTGGATCTAGTTACTTCAGGGTTCAGTGAAGACATGATGAGTGTGCTGTTTCAGTTCTTTGACCCTAAGCACCATTGCTTTACATTTCCTGATTATCAGCTAGTTCCAACCATGGAGGAGTTCTCTAAACTTCTGGGTATACCTGTTCTTGATCAGAAGCCATTCACAGGATTAGAGAAGGAGCTTAAACCAGAAGTTATTGCTGCAGCTCTACATCTGAAGAAGTCTGACATTGTTCTAGAGACGAGAAGTGGAGTTAAAGGTATTCTTGCCAAGGTATTAGTGGATAAAGCTCAAATGTTCTTGAAGGCTATGAGCTACGATGCTGTTGAGGAGATCTTAGCCTTATTGATTTATGGCTTAGTGTTGTTCCCCAATCCTGATCAGTTCATAGACGTTCATGCCATCAACATATTCCTGAGTCACAATCCAGTGCCCACCTTACTTGGAGACATCCTACATTCTCTTCACACCCGTACTACAAGGGCAAGAGGAACTTTGATGTGCTGCATACCTTTACTTTCTAGGTGGTTTATTTCTCACCTTCCTCGCTCAGTAATGAAGAATGAGCAAGGGTTCAGATGGTCCAAGAGGATCATGTCACTTTCTCACTCAGACATCCATTGGTGCTCCAGATCTATGGAGAATGTCACCATCATTGACCGTTGTGGGGAGTTTCCTAATGTACCACTTCTAGGCATAAGAGGAGGCGTCACCTACAACCCATCTCTAGCTTTACGACAGTTTGGTTACGCCCGGAGCGATGGTCCACATGACATGTTGATTCAGGGCATTGTGTTTGACTACGACAACGATCTTCAGGGTTACTGTCAGAGATTCATCCGAGCTTGGGGAAAGGTAAACAGGATTGACAGCAAGACACTGGAGCCTAAGTACACTATTCCTATGGAGGCTTATCTCAGATGGGTACGATCTCGTGCTCAGACACTCATGATGCCATATCCTGCCGTCCTACCAGTTACCATGGAACCTGTTGCTGAAGGAGACACAGCTTATACCATCCTTCACCCAGACATGCCTACTGATATGGAAGACTTGCAGAGATCATGGATCCAACTGAAAGAGCAAAGGGATACTTTCGAGGCTCATTACAAAGCAAGCCAAGCAAGGATCCTAGAGCTAACAAAGCTACTTCATGAGGAACGAAACCTCAACTCATACCTCAACACAAAGAGGAAACGTCCATGGGAGACTTAAAACCCCATCTTTTGTACTTATTTCGTTTTCATTTTTTGTAAGCCTAAAAGGCAAAACAAGTTATTACTAATAAAAAGTTACTTTCTTGTTTGTTTAAGCAAATTTAAATCCTGCGGTCCTTGAAAACATTGCATATGCATTCCCATATCATTGCATCACAGGTTTATAATTGTGCACAGGTTTCTCATCTTCTCGCTGTTTATTTCAGCAATGGCTCTTGAACAATCAGTTAAGGATCTCCAGGCACAGAATGCACAGTTCCAAGAGCTGATCCTGAACCTATCCAAAGGGCAGGATGAATTGAAGACACTGCTGGCCAAGAAGACTAAGAAGGCTAGAAGGTCTGCTGGGTTGCTCAACATGGGAAGAAGGTTCAAAGGTCCTGTCAAGACCAAGGAACGTGTCGAAGACTATGAATCTGAAGAATCTGAGCAGGAGAGAGGCAGTCTCCACAACACTATGGGGGACTCTGATTCTGAGGCTAACTACTACCATGAGCCTAACGAAGACAAATTCAAGATGCTGGTGGATAGAATGGATGCTATGGAATTACAGAAATCATCTGGGCTGGATTGTGAGGATTTGAGCTTGATATCTGGGGTGGTCATACCCATTGGGTTCAAAGTTCCTACATTTGTTGTCTATGATGGGGTCTCTTGTCCCAAATTGCATCTGAGGTCTTATGTCAGAAGAATGCAACCCCACACTGCTGATAAAAAGTTGTGGATCCATTTCTTTCAAGAGAGTTTATCTGGAGCTCAGCTAGAGTGGTATTATCAGTTGGAGAGTGTCAACATCAGAGATTGGAATGACCTTGCTGAAGCCTTCTACAAGCAGTATCAATACAATGCTGACTTAGCCCCCACTCGCATGCAGCTTCAAAGCATGTCTATGGGTGCCAAAGAAAGCTTTAAGGAGTATGCTCATAAGTGGAGAGACTTAGCTGGAAGAGTTCAACCCCCTTTGACTGATAGGGAGTTGGTTGATATGTTCATGTGTACGCTGAATGGTCCGTTTTACAGTCATCTCATTGGAAGCTCATCATCTGGCTTCACTGAGTTGATCATGACAGGAGAGCGAGTAGAGAATGGTATCAAGAGTGGTAAGATCCAAGTGGGCACTTCTTCATCAGGTGTTGCAAAGAAGCCTCCCACTGGGAAGAAAGAATCTAATGCTGTGTATGGTCAGCCTGATCGTAACAGAAGGCATCAGTCTGTTAGTGCAGTTCATATTTCAAATCCAACTCCTGCAACAACAGAGCAGCCTCAAGGCAACCAACAGAGGGCTAGAAGACAGTTCACGAAGATCAACATGTCAATGGCTCAGGCATTGCAACACTTGTTGAAAGCTGAACTTATTACCCTGAGGGAGGCCCCTCAGAATCCCAATGTTACCTCTCCCAAGTACAATCCCAATGCACGATGTGCATATCATTCAAACTGTCCAGGACATGACACTAATAACTGCTGGGTCTTGAAGAACAAAATTCAGGATATGATTGATGCTGGAGAAATTGAGTTTGATCCACCAGGTACTCCAAATGTGATTACAGCTCCAATGCCAAATCACGAGAAGACTGTCAACGCCATTGATGAAGATATTGATGAAGATCTGCATGTCTATTCAGTTATGGAGTTGAGCACACCATTGTCTGTTATCAAAAAGAGGTTAGTACAAGCTGGGATCTTTCCAGGTTGTCATGAAGATTGTCTATATTGTACCTATAAGCCGGATAGTTGCTTCATTTTGAGAGATGGGATTCAACATCTCATGGATAAATATACTATAGTGTTTGAAAGAAGACCAGCATCTATAGAAAGTATGGTGGATCATCTGACTCAGGGTAAGAAGGTTGAAGAGGTTGACATGGTTGACAAAGTACCACTAAGAATCACTTCAAAGGGTCCCATTAAAATCACTCATCAGGGCCCAATCAAAATTACTGCTGAAGGTCCTGTGAAAGTTGTTGCTGAAGCCAGAGTAGCTCCTCTGATCATTACCACTCCTGGTCCTATTCCTTATACGTCTGACAAAGCTGTGCCTTGGCACTATGGGTCTGATGTTTACATCCATGGTGTCAAGCAGGAGCCTTTACCTGATATGCCTGTTGACATTGATAATGTTGCTGGATCTAGCAAGATCACTCGTAGTGGAAGAGTCTTCTCTCCTCCAGTTGCTTCTAAGAGTGCAGTTACTCCTGCTGTTACTTCCACCACTGATGCTCGGGGCAAGGGTCCTGTTATTGAGCCTGTATCTACTGATGTGCCAGCTGCTGATGACCTCTCTAAGCAGATGGAAGAAGTATTGAAAATCATTCGCAAGAGTGATTATGATATTGTTGATCAGCTGGGGCATACTCCCTCAAAGATTTCTATGCTCTCCCTGTTATTATGTTCTGAGGCTCATGCCAAGTCATTGATCAAGTTTCTAAAGATGGCTCATGTACCCAGTGCAATTTCTGTGGACCAGTTTGAGAATTGTGTTGCTCACCTGACCTATGACAACGGGTTAGGATTTTCTGATGCTGACTTGACCCCTGCCAAGAGGGATCATAACAGGGCCTTGCATATTTCAATTGAATGCAGGGGCACTACCCTGTCTCATGTGCTGATAGACAATGGTTCCTCTCTGAATGTGTTGCCTAAGGAAGTCCTGAACAAGCTGAGTCCTGAAGATACGGTATTGAAGCCCAGTAATATTGTGGTAAAGGCTTTTGATGGTTCTAGAAGAGTAGTACATGGGGAAATTGATCTTCCAATCAAGGTTGGCTCTCGGGTGTTTACTGCTACATTCTATGTGATGGATATTCGTCCTTCGTACTCATGTCTGCTTGGTCGTCCCTGGATCCATGGGGCAGGTGCTGTGACCTCCACATTACATCAAAAGTTGAGATATCCGGTGAATGGAAAAGTTGTTACTGTCTTTGGAGAGGAAGAATACTTTGTCAGCTATGTAAACACTTTCAAGTATCTGGAAGTAGAAGGTGAATACATTGAAACTCCATGTCAGTCATTTGAAGTGGTTCCCTGGGCTGTTAAGGATTGTGTGACTCCTCCTGCTGTGAAGAAGGTTCCTGTGGTCATCAGAAACCCTCCAACAATGGCAATGGCCTCCCTCAATGACGCAAAAGCTATGGTGGAAGAAGATGGTTGTACTATTTGGGGTCAGCTTCCTGATATTCCATACAAGTCTGACAAGTTTGGTTTGGGTTTCACTGCAGAGTCCCAGAAGGCTGTTCATCGTGCTCGTGCTGTTCGTATCACCAATCAAGGGGTTATCAATGCTGTGGGAGACCAAGATGAAGACTACAACTTGGAGGCATGGATTTTTCCTACTGTGGGTGCTGGACTCAATAATTGGGAAGCTGAAGATGTTGTCCCTATCTCCTTTAGTCAGGAGTAAATACTATTACTGTGTTATGTTTTTAAATTTAAACTTTCAAGCCATGTGCCTTACCCGGGGCACAATGGTGTGCTTGTTACGGGTTGTCATTTCATTTGCATACTTCATTCCATAAAATCAATGGACGTTTCGTTTTCGTAAATATTGTGTTCCTTGTCTTTCTTTTTCTTTTATTTTTGCTTTATCAGCTATGTGTTCTTACACACACCCACGTCACTAAAATGCCGATCCTCATCCACTCTGGATCCAGTTGATAACAGTTCTACTATTGCCAATTACAATTTCGAGAATCCGATCTATCAAACTGAAGACGGAGACGAGGACGATCGTGAAATACCTGTAGAGCTTGCTAGGTTGTTACAACAAGAAGAGAAAGCTATACAGCCACATGAAGAGCCAGTCGAAGTTGTGAATCTGGGAACTGAAGAAAACAGAAAAGAGGTCAAGATAGGGGCAACATATCAGCATGCTATGGTGGCTTTGTTTCATGATATGATTCATCATGAGATAGAGGTATATGTGGATGATATGATAGCCAGGTCTCAGAATGAAGAACAACATCTTGATCATCTGCACAAGTTGTTTGAGAGGTTGAAGAAATACAGGTTGAGATTAAATCCAAACAAGTGTACTTTTGGAGTTAGATCTGGAAAGCTCCTGGGTTTCATTGTCAGTGGAAAAGGTATTGAAGTGGATCCTGCAAAAGTGAAAGCTATACGAGAGATGCCAACTCCCCGTACTGAGAAGAAGGTTAGAGGTTTCTTGGGACGATTGAACTACATTGCAAGATTTATTTCCCAATTAACTACCATCTGTGAGCCAATCTTCAAGTTGTTGAAGAAAGATCAGGTGATGGAATGGAATGATGAGTGCCAGACTGCCTTTGATGAAATCAAGAGATATTTGCTAGAACCTCCAATTTTAATGCCACCAGTTGATGGAAGACCCTTGATTATGTATTTAACAGTATTAGACAACTCAATGGGGTGTGTATTGGGGCAACATGACGAGTCTGGTCGAAAAGAGCAGGCAATATACTACCTTAGCAAAAAGTTTACCGACTGTGAAACAAGATACTCACTGCTCGAGAAAACTTGCTGCGCTTTGGCATGGGCTGCTCGCCGACTAAGACAGTATATGTTGACCCATACTACCTTGTTGATTTCGAAGATGCAGTTCAAGATTAAGCATCACAACTCTTCTCCGTATCGTCCAAAGATGAATGGGGCAGTTGAAGCTGCTAATAAGAACATTAAGAAGATTGTACAGAAGATGACTGTTACTTACAAGGATTGGCACGAGATGTTACCATTTGCTCTGCATGGTTATCGTACTACAATACGTACTTCAACAGGGGCAACCCCATTCTCCTTAGTCTATGGTATGGAAGCAGTTCTGCCTATTGAAGTTCAGATCCCCTCCTTGAGAATTATGAAGGATGCAGGCTTGGATGAAGATGAGTGGATTCAGACTCGACTTGACCAGATAAATTTGATTGATGAGAAAAGGTTAGCAGCAGTTTGTCATGGCCAGATGTACCAGAAACGGATGATCAAAGCTTTTAACAAGAAGGTTAAGCCAAAGGTATATCAGGCTGGTGACTTGGTAATCAAGCGTATCATATTACCACAGGGTGATCCTAGGGGCAAGTGGACTCCAACATATGAGGGACCATTTGTAGTCAAGACAGTGTTCTCAGGAGGTGCCATGATACTGACTACAATGGATGGTGAAGACTTCCCGCAACCTGTAAACGCAGACATAGTTAAAAAATACTACGCATAAAAAGAGACCCGCTAGGTTGACAGGCCTAGGCAAAAATAAGGGCATCCCGGCAAACCAAAAGGGTTTGGGCAAAAATTAGGGATATATATATAAAAAGATGTACACCCGGCAAGTCGAAAACCTGAAAAGGCGGCTTGGGCAAAAAAGGGTATCCCGGTGGGTTGAAAACCTGAAAAGGGCAATCCAGGCAAAAGTTAGGGATTAAAGCGTATGACTATGTCTCGTTTGGATCACTCATGAAACTGCAACCAGTTGTACTACTTACTCAAGCTCAAACAGATAAAGCTCAATCCAATCGTTTCCGTCTCAACAGCAAGAAGATGAGATACTTGAGTGGCAATAGTAGAATTGAAACTCAATAGGATTATTTCCCACATAGCTGATTCTTTTTGTAAAACTTCATGACAAAATTCTCTTACTAGGGTTTATGTCTCCTTGTACAAACTTACCCGTGTATGGGTCACTTTTGATATAAATAAATTCCATCTTTTGAATCCAGATTCACTTTTACCCTATTTACATAAGCGAAACGTCCATTGGTTGTGTTTGAATGTATGTATGCCTTTGAATATGATTGATGTTTACCAGAAACGCATGTATGCTTTTAATATGATTGATGTTTACCAGAAATGCATGAAAATGCAGTAATAGTATTTACTAAGGACGAACGAGGGAAGGATTTCAACGAAGCTTCGCCGGTTCATCTTTACAAGACAGTTACAAACCATCAGTAGGACTAATCCATTTTCACAAAGTCTAATCTCCCCTGGAATTTATATCCATCTCTTTTATCCTCATACGGATATACGGGAAATTACTTTCCAATAAGGGCACGATGAACGAAGACGGGATGTTATACTTATCCTACTATCAAACGAAAACGAAGGTTATCTATACCCTACTATCCCCAACAACGGGAGGTTATCTATACCTTGTTATCCCCAACAACGGGAGGTTATCTATACCCTACTATCCCCAACAACGGGAGGTTATCTATACCTTGTTATCCCCAACAACGGGAAGTTATCTATACCTTGTTATCCCCAGCAGACGGAGGGTTATATATTCTTCAACAACGAATCGGGATTTATTTTCCTTGGCCAGCAGTTGTTATACAAGGATATCCAGACACTTCCAGCAGTGTCATATCATACATACATCATACCATAATATATATGTCTATAGTACATTACCTAAGTGCATCATGTCATACATGCATACATAAAGCATAAACTAATGTTGTTATACAGAATGCTACCTTGTTTTCAGGTTAATTATCCAACAAACAATCTTATGATCTTTGGGACTGCTTTATTGTAACCTCAGGGTTACTTTATCCTCCTGATGAGCTTCTTATTACTTTGGGACTGCTTTATTGTAACCTCAGGGTTATTTTATCCTCCTGATAGCCTCTCATGACTTCAAGACTGCTTTAGAGCTACTGATTGCTCTATCCTCCTGAAATCATCCTATTACTTCAAGACTGCTTTAGAGCTATTCATTGCTCTATCCTCATGAGGTCATATTACTACTTCAAGACTGCTTTAGAGCTATTCATTGCTCTATCCTCCTGAAGCCATCTAATTATTTCAAGACTGCTTTAGAGCTATTCATTGCTCTATCCTCCTGAAGCCATCTAATTATTTCAAGACTGCTTTAGAGTTATCCATTGCTCTATCCTCCTGAAATTACATTATTATTTCAAGACTGCTTTAGAGCTACTGATTGCTCTATCCTCCTGAAATCATCCTACTACTTCAAGACTGCTTTAGAGCTATTCATTGCTCTATCCTCCTGAAGCCATCTAATTATTTCAAGACTGCTTTAGAGTTATCCATTGCTCTATCCTCCTGAAATTACATTATTATTTCAAGATTGCTTTAGAGCTATCCATTGCTCTATCCTCCTGAAATCATTACTTCAAGACTGCTTTAGAGCTATTCATTGCTCTATCCTCCTGAAGCCATCTAATTATTTCAAGACTGCTTTAGAGTTATCCATTGCTCTATCCTCCTGAAATTACATTATTATTTCAAGACTGCTTTAGAGCTATCCATTGCTCTATCCTCCTGAAATCATTACTTCAAGACTGCTTTAGAGCTATTGATTGCTCTATCCTCCTGAAGACATATCACATTATTATTTCAAGACTGCTTTAGAGCTGCTGATTGCTCTATCCTCCTGAAATCATCCTATTACTTCAAGACTGCTTTAGAGCTATTGATTGCTCTATCCTCCTGAAGACATATCACATTATTATTTCAAGACTGCTTTAGAGCTGTTGATTGCTCTATCCTACTGAAGCCATTCTATTACTTCAAGACTGCTTTAGAGCTATTGATTGCTCTATCCTCCTGAAGCCATTATTACTTCAAGACTGCTTTAGAGCTATTGATTGCTCTATCCTCCTGAGGTCAGATTTATCACTTCAAGACTGCTTTAGGGTTATCATTATTGATTGCTCTATCCTCATGAAGACATGCTGTTACATCAGTATTACTCCAGACTCCTGACAGTTCTCATTATACTACTGAAGAACTTTCCCCTAGTGGCATCTTTAAGCCCACTCAATCATGTTCAACCAACCATCAATATCACTCCATGCACTGGTGAGTGCAAATTTTTGGGCTTTTGTGTTCAATCCCCTTCAACCTTCCAGGTTACGACTGGCAAATATACCAATCTAACCCCTCAGGTTTCAGAAAATTGAACAGGGGCAGCTGTTGCACCCCAAAATTTGCCCTCACAATACAAGACTTTGTGTTCCAAGAAGGTTCACAAGGTTCACAAAATTCACAATTGGTCAGAAGAGTTGACAATTCCCTCAGACAGTGCACCTCCTAAGCAGTGCATCCAAAACTAGGGTTTTGACTTTAATCAGGCTAAATGGACTTCCAAGACTTCAAGGGTTTTGTGTTGCAGATTTGGTCCCAGGGGTATTTTGGTCATTTTACACAAATTCTACCAATTCCTTGAAGACGGGCTGTTATTAAAATTCTGAGGCATTTGATGCGTTATGGTTTTGAGGCATTTATCAATCACCAGTTCTGGTCATATTGAGATTTGGCATTTGGTCAGTGGAATTCAATTACGGGCAATATCATCATTGATACTAGATCTGTTGTGATTACGGCGCACATTCGCGTTTGGTTAGAAAATGAGGAGAATATTGTTGGCTAGAATCCAAATGAATGAAGTCAGGTGATGAGATTAGGACTACCAACGAGACAAGTACATGAGCAAGAATATCATTCGTGAGTATTTATGGTCTATGACTAGAATAATGAATTTAAATATTTGTGGATTTATTCACAAATGTTTATAATTTATAACTAGAAATAAATATAAATAGATTCAAAGATGAATGATCATGGAATTTTTATTTCATAAGAATATCATTTTACAAAAGGAAGTGAATCATTTCACGTTTGAATTGCTGTGAGATTACATTTACAAATGTTACATCTACTCTAAAAAATCCTAAATCCTAAAAACTCCTAAGGCTTCTTCATGGTACCCTTCCCTTAAGTGTTCCTCGAAGTTCCCGATCACCTGCAAAAAATAAGAGAAACAAAACAGAACAGAGTAGGGAGATGTTAGAAAGATGAATTTGACACTCTCAGAACAATGTCATCATCGAGTGCCGGGAGTGGCACAACTGAAGCTGCGTCCAACCCCCGTTACCGATCCGCGCCGTAGGCATCAGATCAGGTAATACATGTTCTTATCAAAATGGGACATCCGAGAGATAGAAAAATATAAATGAAGCGGGACTGATTCGTTTTTGCCGTTTCAAAGTCAAGCAAATCCCATTTGATTCCTAAAAACCGATACCGAAGTAAACACTGGCCAACTCAGGTTCAAACCCGGATGCCGACGGGTCTGAACCATTTTTTTTCGTCACCTGAAGTACATGAATCAGATGGTATCAGCTCACAACAAAATCCATAAGCTGCACAAAAACATGAACAGATAATTCAATTCAAAATGCAGCTCAGAAGGCAATCAGTTCAGACTCGAAGGTTATCATCGCTAAAGCAATACAATCAAAACCAAATGGCAGCAGTATTTCTCGACGGTTCAGACTAATAGTCATCATCACCGGGTAACCTTCTCGGCGGCGTTGATCTGTATGAAGTATTAGTTCTGCAAGAAGAAGAAGAAAAGTAAGCTTATACTGATAACCCAAACTGAATAAAAACATAAGACTGAACCAGCTTTGTTGTTTCACAATCAAACAAACGGTTGCAGAATTCAGAGACTGCTCGAGTTAGGCTGAGTTCAGACAAGACGGCATCAAGTCCGACATCACGGAGAGCCAAACTGCATCAAACTTGAACAAACATCATAAATGCAAAGCTGGCCCAGCTCACAGCCACAGCCAAGGGGTAATTGAAACCATCATGAATTAAACAATCAGAACCAAGTTCGTAATCATGTGGACGACAAAACTGTCATGAACATCAAAGCCATAATAAAAGGCCTGCATCAAAAAAGCCAACTCAATTCATGAACATCAGAATACCACATTGGAAAATCGAAGAAGGTAGAATGGGGGCTCGGTCTGAACATCATCGCCCTATATACATAGATTATCAGAAAACCGGAAAGATGATGATATCCGCTTCTGAGAACAAGTTCACGAGTCATAATTCGAAAGAAGAAGAGAAATAGCGATTCACCGAGTGCAGGGCTCAGGTACCAACATCATAGCCCAATTCACCACAATGTTCACCAAAGTAAAAGATGAATAAACCAATTCGTGACGGCATCTGGAAAAAAATCAAGTAAAACCACATCAGTTACAAATCCAGATAAACATCTAGGTCACCAAAGAGAAACGGATATCCATTTGAAGATTGTCTCCAAAAAGACTAGTTGGAGCAAATCAAAAGGATATCGAATCAAATCGGAAATACGAAAGGGGAAAGAAAAAGTTGCAAATCGAATTATATCAAATAATATCAGGAAAGCCATAAATCAAATCCAATTAGTTGAAAAAGGAATTTGTTTAAATCAAAGAATCAATCAGGTCTCAAAAAGCCCACAAAAGATCGAATAATGAAGGGTATATAAGGGTGATACAACCTGATAAAGAAAGGGTAGAGGGAGAGATTCGTTCACGATAAAAAATCACAAAAAACCCTAAACACTCACAAACGGACAACGATCATAGAACACCTACGTGAGATTCCTAATCCAAAACCTCAGAAGGAAATTGCGAGGAATACTTATCTTGTGGGAGTAAGCATCATCGTCGTTGCGGCCTTCTTCCGTCGATCGACCACGTCGAAGCTTCAAACCTTTCGCAGTCGTCATCGAAGGCATTCACCGGAGATTGTTGTCGCAACACCGACGAAATCACACTCTTAATGTAATTCACCGTTAATGGCTTATATTGTTGTTTGTTTTTTCGTGAATGCAGGAAGCCAAGGACGAAGGAGTGGCTGGACGGCGCCACTGAGTTTTGGGGACTGTAAAACCCTAATGCCCTTTCAATCCATGTGCTGTTCGTAATGGGTCGGGGCTGCGATTGGCAACCCAGCCCAGTTTCGTTCATTTGTCCTTCTGGGTTTATTCCTCGTGGTTTCATTTTTTAGTTTGCTTATGTTAATGTACTTGATTGAACCATTTTTTAAAATATAAATAACAAAAAAAATAAGTTTAGTTTTTATATACATAATATTAAAACTTTTTTTTTTCTAACTCAAAATTAACATTTGTTTTTTAAGAAAAATATAACTTAAACCTTTTTGATAAATATTAAAAATAAAACCTCTTTCGATAAACTAAATGAAAACTATTTTCTTTGAAAAATAAATTTAGATTTTTTATTAAAAACTTTCACTTCAATTTAAATTAAAAGTTGTTTCATACATCTCAAAATAAACCACAAAATACGCATGATTTCGCCTTTTCATTCCATGACCCGTCTGATTATTGTCTAACCATACCCACTAACATTTTGTTCGTTCGTTTTGCAGCCTATTATGGTTACTGTTTTATTTTTCAATTTAAGTTTCGTTATTATAATTGTAACTGCTCCCCTCATGTAACCTCGCGAACTTAACAATCGCGCTTTAAATTATGCCTTAAATTATTGCTTGCATGGTTGTTAGTTCATATTGTTAATCCTCTGTTTGCATAATCTTGAAATGTCTGCATCAAACTTTCTGTCACACTACACACATCCGAAGGTTAGGTCTAGCCGTTTGGCCGCCACGCCAATAGTCCTCAAAATTTCAAACCCTCAAAACTACAAAATTCAAACCCTAATTTTCACAAATGCCTCGTCGCAGGCAAAATTACAACTTTACCCCTAGCATTAGGTCAAAGAGCCGCCGCGCTCATTTTAGGGTTTCCCGCCGCGGAATCCCTAACCTAACCCTAATTACAACTTAACATTTCAACGTAGAAATTTGGAGTTCCTACACTCCACGTAAGCGTGTCCTTAAGATGCGTTTATTCCCCGTGAGACCTTGACCACAGTCAAGAAGTCTCTAACCTCCCTTTTGAGGGGAACTACGATTACTCTGATTCCACTCCCGTAAGGATACGTAGGCACAAGATGCGATGTCTTGCCGAGTAAACTTAGAATTAACCCCCTTTATTATTTATTATTGCTTATTTATATTTTATTTATCTTTGCTATTTAATTATGTTGCTTATTATTTTGTAATTGTTTCTTGGATGTAAAGTTGTTTAATTATTTAATTATTATTATGGTTAGTAATTAGGGAGTGTAATAACATGTATGTAATATTAAAATAAATTTAGATCACTTTTAAATAAAGATAATTAAAATAAACACGTCACACACGTAAGTCGATTTTAATCTCCGTCTCACTTCCTAAGGATATCCCTCAAGTTGCCTACGAATAATGGTTAAGTGGGGTGTATAAAGCAAGTCCCTCAAATAGAAAAATCATCAAAGTCCCTTATGGTTGCCTTTACGAATCAAGTCCCTTTCGAAAAATGATGATGGTCCCTTATATGTGCTTATTACATCCCACAATGGCCTTCAAAGTCAAATTGTCCCTCACATACCCCTTAACATCCAAAGTAAGGACTACCTACTCCATTATAGTAGGGATAGTCTTACTAAAGGAAAGAATGAAGAATAAGAAAGACCTTAAAACATTAGGGTAGGCTACTCCTAGATACTTGCTCACTTCAAAACTTTTTCACACTTAAACAAATTTCCAACAAAATTTTCAAACAAGTTTTTTTTCACATCCATACACGGATTATTATTAAACTATTCTGAAATTTTTTGCTATTCACACACTACACTTTCAAAACAATTCAAAAGTGAGCTTAAGTACCTAAGAGCCCATGGATAACCATGGATGAAAAGGGTGCTAACACCTTCCCTTTTCATAACCTACCCCCCGGACCCAAAATATTCTCTAAGGTCTTTCCTGTTCTTTTATAACCTTTCCTTATGGATAAAATAAAAGTCGGTGGCGACTCTTGCTATCCGCAACATTGTTTAAAGTCAGTTCTCCCACCGTGTTACACACTGCTAATTTTCAGAAAAATGCTTTTTAAAATTAATGTTATACCATTTTTAAGGTTTCAAAAAACATGCTTATGTATTATGCAAAAATGATTGATGTTTTTGAACACTTGTATATCAAATTATAAGGGTGGATTTGATATACCAGTAATGCAGCCAAGTCTGGAAGAATCATAGTTCCATATGTAGCTTGACTTGAAAGATAGGTTGACTTGATCTTGATAACTTTGAACAACTTGTCTTTTTGCAATCAAGAGATGACCTTGAGTAGTATTGACATCATCAAAACTTGAGACTGAAGCATGCTTCTACAAGAAGCTCTTATAATTTTGTGTACTTCAAAATTTTCATCAAATTCAGTTTTAGGAAATAAGTTTCGGGGCCACACGAAGACCAAAGCCTACTTGCCTTTAACGACTATTCTACTCGTCCCTGCGGACAGATAAATATACTTACTGGTCACCTTAGAAGAGGGGAGTAGAAGAAAGACGGTGAATGTTCACTTCTTCATGGTTTCATGTGAAAATGTCTACAACGACATCCTCGGATGATCATTTATGGAAACCTTAGATGTCATAAATTCTCCCGTGCACATGAATTTGAAATACCACGATAACTCTGGAACGCGTGTTATTATCAAACCTGACATTTGTGGAGCTTACCAGATACCAGAAGCGATATTGAAGAAGTTTGTGGAACCCACCATCATCCCTAAAAAATGCCAGGGAAGAAATGTGGATGACAAACATAAGCATTCTAGATGCCCAAGAGAAGGAAAGTCCCTTGGGAGATGAAATTCAAACTCTCAATCGGGATCAAGACAAAAATCTTGAGACCGGTTCTAGACGATGACTTTGAGATTGTCCAACTAGATTACAATTCGATGAGGTCTATGTTGGGTGTGAATATAGGAGTATAAAAGCGGTCTAAACGGGGGTTAATAGACCCAAATAAAATTCAACCGCTGTTTAAAAAAATTATCAAAGTGTTTTCAAAAATTGCGAGCAGAAGATTTCAGATACTATCCAAAATTTTGATCATGTTAACACTAACTCGTTTCACAAACACCAAAGATGAATTGATGAAACACTAGGTATTCAATTAATTCAATTGTATAATCCATGAGGTGTGTTTATACAATGATTCAATGTAGAGAATGCTAACGTCAATTGTTTCTTAGAATATTAATCACCAATTCAGCTCAATAAGGTATCCAATTCCAGCAAAACCTAATGCTTATGTAATAAATTGCTATCAACTGAATAAAGGATATACTACACTAAAATTGAAATACCTAAGCATGCAAATATTATGAAATTAAATGCGAGAGAGAGAGAGAGAGAGAGAGAAAGATATATATATATATATATATATATATATATATATATATATATATATATATATATATATATATATATATATATATATATATATATATATATATATATATATATATATATATATATATATATATATATATATATATATATATATATATATATATAGAGAGAGAGAGAGAGAGAGAGAGAGAGAGAGAGAGATGACATTGAGATTTATAGTGCTTCGGCGTTCGTCTTCACTTTGCCTACGTGCACTCTTCAATAGTTTCCCATTAGAACATGCGTTGTTCCCTTTTATTTGAAAAATATTTGCAAGAGTTCATACAATCACCAATCCTCAATACAGTTGAGAAAATTAAAATCTCATATCTAGATCTTGACTTGTACAAAAAACAATGCTAAACATATCTATATAATCTTTTCTCGATTAACGCTTCTTAATATTCCAATACCACCAATCTTCTCCAAGTCTTCGTGTGTAACAATTAACCTCCTTGATCCTACCGATTTCTTGAGCGATGAATTGTTCGAAGATTTGAGACGAACTCCTCCTCATTTGTATCCTTCCACACAATCACTACTAAGGCAATTCTGGAGAGAAGAACCTACTTTTTTTCCAATGGAATTTGTCATCACCATTGACAATCACCTCAATCTTGCAGACAACCGAAAAATCTCAACTAAATCTTCAAGAACGATTAGTTTTAAGAATACACATCCTTCAATCAATTACAAGTCTCTTATTATCAAGATATAAATCAGATTAAAGTTGAAGATGCATGGATTTCGTTGTAAGAACTTTGAACTTTCAAAACAGAGGAAATTTATTTTTCACATAATCACAATGTTGATTACGATACTCACTAGATTTGTTAAATGATAAAATGATGACAAAAAGGTTTTATATGTGCTTGAGATTAAGCACGAAAAATGGTTGAAAAAATTAGTTAGATTCAAATCAAGAGTATTTCATGATTTGAATCAAATGAACAAGTGAAGTAAAATAAAAGAAAAACAAATTTTTAACCAATTTTTCAGTTGATTTGAATTAAGAGGAAAATGTGATTTGAATCATACACCATGTGATTCGATCATGTGCCAAATTTGATTCGAATCAAACAGACTGGGCCAACTAAGACAATATGGAAAAATTGCATGATTCGAATCATGTGTAAAGTGTGATTCGTATCAATTGAGGCAGAGGTGACCCAGAGTTTGATGATTCGAATCATGTGTAAAATGTAATTCGAATAAAATAGTTTGAAAGTTTCTGGTTGGATCTGTCCAAAATGATTTGAATTAGGAGTTGTGCTTGATTAGAGTCAAACACCCAAAATCCCAAAATTTCAAAATTTTAAAGAGACTTTGAGATTTTTTTCTTTCCACTTAACTTGAATCAATATCATATATGAATTTATTCCATTGACTCATGCAATTGAATAAAAACATCATGATCAAGTTCAAACCTAACAAATAGTGTATGCATGCTAAAAACGAATCATTTCAAAACTAGATTCAAAGACGTGCAATCACGAAGGAGACTCAATAATCGAAACTAAATCAAAGATGAAAGTGATAAGACTAGCAACAAAATAAATGTATTGGGGGGTTCCCCTGAATGTATTTTGGACATGAAACTACATTCTCCCCCTTTTTGATGTTGGACAAGCTTTTTCTTGGAATTGATTCGAATTTGAGTATAACGCAAAAAACACTTATGCTCCCCCTAAAACATTGCACAAAAATAACATCATAAAATGCATAAAACAATTTTAGACTCATTACAACTTCTCCCCCTTTGACAATATCAAAAAGAGATAGATCGAAATGCATTTAAAAACCAAATAAACAACCATAAATAAATAATTTCAATGAAAACATGAGCTAAACAACTAAGAAGTATATACAACAATAAATATCAGATACATAACACGAAAATGGATGTGTCATAGGCAACAAAATGAAAATAGACATGCAACACCACCATTCAACAGTTAACAATTAAATGATCAAAACTTGTAAGTCAAGGAATGCATTAACAATCATAAATAATGCATGAAAAAGTATACAAATGCTCGAATGTACATAATTAACAACATGAATTAAGACATAAATGCAAATAAGAACAATCAAAGACATAAGTTAGAGATGAATGGGTTAGATAAGGAGGAAATAAGCAAACCAACATACAACTTTAGAATAAACACATATAATAATATAAACCAGATACAAGAGTTATAGAGACATACCAATGTAGTTTGGTAAAAGTTATGATTTGCTACAAAATAGTGTTAGTGACAAAAAAAAATATAGATGATCATGCAAGTTAGGGACATCATTTCCAATGAGTAATATGTCATCTACATATAATACCAGAAAGATGATCATGCTCCCACTAACCTTCTTGTAGACACAATGATCATCTTCATTCTTTATGAATCCATATTGTTTTATAGTTTCATAAAAACAAAGATTCCAGCTTCTGGAAGCTTGCTTCAATATATATATATATATATATATATATATATATATATATATATATATATATATATATATATATATATATATATATATATATATATATATATATATATATATATATATATATATATATATATATTGATTTTTGTAACTTGCATATTTTTTGGGCTTCATCTAGTATGTCAAATCCTTCAGGTTGTGTCATATACACGACCTCAAGAATATTTCCATTAAGGAAAGCAGTCTTGACATTCATCTTCCATATTTCATAATCATGATATGCAGTGATAGTAAGTAAAATTTGAACAGATTTAAGCATTGTAACTGGTGAAAAGGTTTCATCATAGTCCACCCCATGAATTTGTTTATAGCCTTTAGCAATCAGTCTTTCCTTATAGGTATATACCTTACCATCCATGTCAGTCTTCCTTTTGAGTACCCACTTGCATCCTATAGGATTAACTCCTACTGGAGGCTCTATCAAGGTTCAAACCTGGTTTGTGTACATGGAATCCATTTCAAGTTTCATGGCTTCTAGCCGTTTCTCAGACTCAGAACTAGTTATGGCCTCTTGGTAGGTCACAGGCTCATCTTGATCCATGAGAAATACATCACATTGATTAATTACGAGATATTCATATCTCTCAGGTTGGTGGCATATCTTTCTCGACTTACGTTGGTCTTATTCTACTTGAGCAGGTTGCTCTTCCATAACTACATGTGATTCTTGCTCTAATTCCTCCATAGGTGTATCAATGCTTTGTGATTCTTGAATTTCTTCAAGCTCTACTTTCCTCTCATTAATTACTTTGGAAATAAAGTCCCTTTCTAAGAAAACTCCAGTTCAAGCAAAAAACACTTTGCCCTCAGAAGGATTGCAAAAGTAATACCCTCTTGTTTCTTTAGGATGCCCCATAAATAAGCATTTGTCATATTTGAGCTCAAGCATAGCTAAAATTTGTCATTTCACATAAACTTCACAAACCCAAATCTTCATGTAAGACATATGTGGTTTCTTACCACTCCATATCTCATATGGTATCTTCTCAACCTTTTTAGATGGAACATGGTTAAGTGTGTAAGTTGCTGCGATAAGTACATGTCCCTAAAAGGAGTTTGGAAGATCAACGTGACTTATCATGGAAGGGACCATGTCTAACAAGGTTCAATTTATTCTCTTAGATACACTATTTAATTATGGTGTTCCAGGAGAAGTGGGTTGGGATAGAATCCCACACTCTTTTAGATGGTCATCAAACTCTAGGCTTAAATATTCACTGTCTCAATCTGATCAAAGAGTTTCAATATTCTTACCTAGCTGGTTTTGTACTTCATTCTTGAATTCCTTTAACTTTTCAAAGGACTCAGATTTGTGTTTCATTAAATACACATAACCATTTCTTCTTAAATCATCAGTAAATGTGATGAAGTATTGAAAACCTCCTATGGCTGGTATGTTCAGTGGTTCACATATATCAGTATGTTTGAGGGCCAAAAGATTATTAGCTCTTTCACCTCTTCCTGTGAATGAGGACTTTGTCATCTTTCCAATTAAACAAGATCTGTAAGTCTCATATGATTCATAATCAAAATATTCCTAGAGTCCATCTTTATGGAATTTTGAAATGTGCTTCTTATTTATGTGGTCTAATCAACAATACCAAAGGTAAGTTGGATTTAACTCATTAGGTTTCATCCTTTTAATATTAAAGTTATAAATAGGCATTTCAAGATCAAGTACATATAGTCCATTGGTCATTTTTGCAGTAGCATACAATAAATCATTCAAATAAATGGAGCAACAAATGTTCTTTATTATGAATGAAAAAACAAACTTGTCCAAACAAGAAACAAGAATAGTATTCCTGCTAACTATAGGTACATAATGACAGTTATCTAAATGAATTATTAAACCACTAGGTAAAATCAATATATAAGTTCCTACAGCTAAAGTAACAAACTTTGCTCCATTTCCAACTCGTATGTCAACTTCACCTTTTTTCAAATCCCTATTTCTTTTTAGACCCTGCATGTTAGTACAAATGTGAGATCCACATCCAGTATCCAATACCCATGAGGCAGAAGTAAATAAGTTTATTTCTATAACAACAATACCTGAAGTTGAAGTCTATACTCCATTCTTCTTATCTTCTAGGTACTTTGGGCAGTTTATCTACCAGTGTCTGGTCTTACCGCAATAGAAGTAAGTACCCTCCTTTGTTATGCCTCAACTAGAATTAAAATCAGGAGCAATATGTTTGGGTTTGGAAACTTCCTTGCCTTTCTATTTACTACCCTGCTTGGTGTGCCTTTTGTTCTGTTTCTTTCCATTACTGACCATCAAAATGGACTTTCTTTTTGACTTCATATTCTTCTCAGCAGTTCTTAACATCCTTAGCAGCTCTAGAAGACTTTTGTCCATATCATTCATGTTGAAATTAAGGACAAATTGAATGAAGCTCTCTAGCAATGATTGCAGAATCAAATTAGTCGTAAGCTCCTTTTTAGGGGAAAACCTAATCTTTCAAGGTTCTCCATATACCCAATCATCATGAGTACATGGGGACCTATTGGGGATCCCTCAACTAGTTTTCCTTGAAAAAGGGATTTTGAAACTTCAAATCTCTCATGCCTTGTATGATCTTGATAGAGCATCTTCTAGTGTTCGATCATATCAAATGCTGCCATGTTTTCATGTTGCTTTTGAAATTTAGAATTCATGGTAGCCAGCATGAGGCAAGCAGTTTCATTGGCATCATCAACATGCTTCTTATAAGCATCTCTTTATGCCTTAGGAGCATAACTATGAGGCTCCTCTTCAAAAACAGGTGTCTCTAATACATACAAATTTTTATCATGTTTGAGTACAATCCTTAGGTTTCAGTGGCAATCCATAAAATTTATCCCAGACCATTTTTCCTTATCAAGATTGATCGTAAAATGTTGTTAGGGGTGTTTGTTGTCATGGTAATCTACATAAAAAATGTGAAATTATAAGTTTCAATTAAAACCAACATATTCAATTAGGCCTTTAATTAAATATGCTCTCACTATTTTACTCAAACCAAATGACCCTCACCATTTGATTCAGAAAATCCCGTTGGAAGATTTTCTAGTGGATCAAGATCCATATTTCACTTTGTTTTAAGTCATCATTAGACTGATTACACAAAACTCAGTTATTTAGGTAGGAAATCCTTCCAATTGTATCTAATACAATTGTCAAATATTTCAGTTGAGTGAATAAATCCTTATTTTAATCCATCATATAAATCATTCCTAACTCTTTCCAGCATGAAATAATTCGCATCAACACTTGATACTTTCCATAAACATTAAAGCACAACTTTTGTACCATCACAAACCTAATCACATATCTCTTTGACAGTACAACCCTTGTGCCGTCATGAACCATAATGCAACAATTTTATACCTGTGAGATGTTGGATCAAACTCTAGTGTGGTCGAAGTCTGTTTGCAAGTAATGTGTGTTGTTGTCGAAGTATGTTCTAACATGCATTAGTCAATATTGCTAGGGTTGTTGGCATGTTGAATTGAGTCTTGCTTGTAAGACCAATTTTCTAAGTTAGTTTGTACCCTAAGTTAGCTTGTAATGGATAATTGTTAAAAAGCCCTTTAGGTTAGTGTGCTATTTTTCTTATAAATAGGATGCTAGTTTCTCAATCTTGGAATAAGGAAAACTAGAAAGATAAAATCCTAATTTCAAGAGAGAGATTATTTTGTTATTCTTGTATACTTGTAATCTTGTTCTAAGAGAAAGGAAATAATAGCAGTTTAATAACCAATCCTTGTTGTTTTCTTCTTTATTAACCCTAACCCTTGCGTGTTTCTTGATCATTAAAAAATTGTTTATACTTAGTTTTAAGGTATCCAATTCACAACAAATTGGTGCGGTGAGCATGGAGAAGATGCCTTCAACAAAGTATGAGATTGAAAAGTTCACCGGAGTGAACGACTTCAGTCTGTGGCGCTTGAAGATGAAAGCCCTACTGGTTCAGCAGGGTTGTTTGGAAGCGTTGAAGGGTGAGGCAGCCATGGATGTTGCGTTAATAACAAAAGAAAAGAAGGGTATGATCAAGAAAGCCTACAACACAATATTATTGAGCCTTGGTGATAAGGTTCTTCGACAGGTATCAAAGGAGACTACAACATTGGGATTATGGGTGAAACTTGAAAGTTTGTACACGACTAAATCTCTGGTCAATCGACTCTACCTAAAGCAAGCATTGTATTCATTCAAGATGAGTGAAGACAAAGTGTTGGCTGAGCAATTGGATATGTTCAACAAGCTGATTCTTGATCTTGAAAATATTGATGTGAAGATCGATGATGAAGATCAAGTACTGTTGCTGTTGTGCGCTTTGCCCAGAATACATGCTCACTTCAAAGAAACTCTCTTGTATGGAAGGGAGTCCCTGACCTTTGAAGAAGTTCAATCAGCATTGTATTCTAAGGACTTGAATGGACGAAAAGAGCATAAAACTTTGACAGTGGGCGAAGGTTTGGCTGTTAAGGGAAAATTCTTGCAAAAGGATGGTAAGTTCGATAAGAAGAAAGGTAAAAGTCAACAAAAGTCTTATAGTGGCGAAACATCTGGTATTCGATGTTATCACTGTAAGAAGGAGGGTCACATAAGAAAGGTGTTCCCTGAACGCCTGAAAGATCATGGAGGTAATGGCAACGCAACCATCGTTCAAGATGACTTTGACTCATCTGATGTTCTTGTGGTTTCAAGTGGCGACTCGAGAAAAGAGTGGATTATGGATTTAGGTTGCACTTGGCACATGACTCCAAGCAGAGAATTGTTCGAGGAGCTATGTGATCAAAATGGTGGATCTGTGCTGCTGGGAAATAAAAAATCTTGCAAAATTGCAGGTATTGGATCTGTGAGATTCAAGCTCCATGATGAGTCAATAGGGTTATTGACTGAAGTTAGGTATGTACCTGACTTGAAGAGAAATTTGATTTCTCTTGGTGAATTCGACAGAAAGGGATATGTTTTTCAAGGAGAGAAAAGTATCCTAAGAGTCATGAAGGGGTCAAAGGAAGTCTTGAGAGGCGTGAAGAAACAAGGCTTGTATACCCTTGAGGCTGAGGTTGTAAGTGGTTTGACAAATGCTGCATCCACAAAACCGGTTCGAAGACAAAATTATGTCACATGAGATTGGGCCATGTCAACGAAAAAGGCATGGTCGAATTAGGGAAGCAGAACCTGCTATGAGGTGACAAAGTCGAAAAGTTAGAGTTTTGTGAATCGTGTGTATTTGGTAAATCCTGTAGGTGAAGTTTAACAAAGGCAAGCAAAGAACACATGGACCCCTGGATTACATTCATGTTGATCTTTGGGGGCCTGTAAGGAACCCTTCCCACTCAGGTGCAAGGTATTTTCTATCAATCGTTGATGACTATTCCAGAAAACTATGGGTATTCATTTAGAAGATGAAGGATGAAACTTTTGAGAATTTCAAAATTTGGAAGATTCTGGTCGAAAATCAAATTGGCAGAAAGGTTAAGAGGTTGAGAACCGACAATGGCCTTGAATTCTGCAATTAAGCGTTTGAAAGTTACTGTGTTAAGTCTGGAATTGCAAGGCATAAGACTATAGCAGGTACTTCTCAACAAAATGGCTTAGCTGAAAGATTCAATCGAACAATCCTTGAAAGGGTTAGATGCATGTTGGTTAGTGTTGGGTTGAAGAAGGTGTTTTGGGCGGAAGTTGTTTCGATAACAGCTTACTTGATAAATAGATGTCCCTCGACTGTCTTGGGAATGAAGACACCTGAAGAAGTTTGGTCGAGAAGTCCACCTAGTCTCGACAGACTGAAAGTATTTGGCTGTGTGGCCTATGCTCATATTATGCAAGACAAGGTCAAACCTAGAGCTCTAAAATGCATGTTCATGGGATACCCTGAAGGAGTCAAAGCTTATAGGCTATGGTGCCTAAAGCACGGTTACATGAGGTGTGTCACAAGTCGAGATGTAGTTTTCAATGAAGCAGAGACGGCTTTCAAGAAAATTGGTGATGCTGATGAAGAGCTAGAACAGGGAGAGATTCCTGTTGAGGTGGAGCATGTTGATGCTGAATTGCTTACCCTAGATGAAGTCGAAGAAGATGCAGAAGATATTGTCGAAGATGAAGAGACTGATAACGACTACCTGCTAGCAAGAGACAGGTCGATGAGAGTCATCAAGCCACCTAAGAGACTTGGGTATGCAAATCTTATAGCTTATGCCTTAATCTCTGCTAGTGAGGTTCTAAATGAAGAACCTAGAGACTATAAGGAAGTTATGAGGAGTCGAAAGAAGACTGAATGGATGAAGGCCATGGATGATGAAATGAAATCTCTTCATGATAACAACACCTGGGAACTGATCAAGAAACCTGCTAGAGCCAGGTTAGTCAGTTGTAAATGGATTTTCAAAGTTAAGGAAGGAATCAAAGGAGTGGCGTCGAAGAGATACAAGGCAAGATTGGTTGCTAGGGGGTTCACTCAGAAAGAAGGTATTGACTTTAATGATGTATTCTCTCCTGTTGTGAAGCACAAATCCATTCGAATGTTGCTTGCCACAGTGGCACAGTTCGATCTTGAACTGGAACAGATGGATGTGAAGATTGCGTTCTTGTATGGTGACTTAGATGAAACAATCCTGATGAGGAAACCTGAAGGGTATGTCGAAAAAGGGAAGGAATATTATGGGTGCAAGCCGAATAGATCCTTATATGGACTGAAACAATCTCCTCGACAGTGGAATAAGAGATTCGACAAGTTCATGGCACACATAAGTCTCATCAGAAGTTAGTTCGACCTTTGTGTTTACTTCAGATTTTGACCGTGTAATTCATTTGTTATTTTATTGCTCTATGTGGATGATATTCTAATAGCAAGCAACAATGTCGAAGATGTAATGAGAGTGAAGGTTGAACTCAATAAAGAGTTCGACATGAAGGATCTGGGAGCTGCGTCCATGATTCTTGGGATTGACATCTGGAGAGATAGAAAGCAGTCGAAATTATGCTTATCTCAAAAGGCATACCTACAGAAGGTTCTCAAAAAGTTTGGTATGTCAAATTCAAAGCCTATTGTGACTCCGACAAACCCTCAATTCAAGCTGAGTATAGATCAGTGTCCCAACACTGATGTTGAAAGAACTTATATGAATAGCATTCCATATGCTAACATAGTAGGTTCTTTGATGTATGCTATGGCCTGTACTATACCCGACATAACATATGCAGTAAGTCTTGTAAGCAGGTACATGGTGAATCCTGGAAAGACTCACTGGCAAGCATTGAAGTGGATTTTAAGGTACATAAATGGGTCTCTGAATAGAGTCCTAATTTATGATGGAGCCTTAGGTGAAGATAGTAAAGCAACAATCGAAGGATATGTCGACTCTGATTATGCAGGTTGTATGGATTCCAGAAAATCTATCTCTGGATATGTTCACTATGTTTGGGATAACAATCAGTTGGAAAGCAACACTTCAGAAGGTCATTGCCTTATCAACCACTGAAGTGGAGTATATTGCCTTAACTGAAGCTGTGAAGGAAGCATTGTGGCTTGAAGATTTTGCAAAGGAGCTAAAACTTCAAGGTCGAGTTATCACTGTTAAATGTGATAGTCAAAGTGCAATACACCTGTCAAAGAATTCAGCCTATCATGAGTGACAAGCACATTGATGTGAGGCTGCATTTTGTCAGAGGGGTAATTGAGCATGGAGAAGTCCAAGTGCTAAAGGTTTCGACAAATCACAATGCTGCTGATATGATCACCAAGATGTTGCTCAGTTGCAAGTTTTTCCACTGTATGCAGTTAATAAAGCTGCATGAAGAAAGCTAGTTTCTTGATGTTATAGAGTTAGATCCAAGGTGGAGATTTGTGAGATGTTGGATCGAACTCTAGTATGGTCGAAGTCTGTTCGCGAGTAATGCGTGTTGTAGTCGAAGTTTGTTCTAACATGCATTAGTCAATATTGCTAGGGTTGTTAGCATGTTGAATTGGGCCTTTCTAGTAAGCCCAATTGTTTAAGTTAGCTTGTACCCTGTGTTAGCTTGTAATGGGTAATTGTTAAAAAGCCCATTGGGTTAGCGTGCTATTTTTCTTAAAAATAGGATGCTAGTTTCTCAATCTTGAAATAAGGTAAAATAGGAAGATAAAATCCTAATTTCAAGAGAGAGAGGTTATTTTGTTATTCTTGTATACTTGTAATCTTGTTCCAAGAGAAAGGAAAGAATAGTAGTTTAATAACCAATCCTTGTTGTTTTCTTCTTTATTAACCTTAACCCTTGTGTGTTTCTTGATCATTAAAAAACTGTTTATACTTAGTTTTAAGGTATCTGATTCACAACAATACCGTTAAGACACCATGATCAATAATTCAGTATGATTGATCAACATGCCATTGCTTCACCATACTAACGTCGAATTCTGAATCAAACAAACATGAATCGCTCAAAAGAATAACAATCATTACGTGATTGAATGGAAGAAGTAGAAATAATATATCAAATATACCATCTTTGCACTAGAGTTACTTATATCACATATAAAATATGATCGATCATATTTGTGTAACTTAAGGACGATCAATATATCGCTGCTTCACCGTACTAATGTCGGGTTCCAAAGCATAGTCAATATCGATCATCCAAATCGTATATAGCCTGATGCCAAAATTCAATTACTAGATTATAATTTAATTTATTATGTGTTTAATTGAATTAAAATAGAAAGTGAAGAAAATAAGCAGTTATCAGATGCATGGTTTCATTAGTGATAGAAGGAAAATTAAAATTTTCCAAAATGCAGCGAAAATTAAAAATTTCCCTTTAGAGATTCTTACGAATGGGCATGATCAGTGATAGAAATCGTTACCTCTTTTGACGATGAAAACTTTGATGGTGAATCGAAGGAGTGATCACGAGCATTGAATCATGAACAACAATGCCTCTACTCAATCCGCATGAACATATTCCTTCATCTCAGTGTTAGCTTCTACGATTGAAGGCTTAAGGTGTGTGAGAGAGAGAGAGAAGGAAAAATACAGATAGGATTTCACAGTCTAAATTTTCATCAAGAGTATATGCTTCTGCACAAAGGTTCTATTTATAGAGCCACTTGTGTGGTCTTCAAGCTAAAAATCCCACTTAAGTATATGCGCACCATATCTTATCAGGTATCGTATATCACCTAAGCGCGTGGTACCTTGCCACATTTCATATTTTACTTAAGTGCACTGTACCTGTTAAGTGGAAATTTTGACTTAAATTGAACCATCTTTCTTGGCATTTTTCAACTCAATTATCATGTTTTAATAGATTTATTTCTTGTTCTTGTGTGATTCTTCAATTATATTTCAAATACCTTTGGATTCTTTGATGTGTGTGTTATTGTGCAGAATTTAAGCATAAAACATAAAAGATTAAGACACAAGTGAAATGGACAAGGAAGCCAAATAAAGAAGAAGAAATAACATGTTCGCTGAGCGAGCACTAGCGAGGTGAAGGCGAGTGCTCGTTGTGCGAGGTCCTGACGAAGCCCTAGCAAACCAACCCAATTTAGAGGCAGTAGGAAAAGGACCCAAAGTTCGTTGGGCGAAGTTAAAGCGAAGCAGTTCGCTATGCGAAGAAGTGCTCGCACGAAGGACTTAGATATTTTCCAAGGGCGGTTTAACTGTTCCTGAGGCACTTCAAGTGCCTAAAAGTAGTCTTCACTGGGCAAATAAGGTGTTCGCTAGGCGAACATAATAGGTTTTTGTTTGATTATATATGTACTTTTCTCATTTTTTATAAACAAATCTTGTACAACTTTTATAAAATATATCAGAACTTTATCTCTCTTCCCTTCTTTACATATTCTAGATAGAGAAACACAAAACCTAAGAGGAAGAAGGTAAGAGCTTCGATCTCTTGTTGGGTTTGGATCTAATCTTTTGATACCTTATGTATTTCATCTAATATATGTTTGTGAAATAGTTTTGATTCAATATTGATGTTGTATTTCATTTCTTATTTGTGGGTCTTGACAAAACCTTTTTCAAATCTTAGATCTTAGATATTCATCTATCAGTGAACAAACTTTTGACATATTCTTGTAAGTTGATATTCACATGTATCTTCTGTTTTATTATATTGATTAGTAGTATGAGTAGGATCAATACGACATTGTGAGGATGCGTGATAATAGAGATGAAAAACTTGTTCACTTAAATTTGACAAATTAGTTGAATTCATGTAAAAAGGGTTAAGCGTATGTACGCATTATGATCACAACATTTTATATGAATCAATCAAGAAGCTGATATGAATGTCATCTTTGTTTACCTGTTTATCTTTGATTTGGACCGTGATAGAAATATACTTTTCAGATCTAGATCTAGGATGATTATTTGTTAGATTCTAGACTCTAGACATAGATTTAGGCTTAATATTTGTTTGAGTATCAGTTCTTAATGCTCTGTGTTGTTGAGTTGCGTGAGACATCACCAATGAGACAATACAATCAGCCTATATATATATATATATATATATATATATATATATATATATATATATGTGTGTGTGTGTGTGTGTGTGTGTGTGTGTGTGTGTGTGTGTGTGTATATATATATATATATATATATATATATATATATATATATATATATATATATATATATATATATATATATATATATATATATATATATATATATATATATATATATATATATATATATATATATATATATATATATATATATATATATATATATATATATATATATATATATATATATATATATATATATATATATATATATATATATATATATTGCTCTCTAATGTCCGCCTCTCCCTTGGAAGAGCACTCTAAACTCTTTTACTCATTTGGGGGTTATCTTCCATCACAATCCCCATCCCAAGCGAAACCCCAATTTAAAATCCTAAATTTTCTACTCCACTCTCGATTTAGGGTTTGACCCATGAGATTAAATCTGAAATAGGGTACACCAGTGACAACAAGGTTCAAATCTGGGAAGAGAAAATCTAGAAATGAATTCAACTTTATACTTCTTTCTCTATCAAGCAAAGGAAATGGTTTTAATGATCAATAGATTACAACCCTCGTTGTACCATTTGCTCAGATCCTTCCTTGGTGATTTCTTTATGACCTTCTTTTTTATGTTTGCTTTAGCATTTGTTAGGATAATAATAAGTTTGACTTAGAATTTATTAGAATTATAAGAGTTTTTATTTGGAACTCTTGCATGTCTTAAAATAATTTGATTGCGAAAGTGGCATGGGAGGTTTGGGGTGTGTTTTAATTTTGTGTTACAATTTTTATTTGGTTAGGCAGTACATATAACTTATTTTTTATTTCGGTTTCCCCTATTTGGTTTTGTGGTGTGATCCATGTGCTCTGTTTCATTTGACTTGCGGTTCCATCAATATTACATTCTTTTATGTTTAGCTAACAATGCATTTATTGGATTATTCGATGGATTGTTTCGGATAGGGGGCATTTTTGGCTTTCAACTTTGGTCAAAACAAGATGTGTGCTTTACTACTGTTATGTGTGGCATTCGAAATTTTATTTTTGAGTTGTAATTCCAACTATTTGGTTTTGTTATGTATTAGAGATATGTATTAGTTCTATTTGTTAAATGTTAATCCACAACTGCCTTGTGTACAAGTTAGTTAGTTAGTTACTTTGTGTATTGATGACTTACTTAGCAAGCTATTGTATAACACATAAATAACAATTTGTTATGTGAAAAGTAAAAAAATGATAATTATCTTTATCCCTCTTTTCTTCTCCTCCAAGATGTCAAAACATTAGAGTGTGTGTGTGCTATTTCTTTCATCTTACAATTACAATCTTGTTGCGCTTTAACTGTGTGTTATAACAATTGGCATCTAGAGCCTGGTTCAATCCAAGGGAAACACGAGTGAAAAGTGAGGGGTTCAATCAAAGGGAAACCCGAGCGAAAAGTGAGGGGTTCAATCCAAGGGAAACACTGAGTGATATTTTCTTAATAGGCAAGATGAATAGCAACGGTTTTGGATCAAATATTCTGGTTCTTGATGGCAAGAACTGGGATCATTGGAGTGATTTGATGAAGTCTCTATTTAGAGTGCAAGAAGTGAGTGAAATTGTGCAAAATGGCTATGAGGATCTGGTGGCGAATTCAACTGATGCACAAAGCACTGCATTCAAGGAAGCCAAGAAGAAAGACTGCAAAGCTCTGTTCTACATTCAGCAGAATGTTGACAATCAACACTTTGAGAAGATTTCTAAGGCGACAAGATCCAAAGAAGCATGGGACATTTTAGAAAATTATCACACTGGTGGAGAAAAGGTGAAGCCAGTGAAGCTATAATCACATAGAAGAAAGTATAAGATGATGCAGATGGAAGCATATCAGAAAGTAAATGATTACTTTTCAAAATTAACAACCACTGTTAATTAGATGCAAACTTGTGGTGAGAACATTACAAATCAAATGGTAGTAGAAAAGGTGCTTAAATCTTTGAGTCCAAAGTTTGATTTCATTGTTGTAGCTATCCAAGAAGCAAAGAATGTGAGAACTATGAAAATTAAAGAGTTGAAAAATACATTGGAAGCACATGAGCTCCTGGTGCTTGATAGAACTTCTGAGAGATCAGTTCAACAAGCATTTCAAGTTCAGCCTTTCAAGAAGGAGGGAAATCAGAAGAATTTCAAGAAGAAGGGAAAAAGCAAAGCAAATTGGTCCAACAATGAAAAGAACAAGAGTGAAGGAAAATCTGAATCTTCAAAGAAAGAAGGTTTTGGCAGATGTCAGAATAATAAGAGGGACTTTGACAAAAGTAAGGTGCAATGCTTCAACTGTTAGAACTATGGGAATTTTGCTGATGAATACTAGTTCAAGAAAGGTCAAAAGACTGATGAAGAAGCAAATTTGGCTCATGGAGATGATTCCAGTACAGTGTTGATGATGGCTATTGCCAGTGATGAAAAGGTGAAGAATGAAGAGTGGTTTCTTGACTCTGGATGCTCAAATCACATGACATCACATAGAGAATGGTTGACAAGTTTTGATGCTAGCAAGAAAATAAGCATCAAACTGGATGACAATAGAGAACTTGTGGCTGAAGGTAGTGGAAATATAGTGATCAAAAGAATGATGGCAAGAAAATAATGATTGAAGATGTGATGTATGTTCCTGAGATGAAGTGTAATCTCATGAGCATTGGCCAACTGTTGGAGAAAGAATTCTCAGTGACTATGAATGGTGACTCTTTGAAGTTTTTTGATGCAAAGAAGAATTTGGTGCTTAAATCAAACATGTCAAAGAATAGAACATATAGATGCAACATCTCAAATGAAAAGATGATGTGCCTGTCTGCAGCAGTGAGTGAAAATGTTGAAGATCTATGGAACAAGAGGTACGGTCACCTAAACTTTAGAAGTCTTAGTGATTTTAATTCTAATGAACTGGTGTATGGCTTGCCAAAACTGAATGTCAGAAAATCCATTTGTGAAGTATGTGTAAAGAGCAAGAAAAGTAGGCTTTCCTTTGTTTCTGAAGCACCTAAAAGAGCTAGTGTAGCACTCAGGTGGTTCACTCTGATATATGTGGTCATTTTGAAGTATCTTCATTAGGGGGAAGCAGATACTTCATTACATTTGTTGATGAATGTACAAAAATGATATGGCTATATACAATCAAGCTTAAGAGTGAGGCTTTAGATGTATTCAAAAATTCAAAATCTTAATAGATTAGGAGAGTGATAAATCTATTAAGATCTTGAGAACTGATGATGGAGGAGAATACACCTCAAAAGAATTTGAAGCCTTCTGTCTCAATCAAGGAATTATGCATGAGGTAACAGCTCCTTATACACCTCAGCATAATGGACTTACTGAGAGAAGGAATAAAACTCTACTAAATATGGAAAAAAGCAAGATCAAGCAGAAAACCTACCACACAAGTTTTAGGGGAAACAATCACTATAGCTGCTTACATTCTGAATAAATGTCCTACAAAGAAGCTGAATTTGAAGGTACCAGAGGAAGCTTGATGTGGAAGAACGCTTAGTGTGAAACATTTCAAGGTTTTTTGTTCTTTGTGCTACAAACATATACCAGATGTTAGAAGAAGCAAGCTTGAAGATAAGAGTGAGATTATGATACTTATAGGCTATCATTCAACAGGTGCCTATAAGTTGTATAACCCTCTAACTAAAAAGGTACATGTCAATAGAAATGTGATTGTGATTGAGGCTGAGAAGTGGAAATGGGAAGAGGAGCCGATATATAGTAAAGAGAATCAACAAAGCTGCATTTATCCTGATTCAAGTGATTAATCAGATAATGAAGAAGTAAAAAATAATGATGCAGATGAACCAGAAGAAGAGGAGGCAGTTATGAGACCTCAAAGAATCAGACAAGCTCCAAGAAGGTTGAATGATTGTGAAGTAATTCCTGACAATGCAGTAAATGATGAAGGTGATATCATTCACTTTGCATTATTGGCAGATGCTGAACCTCTCAATTACAAAGAAGAACTGAAGATAGATGTATGAAGGAAAGCTATGATGGAAGAGCTCCATTCAATTGAGAAGAATCATATTGTTGCACCCCAAAATTTGCCCAACCTTTTCTAACCTAGGTTTATGTTTCAATTGTATAATCATTTGCATTGTCATCATGTACATAGTGTATTCATTTGCATTGCATAGCATGAGCAAGCTACCTTTATCAGGGGATCAAGTGTTATTCTTATCTCAAGAGGTATATCCAAGGGTTTCATTCATATTCAAGACTACTCAGGTCACCAGAGGAGAATTTGAGCTTTGAAGAGCTGCCAGGTTGATCAATGGATTCTCTCCTATCTTGAGGCTAGTGGGGGATCATCAGAGGAAATGTGAGCTATGAGCCAAGAGTATGAGGTGTGTATGGATGTTATGAAGAGTCTAGAGAATCATTTTTGAGGAGAACCAAGTCACTTGAATGATTGCAAGAGCCTAAGTTGAAGTCAGTCAACTAGGGTCAACACTGGGTCAAAGAAGTGTTTTGAAGGGCATCAAGGATCATTTGAAGAGTGTGGGATTCATTATTTGCTATATGGATATGGATATGATGTTGTGATAAAGAAAAAATCAAGAAAAGTCAAGGAGAACTGGAGTTACTAAATTAGGGTTTCAGTGTAAAATCCCATGATTTAGGTCAAACTTCAAAGCAGTGTAACTCAAGATGCAAGCTTCATGTGAATTCTTGGTCCACATGAAACTTGCAGAGTATCTCCATAGCTTTAATTTTAGTGGTGGAAGTCATCAAGATGATTTATATAACTCAAGTTATAGCTCTTGCAAGTTACAGGTCATCTGAGGGCACTGAAATTTGTCTGTGAAAGTTGTCTGTCTTCCAAGCAACTTTTGACCTTCAAGGTTATTTCAAATGGATTTCTGGCCAACATGAGAACTGTTCCTTATTGTCTTAGATTTCTAGAATGGTATGGTATGCCTTCATATGATTTGTGGAACTCTACTTATGGTCTTGGCAAGCAAAGGGTATTTTGGTCATTTGAGGATTACAGGTCATTCTTAGCATATGCCTAAAACTCATACAAGGAAGCTTCAAATGAAAAACTTCCCAACATCAAAGTTGCTCAAAATGCCATTTTAAGTCAAGAAAAGAAGTCATGGAAGTTTGGAAATGCATGGAATGAGACTTGACCAAGGTTGGTGAAAAATGACCTAAAAAAGGCATATAAGTTGAAAAAGTTGAAATAAAAAATTGGTTTGAGAGATCTACAAATCCAATATGGGTCATCCAATATACCAAATTGATTCCCAACATCATTTTAAAGACATTGGTTCAGCCACGTTTTTGAGTTAAGGGTTAATTTTTGGACTTGCTTTGTAATATTGTTTCTTGCATCATAAGGCAACTTGGTAAAACTCAACACAAGGCAAGGAAAGGCTTGGTTTTCACACATACACTCCTAATATCTCATGAAAGGAGATTTTAATACAAGTTTACAAAGGGGCAAGCATGAGATAAGAGATCTTCAACATATCATCAAATGAGAACTTCGTTGAAATTTCCACAAGTTTCTAGAATCCTCCAAGATCATTCTAGAAGCTTCTCAATCAGTTAATCATCATCTATATAATGAATTGAAGCCATTTGTGCAAAAGGTTGGTGCATTGAAGGAGAGAAAAGAGAGAACTTCATAGTTGCTTCCATTGTAAGAAAGTGCAAGAATCACCATAATCTTCCATTTCTGATCACTTCTTTTCTTCATTCATCATCCATTGAAGTTTGTGAGTGGGAATGAGCATGGAGCAAGGTCCAACAATGGAGGATTGAGGAGTTAGGGTTCACATTGCAAGAAGGCATATCAGAACTGCAGCCAAGAATCCAAGTTTCTTCATCCATTTCTTTTGCATACAGTAGGACCAACATCTCCCAAGGATCATTAGTGAAGCTTGCCAGGCCTTGAAGTGCACGATTCCACAACTGTTTCATCAATATTGCAAGGTATGCATTTCAATCTATATCTCTTCATCTAGGTAGTATTAGATGGAATGGTTAGGATCAGAGTGCTTAGAGACCATAGGTGATTGAATTCTGAGAATTAGAGAGAGTTCCATGAGGTTCCATGGCAGAGTGTCTTGACTTTGATGATCGAGGATAGGTTATATATTGATTGTTAATCATGGTGAATAGCTCAGAGTAATCAGTGCAACGTGGAGAATACATTAGTACAAGAGTTGGCAAGTTTGGTGAACTTCCATTGCAGAGTGCAGATGGTGTGCTATGAAGTTCCATCTATCGGGTTTAATCATAGAGGGGGTTTTAGAGAAAACTAAGAGCATGGTCGTGTAGAGGGGAAGAAATGGAGTGATTTTGGTTTTTGAAGTGTGTGATTTCATGGCCTGTGGAGGGAGAATGATGAGCTCGAACATGGCTGCACGGAGAGTGATTTTCTGAATTCTAGGGTTTAGTTTGGGGACGATGACCAGGGGCCGTCCGATTGTCCTGATTTATTGACCTTTTAAGCTAATCGTGTGGCCATTATTCAAATTGAAAAACGGAGGGAGAGACTCATGTGAAACGCCGCGTTTCATTTAAAATGAAACGTTGGGCTTTGGATCAAATCACTATCCCCACCCCCCAGTTGACAAGCCCAATGTTTTACATGTGAAGTTACTACTATTTGCACCGAAGGTTTAATCTTTTTCTGGCATTTTTCCAATTCATTTTCTGAGCGTTCTTGGGCCTCACGCAATTGATACTCGCACCCCTGGCTTCCTTGGCCCATCAAGATTTGAACTGGGCGAGTTTACTTCTGACACCCCTCCCCCTTTTATTCATATTTTGTGTTTTAATTTTCTTTAATATTTTTGACATCTTTAAAAAATCATAAAAAAATAGGAAATAGCTTAGTTTTAATTGGTTCTTTTTGCTATAGGTCCATAATTCTGTCTAGAAATATACCAAATAATAAAATTGACATTTTATTTTGTTTTAGTATTTTTCATGTATTTTTCTTGTAAATAGTATTTTGTTAAGTTTAGTTTGGTACCCAAATTTGTTGATTTTAGTTCTCATAGGTCCCTTTAGCTTTAGGGCTCATTCTTTTTAGAGTGATTAGTATACAACTTCAAATTGTACATGAAATTTAATTCAAATTTTAGGATTAATTTTTAGGTGATTGGGTTAAGTGTGATTAGCATGATCAAAATTAGGGTTTTAAGTGTATATAGATGGAATAGTTTAATTCTTTTAGGAGATTTTCATTTGATTTTTGGGGTATGGGACTATAGGGGTTATGGGTATAGGATAGATCTCTTAGAAAATATTAGGATTCCCCTACTTCTACTAGTATATGGCTTATATGTGATTAATTGTGTGGTGTGCCCTCTTTAGGGTTATCATTTTTTGTCTGTGTGGGGTATTGGGTTTGTTTGGGATTTGGGGAGAGCTGAAGACCTGTGATATTGAAGCCCAAATTGAAGATCAGAGATTGGAGATCAACTTGCAGAGTTCATGAGGAGTATCTCTTGCTGGCAGCTGTTGAAGTCTGTAGGATCTAGGAGTTAGGCAGAGCCCTAAGGTAGCAAACTTGATTCTCAAACATGGAAGGCCTTGTCCGCCTCCATCCTTTCTCTATGATTCAAAGTCTCTTTAAAATATCCACCTCCTTCCTTTGGAAGGATTAGTGAACATATTTGAAAGATAGAACTTTTGAGGGAAAATTGTCTGTATAATGTTAACAGTTGATGAGCCACCCTTGGTAGGCAATTTGCTGTTTAACATTCGTTCACTCTTGTGATTGATTCCTCAGCTTGGAGGTTAGGACTTGAAGAAAAGCCATTGGGAGATTGAAGATGAAGTCTGATGCTTGCTTGAAGCCTGTGGATAGCTGATGTTGACTTGAAGATAGTTGCTGATGCTGATGAAGACTGCTTTGCTGTTTAGCTTTTGCTGTTTTAATTTTGATGTATTGTGTGATTTCCCGGATTGTATTGTTTGTTGTTTAGCTTGTTGGGTTGAAAGTGAATCCTGTTCACTTTTGCCTATTGTTTTCTAGGTTCGAGGTTGGGTGGGACTCCCTTGCCTCGCTTGTACTGTTGCATCCATGCATTTTACTGCTTTATTGTACCTATCTGCTGTTTCTGTTTTCGTCTATTCCCTTAGGATCTCTGTTTCTCTCTGCGCAAGAGAGGAGCATGATAGACATTAGGAGTTAACCCATGCATGATAACATTAGGGTAGATTTTATTCCCTTTTTAACCCTAGGATTTGTAGAGTGTCATCTCTTCTTTCCTCAAACAACAGAAAAACATTAATAAAGGTTATAACAGAGATCAATTCATTTCTTCCGTCAAAAGATTTGAACAAACACCAACCTTTTTGCAATAAGAAAACCCTTGTTTAAGGTGAGATTTTTCATAAAAGACACTTGAACAGCTTGTGTCGTGCGTAGCCCGAACTACGTTTGCTCTGATCTTCCATGCAGTGTGGAAGTACGTAGGCATAGGATGCGATATCCTAGCGAGAAACCTTCACCCACCTCTCCCCGTAGTTAGGCGAACTACGTTGACTCTGATTTCTCGTTCCAGACGGGAATACGTAGGCATAAAGTGCGATGCTTTACCGAGTCATCTTTTCTTTTCTTTTCAGACCTCATCCTTTGGTTTAGATAGAAGTGTAATCCGTACAAACCAAGCAAGCGTGGATCCCGTCGAGTACGACGGACGTGAGGGGTGCTAATACCTTCCCCTTGCGTAACCGACTCTCGAACCCAGGTTTTGGTTGCGACGACCATACCTTTTCCCTTTTTCGCGAGGTTTACTTCGAGCGTTTCCTTTCCCTCCGTTGGGATAAATAACGCACGATGGCGACTCTTCTGTATTGCCGGCGCCGATTTTCGCAGTAGCGCCAGCTGGCGACTCTGCTGGGGATCCAACGTCCCCTGACTGCTAAGGACTGCGATGGTTCTTATGCATTTGGGATCCAACGTCCCTTTAGAGAGTCGATCCTAGCGCTTGTTTGCCCGTCGAGGAATTTGTATGGATTTACATTTCTGTATTTACATTGCAGCATTATATTATCATTATTATTGCTGTATTGTGGGGTGTGACGGGTGTTCCATGATTGAGAGATAAGCCGGACCTGGGCTTGAGTGCACCTAGAATTAGAGTAGAAAGTAGTCGGCGCGTGCCGGCTTTGCTTGCATTAGTGTCTCATGAAATCTACACTCGGACGAGGTTCTTCTGGTTGGCTTCTTTTTCTACCCTTTGGGTCGAAGGGGTTGTTGGTCAGCTGAATTGTCGACTCCGGGGACCGATCATTTGGAAGTTGGCTAAGTGAGGCCTCTTCAGGATTTGATGATGCCACTCCTTCTGGGAATCGTATCATCAACCCTGAAAGTCTGTGACGCCGACGACCGCATAGGATGCCATACCTTTGTCAGTTACTAGGACATCCACCTGTGAGAGGGTTTGGGGATATGCAGGTAACTAGACCTTCAGACTACCGGTTCGTTTCTTGATCTGAGATCCTGGGGATTTATGGAAAGTTCTGAGGTCTATCAGAGACCGATCAGGGTTATGATTCGAGGTCTGTCAGAGACCAATTGGAGTTATATTATGGGTCTATCAGAGACCAGTGTGGAGCTTTGTATTGGGTCTATCCGAGACCATGATTTGAGACCTTTGATATGCTTCGGGCTTCTCAGCTATAGCACTTGGTCCCTGTTGCATGTTTCTTGCATTGCATTGTTTGCATACTCATTATCATTGCATCCCATTAACGTGTGTCTGTGCTGCAGGTGCATTTGCATATCCTCCGATTCTAGTGCCCAGACTCCTGAGTATTGATTATGGCTGGTTTGAGGAAAACAGTTGCGTATAAGCTGCCTACACCCGATATTACCCCTTTTCTCGGTCTGATATCTCTTGCTGATGAGGAGGTTAGGAGAAGCTTCAGAATGAGTCATGGGAGATTACTGAGATTAGTCTGCAAGCCCACTGCTGATGAGATGAATGGGCTGTACACCCTGATGCAGTTTTATGACCCGGCTTTGAGATGTTTCACATTCGCTGACTTTATCCTGGGGCCCACCATGGAGGAGTATGTGGAGTTTACTGAGCTACCGGTACAGAACCAGGTTCCCTTTGTTCACTCTGCTGCCGAGCCCAGGTTGGAGGACTTAGCCAAGGCCTTGCACATGGACGCTGCCGAACTGTTAATGACTTCTTGGCTTGGGGTTTCAGGTTTCTCTCTTGATTTCCTGGTTGGCAAAGCTCAGGAGTATGCCAAGAACGGATGTTGGGTGGTTTTCAATGCTATTTTGGCTCTATGCATTTATGGAATTGTGTTGTTTCCTAACTTTCCCAATTTCGTAGACTTGGACGCTTTCCATATATTTGCTGCTGGCAATCCAGTGCCAACGTTGATCGGAGACTTCTACCACTCCTTGCACTACAAGAATGAAAACAGAAGGGGAAAGGTTGTTTACTGTTGTGCGCCTCTGTTGAACATGTGGTTCAAGAGCCATCTTCCTTCGAAGGGACCTTTTATGGACAGTGTAACCACATCTGACTGGCCAGAGCGTATGATGAGGCTGTCTTCTGCGGATATTGAATGGTTTGATCGAGATCTGTTGGGGTCTGAGCTTATTTGTAGTTGTTCTGGGTATCCTAATGTTCCATTGATAGGGAGAAAAGGGTGCATCAACTACAACCCATCTTTGTTCGTCCGTCAGTTTGGATATGCGCTGAAGAGCCCACCTCAGGAGGATGAAGTACAGGAATCTCTGTACTTCACAGGTGATTTGAGCGGAGATTTGCTAGCCAAGCTTCGGCATGCCTGGGCACGTGTTAACAGGAAAGGGAAGCCACTGTTGGGGAAGAATGATTACCAGGCGTATGCACCCTACAAAGTTTGGATTCAGGAGAGAGCCAGACAGATATTGATGCCATTTCCAGCTGCTCCGGTCCCCGTGCACATTCCGGTAGAAGAGCCAACCACTGTCACAAGGGAGGTCTACGAGCAGGTTGTGAAGGAAAAGGAAGCCTTGCTGAAGATTAATGAAGAGTTAGAGAAGGAGCTAGCTCAGATGAGGAGTGAGAAGAATAAGGCCGTCCGTTCTTTCCAACAGCAGATCGAACTAGTGAATAGGCTAGGCGCTGAGTTGACTGAGGAGAAGAAAAAGCACGAACGTCTGGGTCAAGAGTTCAGAAGCTCCCACGACATGTTGGAGGCAAAGAAGAAAGCACTCGACGCCGCTCACCGAGAGATCTCTTCTTGCAATAAGACATGGAATGCTACGCTCACCAACAATAAGAAGAGGGAAGATAAGCTGAAGCAGCAAATCTCTGACCTCGAGAAGCAGTTGAAGGCTAGTATTGAGAAGTGCGAAGAAGAAGTGATGACCAGATACAGTCTCCAGAAAGCACTGAACAAAGCCATCGAAGGCAGGAACGAAGCGGTGTCTCAGAAGCGGAAGCTAGAAGATCGCTTCGGGGATGGAGCATGGGAGGAAACTGATGGTGACGCGCGACATGTTCTCAAGAGAAGAAACCAGCTTGTCGAAGGTCTGCTCATCCGACCAGGTCATCCAGAGACCAAGAAGTTAATAGAAGAGTACCGGGCTCATGGGAGTACTTGATCATTTCATGTATTAACTTGTATGCTTTATTTGCATCTGTGCTGACCATCACCAGGATTGTTGGTTGAGGTCATGCCTTCTCATTATACTCTCAGTGTTATTGTATTCTTGGATTTCTCTTTAATATATGAGGTTTTCTTTGATTCGGCTCCAGTCACTGTCTTGCTAGCACTGTCACTGCACTGGCACTCACACTAGAATCGGGGAATAATAATCCCTAATGCACAGACACACATTGCATTTTGCATACATATTCATATTTGCATTGCAGGTTTGCGATCCAGGTATCTTATCTCCTCCATATTGCAGGTATTTTCAGGATTGAAGAAAAGCGGGTCCACCGTTACTCTACAAGAACCAACCAGAAGAAGATCATGGACGCCATGCAGGTTGAAATGCAAGAGATGCGTGACAGGATGGCCCTGTTCATGCAAACCATGGAGACTATCGCCAAAGGGCAGGAGCATTTGCAGAGTCTGGTGCAGCCGTTGGTTGCTCGCGCTGAAAACAACGGCACCCCGCGTGGTGAAAATGTGGCTAACTCTCCCAGGGTTGAAAATCATCAAAGTGCTGATCACATTCAAGTCGCTGGGCTGAACAACGGAGAAGCTGGTCCTGCTGGTGGGAACGGGAACACTGGTAACACTAACAGAGATACTGCAGGAGTGTTCATAGGGAACGTCAACCAGGGTTTCAACTTGGGTGCGGAGAACGTCGGGCTGAATGGCGGCAATGGTAATCAGGGCTTTCAGGGTATGAATGTGGGATATGGCAATGTGGCTGGCGCCAAAACTGGATACGGAGACCATGGTTATGGTAACGCAGGATTTGGAATGGGTATGAACAACGGCCAGGATATGGGCAACTTGAGGGGTAACCCTAGGTACTTCCAAGCAGGTCTGGGTCGTAACGCTGGACATGCTGCATATGAAGAGATACCTCGTTGGGAGGATCATCAGGAAGACGTTTTCTCCGGTCATAATGAAGGCTACGGGAGGCCTACAGGGGACAGCCTCCGCATGAGATTGTTGGAAGAAAAGGTAAATGGTCTGGCTAATCAGAACGCTGTGGGACTGGATATGTCCAACATGGGATTGGTACCGGGGCTGAGGGTACCTCTAAAATTCAAGGCGCCATCTTTTGATAAGTATAGCGGCGACACGTGCCCGAGGGTGCATGTTCGTTCATTTTACAGAAGGATGTCTGCGTATTCAGACGACGAAAAGATGCTTATGCACTTTTTCCAAGACAGCTTGTCAGGGCCGTCATTGGAGTGGTACATGAGCCTGGAGCCAACACAGATCAGAACTTGGAAAGAATTGGCGGAAGCTTTCGTAAAGCACTACCAATACAACAGCGATCTCGCTCCTAACAGAGTTCAGTTGCAAAGCATGTCCCAGAAGCCCAAGGAAAGCTTCAAAGAGTACGCCCAGAGATGGCGTGACCTGGCTGCTAGAGTACAACCACCTATGGTCGAGAGGGAAATGATGGACTTGTTCGTAGGGACATTCTCAGGCATGTACTATGACCGGCTGCTTAACTTCTCAATGAGTACCTTCTCCGAGCTGATCTTGATGGGGGAGCGTATAGAGAACGAGATAAAAATTGGTAAGATTCAACCGGGAGAATCTGTTTCAGCTGGAAGCAACAAGAAAGCCTTCGGTGGTAAAAGGCAAGGTGATGCTAATGCGGTGTATAACGTTCAGCGGAGAAATAGGAATCAGAACCGGCGTCCACAGCCTCAAGTTGCAAGTGTGACTATTCCGGGACCACCTCAGCAACAGAGACAACAACAGCAGCAGGCTCAGCAGCAGCCTAATCAGAATCAGCGGAGGTTTCAGGCTCCAAGACCAAGGAGGGTATTTGAGGTACCGCCGATGTCTTACGCAGAGCTCCTTCAGACTCTATTGAAGTTACAACTAGTTGAAAAGAGAACCTTGGCGCCGCCGACTGGCACGCCACCAGTAGGGTACGACATCAACGAACACTGTGATTTTCACTCTGGTGCACCCGGGCACAACATCGAGAACTGTTTAGCTTTCAAGCACAAAGTGCAAGATCTGCTTGATAGCACAGCCATCAATTTTGGGAAGGAAGGTCCCAATATTACACAACAACCAATGCCAAACCATGAATAGGCTGGAATATGGTGGACAAAGAGGAGTTCTATAGTTCGGGTGGGCCGTTAAAAGTAGATCAGAACAGTGGCAGGCTGCCTCTAATAACTGATTGTGAAGATAGCTGGTTCAGCAGTAGGACAGATGTGAAAGCCCGGTTCTCGGAAGCTGGCATTTTTTTTTGTTTTATCTTGTCATTTCTTTACGTTTGTAGTTTCTTTCATGTTTGAATTGCGATCTTGTTCGTAAAACTTGTTGTTTTCATTTCAATTGATGATAATGAAATAAATATGCATGTTTTGATTAAATCCATTCGTGTTCACTAATTGTTTTTACAAATGTCCAACGCCTGGTTAAGAGGAATCTGCGGAGGATGACGAAAATGAACGACATGCAGCTTCTGATTGTATGCTTTTGAAATAAAACCTGTTGATGATGTACAGGCATTGTTTCAAATCCCTAAACACCGGAGTTATAAGGAAGATAATCCCTTGTCAACCCCTTTGAGCCTAGTAGTAGGAGTTCTTTCTGCGAATGAAAAACCCTCAATCTTAACCTGGGGCAGGGTAGGTGTTAGCTAATTTGACCGAGCGTTCAAGTTGCAAAAGGAGTGTCCGTTCGAGGATCAATCACACCTCTAGAGGTCGTGCCTAAAAAACCACAATGGTTAAATCAAGAGTGAGGCAATCACATTATTCTCCAATGAGTCAGACAACCAGTGTCACACGCCTTGTTCGAAAAAAGAAGGAAAAAAGAAAGAATCAAAAGCCCGCTAAGTCACAACTTCAAGACAAAACGACTTAGGCAAAAATGAGGGCATCCCGCTGGACTAAAAAAATCAAAAGAACTCAAAAAGAGTCCGTCCAGGCAAAAGTTAGGGATAAGAAAAAAGATGAAAGGAGGACAAAAAGAAAAATCCTCAAATCAAATGCGAATCGTGTGACCCTAAGTGTCAAAGACGAAAAGTGAGTGGCTGTCACTCCAAAAACTCATGGGTTTTCAAACTATCACTCCTATCTTTCAGCCTCTGAGAGGTGAGCGCTAAGGTCGAATTAGCTGAATATAGGATCGGAGAACATCAAGGAGAATGGGTGGGTTAAAATAAACTTTGAGCCTTTATCCTTTCCTTCAAAACCGTGAACCTGACCACGTTATAACCTTCAAAATTCCTAATTGAAGCAGGTTGTTTCGAAAGCATACTTCGGTAAAGGTCGCGTCGATTCTGACTCCTAAAAGGGTTCCTCTTACCATGTTGGTATTGATGTTGATAAATGTTTTGTGCAGTGTATGCTATAAACTATTTTTCCCTTTTCCCAGTGAACAGATTGGATGTCAAAACTGTCATATGTGTTGCATTAATATGTCTTTTACGCAGAACAACTTGTTTTACTTGCGAGTAAGCGCTTGACAGCAGGAAAGTATGGTCAGGATAGAATACAGAGCGCCCGAATGTTCCGAGAGCAGGGGCAAGCTATTATCGTGATTCCCAGTCAGGTCAGCCATGCGAAGTCAGCTACTCTGGGGCAATCAGGTCGAGATTCAGTAAATCTCTCGTAGTTGGAGGTACTGTTCTGGATCAGCTAATCGGGGGCAAAGTCATGTGAATCAGGGGCATTGACTTCCAGTGAGTTCGGAATCAGTTAGTCTGAGGGCAAGTCCCGGAGCTTCAATTGACCAAAGGGCAGTATGCTTGAGAGACAACTAATCAGAAGTGAGTCTCCTCGAAGATCCAATCAGGGGCAGTCATGCAGAACGTGGAGATTTGAAAGCAGATACTTCAAGTGGATAATCGGACCAGGATAAGTCGCTAGAACGCTCATTCAGGGGCAAGTCATCGCAGAGAACGTTGAAACCAACTGGGTTGATTAGGAGATTGAATCTTTTTTATCGTATAGATACCGGGGCAAGTAATCTCGAGGTCGTCTCATAGTAAGCAGTTCAGAGCAAGTGTTCCCAGGAGTTAGATAGGGGCAAGTGGAGTGCACTGGGGCAAGCTATTCAAAAGCTCGCAAAATTTCCCGTCAGAGTCCATGGCAGGCTGGTACCCTCTCCAGAGATTGTATGTTGTGTCTTCCCCAGTGAAGTCGCCCCGGGCAAAACTGAATGTTAATTCCCCAGGAGAGTTGAGATTAATGTATCTTCAGTTCAGCATTAGCTTATCAAGCAGAGCAGAGTCCTCCCCAGTGAAGGTTGAGATGGATATGATTAACTTCCCAGAGAGCTCTTGTGCAGTGCAAGTCAGAATGTATAGTTCAGTCCCCAGCTCAGTGATAGCAGGATGACTTCCCCAGCTCAGTGATGGCGGGATGATTTCCCCAGCTCAGTGATAGTGGGATGATTTCCCCAGCTCAGTGATAGCGGGATGATTTACCCAGCTCAATTATAGCAGGAGAGGTTCCCCACAGAGCGCAAGCAAGTGGTTGGAACTGCTGAAAGGAGTTTTCCCGAGCGATTGTCCCTTCTTTCCCCAGCAAGTCGCTCTTTCTCGTCAGGAGGGTCGTCCTCAGCAGATTTGAAGTTTTGAGTTCGTGAGCTACTTTCCCAACAGGATGGTTATCCCCAGCGGAGTTAGTTCATCTTTCCAACATTTATTTTGTTGGAAGCGTATCGGTAGTATTCCGGTCATCCCCAGCGGATCCAGTGTGTCTTCAGCATTTATTTTGCTGAAGCAACTCTTTGCATAAGCATGCATCATGAGCATTTTCATTCTACCCAAGTATGTAGCATTTCCATGCCGTATGGAAGCATTACGTCATTATCAAACATGCATTTGTTGAAACATAAGCCAGGTGGTTACCTCTCCAGTTTCAGATATGTTATTCCTTGCCGATAAGAGAAATCATGATTCAGGAAGATGTGGGTTTTGTGGTCAAAGTACGCAGTGATCGTATTTGCATCATCTACGGGGTTCATATAGCAAGGCACGCAGTGATCGTGTCGATTTTAAGATGTTGATTTGTGGCCGAAGTACGCAGTGATCGTATTTTGTCTCTTTTATGGGGTTCATGTCGTAGGACACGCAGTGATCGTGTTGATCTTGGTATGTGTATCTGTGGACGAATGGCGCAGTGATCGTATTCGTCCCGATCTAAGCAGATTGTTATGAGACACGTAGTGATCGTGTTGATCTTGGTATGTGTATCTGTGGTCGAATGGCGCAGTGATCGTATTCATCCCGATCTAAGAAGATTGTTTTGTAAGGCACGCAATGATCGTGTTGGTATCGTCTCGGGGGTTTCTTTGAGCAGGACGCGCAGTGATCGTGTTCACTCTATTGGTGGTGCAGGACACGCAGTAATCGTGTTTACCATGTCATGTGATGTTGTTGGTCGATATATGCAGTGATCGTATTCGTCCGTTCTACAGTGATTATGGGTTGATACGCAGTGATCGTGTTCATCCAGTTGTTGGTCGATATGCGCAGTGATCGTATTCGTCCGTTCTACAGTGGTTATAGATTGACGCACAGTGATCGTGTTCATCCAGTTTTGTTGGTCGGTATACGCAGTGACCGTATTCGTCCGTTATGCAGTTTGATTATGCTGTAAGACACACAGTGGTCGTGTTCATCCAGTTGTTGGTGGCCGAAGTACGCAGTGATCGTATTCGTCCCATGTTTGAAGTTGTGTCACAACACGCAGGGATCGTGTTTCCTCCAGTCAAGAGGGTCGTGACATGAAGCGCGCAGTGATCGCGTTTATCCTATGTGTGGTCAGGATATGCAGTAATCGTATTCGTCCAGTTATGTGGGTTAGTTGAGACACGCAACACGCAGGGATCGTGTTTTTCTCCAGTCAAGAGGATCGTGGCTCAGAACGCGCAGTGATCGTGTTCGAACGCGCAGGGATCGTGTTCAAGATACGCAGTGATCGTATTTGTACAGCATGCAGTGATCGTGTTGTTAGTACCATGGGAACTTATGATGCGGAGCGCGCAATGATCGTGGCTATTGTATCAGTTGGTTGTTGGTCGGCATACGCAGTAATCGTATTCTTCCTGTTACATGGGTTGGTTTCGTGGCACGCAGTGATCGTGTTGACGTTATTTTGGGGGTTTGTTGGTCGAGATGCGCAGTGATCGTATTCGTCCTATTACAGCACACGCGGTGATCGTGTTTATCATATTGGTGGTTGAAGTACGCAGTGAACGTGTTCGCCTCTTCTATGTGGATTTATTTCATCTGGCACGCAGTGATCGTGTTTATCTCATCCGGGTGGATTTGTGGCCGATGTGATTTTGGTGGTAACGCAACACGCAGTGACCGTGTTCGTCCCATTATGTGATTTTGTTTGTGGCATCACAGCGCGCAGTGATTGTGTTTTCTCCTATCAAGAGAGTTGTGGCGCAGGGCACGTAGTGATCATGGTCATCGTCAGGTTGTGAGGATTTGTAGTGAAGTACGCAGTGATCGTATTCGTCCTATACGTGGTTTTGTTTGCAACGCCAGGACGCGTAGTGATCTGGTTTCCTCCTGTCAAGAGGATTTTGGTGTAGAATACGTAGTGATCGTGTTCATCTTGTTACAGAGGGGTGCGCCGGACATGCAGTGATCGTGTTCATCATGTCATATTCCCCTAACAGAGTTGCTTGGTCAAGCATTTCTCTTTCTCCCCAGCCGAGTCCTTTCTCAGAGTATTGTGGAAATGGCATAATGCAGATTTTGGGTGGTCACCCACAGTTACCCCAGTAGAGATGTACTCCCCAGCGGGTTGTTCTTCAACGAGATACTTGGTTAAGTTCCTCGTAGTCCCCGGCAGGGTATCCTTCGACAAGTCGCTTGGTTAAGTCACTTGTATTTCCCCAGCTGAGTCTTTCTCAGGATGATGCGGTATCAGTATTATAAGACAGTAATGCAGATTTTCGGGTCGTTACCCGCAATTCCCCAACAGAGTTATGTTCTCCAGCAGGGTGTTACTTCAATGAGTCGCTTGGTTAAGTCCCTCATAGTCTCCAGCAGGGAGCTTGCTACAGGAGTTGTTTGGTTAAATTCCTCGTAGGTTATTCTCGTCAGGGTACTTGGTTAAGTTCCCAATTTTCCCCAGCAGGTGTTTGACGGCCGTCGTCAGAATTGTCCTCAGAGTGACTTGGTTAAGTTTCTCATTTCCTCGCAGAGTTGGTTGTTCATGTCTTCGAACATCGTCTCGCTTGGTTAAGCGTTGGCTCGTTTCTTCGTGATACTAAAGGTTGATCAGTGAAGTCAGCACGACAAGTGAAGTCAATATTCTCCCGCTGGTTAGCGTGTGCTCGGTTGATAAGTGAGATCAACAGAGGTTGATAAGTGAGATCAACAGAGGTTGATAAGTGAGATCAACAATCTTCTCGTGGTGTGGTGTATGCTCATTTCTTCGGAATGGAGTGGTCTGCGGGCAACATCAGATTATTGGACAGATGGATGACTTGTTGTTGCCGTGACAACAGAAGCCAGTTCCCAGGGTTTTCTCCAAACAGTAGTCGTTTTCGCAATTTATTTTTGCGGTTGGCAAATTTCCGGGTTCTTTCATATTCAACCGTCTCGTACCTCGAATGTCTGAAGGTTGTGCGCTCTTCATCCAGTCGGGTCCAAGCCGCTTGAACAGGGGCAGCTGTTGCACCCCAAAATTTGCCCAACCTTTTCTAACCTAGGTTTATGTTTCAATTGTATAATCATTTGCATTGTCATCATGTACATAGTGTATTCATTTGCATTGCATAGCATGAGCAAGCTACCTTTATCAGGGGATCAAGTGTTATTCTTATCTCAAGAGGTATATCCAAGGGTTTCATTCATATTCAAGACTACTCAGGTCACCAGAGGAGAATTTGAGCTTTGAAGAGCTGCCAGGTTGATTAGTGGATTCTCTCCTATCTTGAGGCTAGTGGGGGATCATCAGAGGAAATGTGAGCTATGAGCCAAGAGTATGAGGTGTGTATGGATGTTATGAAGAGTCTAGAGAATCATTTTTGAGGAGAACCAAGTCACTTGAATGATTGCAAGAGCCTCAGTTGAAGTCAGTCAACTAGGGTCAACACTGGGTCAATTTTGGGTCAAAGAAGTGTTTTGAAGGGCATCAAGGATCATTTGAAGAGTGTGGGATTCATTATTTGCTATATGGATATGGATATGATGTTGTGATAAAGAAAAAATCAAGAAAAGTCAAGGAGAAATGGAGTTACTAAATTAGGGTTTCAGTGTAAAATCCCATGATTTAGGTCAAACTTCAAAGCAGTGTAACTCAAGATGCAAGCTTCATGTAAATTCTTGGTCCACATGAAACTTGTAGAGTATCTTCATAGCTTTAATTTGAGTGGTGGAAGTCATCAAGATGATTTATAGAACTCAAGTTATAGCTCTTGCAAGTTACAGGTCATCTGAGGGCACTGAAATTTGTCTGTGAAAGTTGTCTGTCTTCCAAGCAACTTTTGACCTTCAAGGTTATTTCAAATGGATTTCTGGCCAACATGAGAATTGTTCCTTATTGTCTTATATTTCTAGAATGGTATGGTATGCCTTCATATGATTTGTGGAACTCTACTTATGGTCTTGGCAAGCAAAGGGTATTTTGGTCATTTGAGGATTACAGGTCATTCTTAGCATATGCCTAAAACTCATACAAGGAAGCTTCAAATGAAAAACTTCCCAACATCAAAGTTGCTCAAAATGCCATTTTAAGTCAAGAAAAGAAGTAATGGAAGTTTGGAAATGCATGGAATGAGACTTGACCAAGGTTGGTGAAAAATGACCTAAAAAAGGCATATAAGTTGAAAAAGTTGAAATAAAAAATTGGTTTGAGAGATCTACAAATCCAATATGGGTCATCCAATATACCAAATTGATTCCCAACATCATTTTAAAGACATTGGTTCAGCCACTTTTTTGAGTTAAGGGTTAATTTTTGGACTTGCTTTGTAATATTGTTTCTTGCATCATAAGGCAACTTGGTAAAACTCAACACAAGGCAAGGAAAGGCTTGGTTTTCACACATACACTCCTAATATCTCATGAAAGGAGATTTTAATACAAGTTTACAAAGGGGCAAGCATGAGATAAGAGATCTTCAACATATCATCAAATGAGAACTTCCTTGAAATTTCCACAAGTTTCTAGAATCCTCCAAGATCATTCTAGAAGCTTCTCAATCAGTTAATCATCATCTATATAATGAATTGAAGCCATTTGTGCAAAAGGTTGGTGCATTGAAGGAGAGAAAAGAGAGAACTTCATAGTTGCTTCCATTGTAAGAAAGTGCAAGAATCACCATAATCTTCCATTTCTGATCACTTCTTTTCTTCATTCATCATCCATTGAAGCTTGTGAGTGGGAATGAGCATGGAGCAAGGTCCAACAATGGAGGATTGAGGAGTTAGGGTTCACATTGCAAGAAGGCATATCAGAACTGCAGCCAAGAATCCAAGTTTCTTCATCCATTTCTTTTGCATACAGTAGGATCAACATCTCCCAAGGATCATTAGTGAAGCTTGCCAGGCCTTGAAGTGCACGATTCCACAACTGTTTCATCAATATTGCAAGGTATGCATTTCAATCTATATCTCTTCATCTAGGTAGTATTAGATGGAATGGTTAGGATCAGAGTGCTTAGAGACCATAGGTGATTGAATTCTGAGAATTAGAGAGAGTTCCATGAGGTTCCATGGCAGAGTGTCTTGACTTTGATGATCGAGGATAGGTTATATATTGATTGTTAATCATGGTGAATTAGCTCAGAGTAATCAGTGCAACGTGGAGAATACATTAGTACAAGAGTTGGCAAGTTTGGTGAACTTCCATTGCAGAGTGCAGATGGTGTGCTATGAAGTTCCATCTATCGGGTTTAATCATAGAGGGGGTTTTAGAGAAAACTAAGAGCATGGTCGTGTAGAGGGGAAGAAATGGAGTGATTTTAGTTTTTGAAGTGTGTGATTTCATGGCCTGTTGAGGGAGAATGATGAGCTCGAACATGGCTGCATGGAGAGTGATTTTCTGAATTCTAGGGTTTAGTTTGGGGACGATGACCAGGGGTCGTCCGATTGTCCTGATTTATTGACCTTTTAAGCTAATCGTGTGGCCATTATTCAAATTGAAAAACGGAGGGAGAGACTCATGTGAAACGCCGCGTTTCATTTAAAATGAAACGTTGGGCTTTGGATCAAATCACTATCCCCACCCCCCAGTTGACAAGCCCAATGTTTTACATGTGAAGTTACTACTATTTGCACCGAAGGTTTAATCTTTTTCTGGCATTTTTCCAATTCATTTTCTGAGCGTTCTTGGGCCTCACGCAATTGATACTCGCACCCCTGGCTTCCTTGGCCCATCAAGATTTGAACTGGGCGAGTTTACTTCTGACACCCCTCCCCCTTTTATTCATATTTTGTGTTTTAATTTTCTTTAATATTTTTGACATCTTTAAAAAATCATAAAAAAATAGGAAATAGCTTAGTTTTAATTGGTTCTTTTTGCTATAGGTCCATAATTCTGTCTAGAAAAATACCAAATAATAAAATTGACATTTTATTTTGTTTTAGTATTTTTCATGTATTTTTCTTGTAAATAGTATTTTGTTAAGTTTAGTTTGGTACCCAAATTTGTTGATTTTAGTTCTCATAGGTCCCTTTAGATTTAGGGCTCATTCTTTTTAGAGTGATTAGTATACAACTTCAACTTGTACATGAAATTTAATTCAAATTTTAGGATTAATTTTTAGGTGATTGGGTTAAGTGTGATTAGCATGATCAAAATTAGGGTTTTAAGTGTATATAGATGGAATAGTTTAATTCTTTTAGGAGATTTTCATTTGATTTTTGGGGTATGGGACTATAGGGGTTATGGGTATAGGATAGATCCCTTAGAAAATATTAGGATTCCCCTACTGCTACTAGTATATGGCTTATATGTGATTAATTGTGTGGTGTGCCCTCTTTAGGGTTATCATTTTTTGTCTGTGTGGGGTATTGGGTTTGTTTGGGATTTGGGGAGAGCTGAAGACCTGTGATGTTGAAGCCCAAATTGAAGATCATAGATTGGAGATCAACTTGCAGAGTTCATGAGGAGTATCTCTTGTTGGCAGCTGTTGAAGTCTGTAGGATCTAGGAGTTAGGCAGAGCCCTAGGGTAGCAAACTTGATTCTCAAACATGGAAGGCCTTGTCCGCCTCCATCCTTTCTCTATGATTCAAAGTCTCTTTCAAATATCCACCTCCTTCCTTTGGAAGGATTAGTGAACATATTTGAAAGATAGAACTTTTGAGGGAAAATTGTCTGTATAATGTTAACAGTTAATGAGCCACCCTTGGTAGGCAATTTGCTGTTTAACATTCGTTCACTCTTGTGATTGATTCCTCAGCTTGGAGGTTAGGACTTGAAGAAAAGCCATTGGGAGATTGAAGATGAAGTCTGATGCTTGCTTGAAGCCTGTGGATAGCTGATGTTGACTTGAAGATAGTTGCTGATGCTGATGAAGACTGCTTTGCTGTTTAGCTTTTGCTGTTTTAATTTTGATGTATTGTGTGATTTCCCGGATTGTATTGTTTGCTGTTTAGCTTGTTGGGTTGAAAGTGAATCCTGTTCACTTTTGCCTATTGTTTTCTAGGTTCGAGTTTGGGTGGGATTCCCTTGCCTCGCTTGTACTGTTGCATCCATGCATTTTACTGCTTTATTGTACCTATCTGTTGTTTCTGTTTTCGTCTATTCCCTTAGGATCTCTGTTTCTCTCTGCGCAAGAGAGGAGCATGATAGACATTAGGAGTTAACCCATGCATGATAACATTAGGGTAGATTTTATTCCCTTTTTAACCCTAGGATTTGTAGAGTGTCATCTCTTCTTTCCTCAAACAACAGAAAAACATTAATAAAGGTTATAACAGAGATCAATTCATTTCTTCCGTCAAAAGATTTGAACAAACACCAACCTTTTTGCAATAAGAAAACCCTTGTTTAAGGTGAGATTTTTCATAAAAGACACTTGAACAGCTTGTGTCGTGCGTAGCCCGAACTACGTTTGCTCTGATCTTCCATGCAGTGTGGAAGTACGTAGGCATAGGATGCGATATCCTAGCGAGCAACCTTCACCCACCTCTCCCCGTAGTTAGGCGAACTACGTTGACTCTGATTTCTCGTTCCAGACGGGAATACGTAGGCATAAAGTGCGATGCTTTACCGAGTCATCTTTTCTTTTCTTTTCAGACCTCATCCTTTGGTTTAGATAGAAGTGTAATCCGTACAAACCAAGCAAGCGTGGATCCCGTCGAGTACGACGGACGTGAGGGGTGCTAATACCTTCCCCTTGCGTAACCGACTCCCGAACCCAGGTTTTGGTTGCGACGACCATACCTTTTCCCTTTTTCGCGAGGTTTACTTCGAGCGTTTCCTTTCCCTCCGTTGGGATAAATAACGCACGGTGGCGACTCTTCTGTATTGCCGGCGCCGATTTTCGCAGTAGCGCCACATACCTGGGAGCTAGTTAACTTGCCAGATAAGAAAAAGAAAATAGATGTGAAATAGGTGTTCAAACTGAAATTAAATTTTGGTGGAAAAATTTCAAAGTATAAGGCAAGGTTTGTGGCTGAAGGCTTCTTACACAAAAATGGTGTTGATTACAATGAGGTGTTTGCTCCAGTTTCAAGGCTTGAAACTTTAAGGTTAGTTGTGGATCTAGCTTGCAAGAGAAGGTGGTCACTTTATCATTTAGATGTGAAATCAACCTTTCTAAATGGTCCACTTGAAGAGGTAGTGATTGTGTCACAACCTCCTGGTTTTGAAGGTGTAAGGCAAGGAGAACATGGTGTATAGACTCCGTAAGGCTTTAGATGGTTTGAAGCAGGCCCTTAGGGCCTGAAACAAGATGATTGATCAGTTTCTGATACAAATAGGTTTTAAAAAGTGTTCAGCAGAGTTTGGTGTGAATGTGCAAAGTTCAAGTGAAGAAAAGACTATGATAATCTGCCTATATGTGGATGATTTTCTCATTACAGGAAGCAAGACATCGAGATTGAAAAAGTGAAAAATAAGTTAAAATCTGAATTTGAAATGACTGATCTAAGGGAACTCTCATTCTTCTTAGCAATGGAGTTTCTGAAGGTGAAGAATGGAACCGTTATGCACCAGCAGAAGTATGTAGGTGAATTTCTTGAGAAATTTGAAATGAATAGCTGCAATTCAATTTCAAATCCGTCAGAGACAAACACAAAAGTGGGTGAGTGCAGTGAGGAAGAAAGAGTTGATCCAACATTGCTCAGACAAATGGTTGGTTCATGAGATACTTGTGCAATAGCAGGCCTGACATTTGCTACCCAGTCAGTGTGATTAGCAAGTTCATGCATGATACAAGGAAGACTCACTTGATAGTTGCTAAAAGGATACTTAGGTATATAAAAGGCACAAAAGAGTTTGGTCTGTTATTCTCAAATGGAAGCAAAGGTGAAAGAAGTGAACTCATTGGATACTCAGATAGTGATTGGTGTGAAGACATCAATATAGAAGAAGTACATCTGACTATGTTTTCAAGTTCAATGAGGCAGCTATATTATGGTGTACAAAGAAGCAACCAGTGACTGCACTTTCATCTTGTGAGGCAGAATATATTGCAGTAACATTTGTAACTTGTCAAGCAATGTGGTTGAATTCAGTGATGAAGAAATTGAGGTGTGAAGTGATGAAGCCTCTGATACTCAGAATTGATAACAAGTCAGCAATTAGCCTTGCTAAAAATCCAATCTCACATGACAAAAGTAAACATATCGATACAAGGTTTATTTCATGAGAGACCAAGTGAACAATGGAATGATTGAAGTGCAATATTATCCAACTGAAATGCAACTGACAGATGGTTTTACAAAGGCTTTAAAGCTTGACAAATTTGAGTTTTTGAGAAAGAAACTTGGTGTTATGAGTGTTCAACAGTTATGAATTAAGGAGGAGTGTTGAATGTTAATCCATGATTGCCTTGTGTACAAGTTAGTTAGTTAGTTACTTTATGTATTGATGACTTGCTTAGCAAGTTATTGTGTAACACATAAATAACAGTTTGTAATGTGAAAAATAAAAAAATGAGAATCATTTATATTCTCTCTTCTTCTCTTTTAAGATGTCAAAATATTAGAATACGTGTGTGCTATTTTTTTTTATCTTGTAATTACAAATTTGTTGCGCATTAACCGTGTGTTCTAACACTATTATATTAGTTTTCCATGTACTTGTATTCTCTCATTGCATAACTTGTGCTTGTGAAAAAAATTTCCATGTTTACTTTACTCTCAAAAACATTTATTCTAATGATTGGATTTTTCTCTTGGTATACTAGCTAAACATGATATAGTCCACAAGTTCTTAACAAAAGTTGTTGAAGAAGCATGAAAAGGTGTTGATGTGGCGATGGTGCGTTCATTGTTAGAAGTCATGAAGTAGTTGTAAGTTACTGTAACATGGTTCTAAGAAACAAAGATCCCACTGATCATGCTAAGTTTACTGCTACAAGAGAGGTAAAATTAACTTTGATCTTTTCATTTTTCCTATTCGATTTGTATAATTTGAAATCTCTCTAACATTAATAGCATATTAAACAAAAGGTAAATTGAAGAAAATAAATTAACTAAAACTTGATTATTTGTCACAATGGCTGTCAATCACACTCAATATATTAAACAAGTATACAAAGGTCGGGTGAAACTTATGTTGGATAGATAAAAGAACGATATATGTTAAGGCTACGAAGGATTTTGTTGATGCTTTCTTTGGCTTATTAACATTTCTCTAGGCACTATTGCTGGACTTATAAAGAAAATTTACTACACTAATTATTATGTTCTCGTCGTTTTTTCTTTCATTAATTGACTAAATTACTCATGAAAAGTTTGTCACCACCCTTGGGATAATCTCTTTGGCAGGTTAAGGAAGTATTGAAAGGATGGTAAAGAAGAAAGCAGTTCCTAGTTGGGTAAGTTTCACTGCTACTAGTACAGATGGTGATCTACGTAGATTAAGCATTGAGGCTATAAGAAAGGTGGGTCGCATTATAGAGCTACACTACTAGTACAGATGGTGATCTACATAGTTTTTTTTTTTTTTAAATGGAGTCTTTAATAGTTCTCTTTAAAAAGTGATATTAAAAGACTCTAGGGATAATATCAATTTTTAATAGCGCTTTAAGGAAAAATGCTATTAAAGTTTGTATTTTTAATTGCTATTAAAAAGTGCAATTAAATAAATTTTTTGGTGTAGTGATTGCAATAGTTTTTATATTTTTGAGTTTTGTATAATTGTTTATATTGTATATATACTTGTTTCTTTTTACGTTTTCTCAAGTGTTGATTAGGGAGGAATGATGAGAATTTCTTCTAGATTGATTGCTATTTGTATAAAAGTATTCAATGAAGATTCTACCAAATTTGGATGGTGATGGTAGGATTTTGAGTATGGGGAATGCAAGCAAGGTAAATTGTAACGCTTTATATAATGTTAGAATGATTTAAGAATTTTGTGCTTTTTGCAAATGTGTATTCTTGTTTCATGTTGCAACTTGTTTGAATGCTTGTTTCACTTAGGTCCAATAGTCACAAATTGTAAGACACTTCCATTGTTTACTATATGCTAGGATGACTGATAACTTTGTTTAATTCGTTTGATTCATACTTTATCTTTTGATTAGTGTGATTTTGTAGAAGTATTAGAAAGAATCAAGACATTTGTTTATATTGAGCATAACTGTACCCAAAAGGTAACTTACTTGTGAGTAGTGAGAATTCGCTAATCCCTTTGATCCTAAACAATTTAGATCTCATTTTGGTGATGAACTTGGTGTGTGTACATAAATTAAAAGTTAAGTTCATCATTGAATTTTGTGAGATTCTAAAAAAAATTCTTGAACCTTTGAACATTGTTTAAATTGATTTCTTTTCCATAAAAAGCAATGAGCACTCACTTGAGGTTTGGTTGAATTCAAGTTGGGGAGAATGAAAAGAAAATTGGTAGGTTACTCAAAATTTTGAAAAATTTCAAGCAAGCATGGAAAAATGTGAATATGAATGTGAAAAATAAAAGAAAAAGAATGCTTGTTTGAAAAATAAAAATAGTGAATGAAATAATTGTGCAAAAGGAAGTTTGAGAAGGTTTGCAATAGATGAAAGAAAGTGGTGAATGAAGTTGTGATGAGTAAATAACTTGTGTAGTGAATGTCCCTTTTGCATTGACAATTTTGATTCAATGACCTTTAGAAATGTCCCTTTGTTGTGAACTCGACCAAGCTACAACCTTAAAAGTCCTTAGTGATCTTTTTGCTTCCATATTTTCATTTTTGATTGTTAGATGAATGTATGAATTGGATTGTTATTAGCATTGTTTGTCAGGTGAGTGAAATTGCCTCACGGTTACAAACGCGTTTATTTCTTCGTTCTTATTTTGAAGAGGAGTGTTAGAGTGATTCAAGCATGAGAATTTAATTGTTATTTGAAACATTGCATGATATTTATTTAAGAACTAAATTCTTTGTCATTGTTTGATTCTGTTGAGCGGTGAACATTGCTTGTGCGTATTCTCATGCTTGAGCAAATCCTCTTATTTGAGAAAATCTCTCTTGTTTGAATTTGAACCGTTATTCCTTTCTTGGTTGAATCTTATGCTTGAGCAAATCCTCTTGTTTGAGAAAATTTCTCTTGTTTTCATGAGGGACATACTTTTCTTGAGGACAAGCAAAAATCTAGTTGGGGAGAGTTTGTTAAGTGCAAATTTTGACTTAAATTGAACCATCTTTCTTGGCATTTTTCAACTCAATTCTCATGTTTTAATAGATTTATTTCTTGTTCTTGTGTGATTCTTCAATTATATTGCAAATAACTTTGGATTCTTTGATGTGTGTGTTATTGTGCAGAATTTAGGCATAAAACATCAAAGGTTAAGACACAAGTGAAATGGACAAGGAAGGCAAAGAAAAGAAGAAGAATCAGCATGTTCGCTAAGCGAGCACCAGCGGGGTGAAGGAAAATGCTCGCTATGCAAGGTCCTGGCGAAGCCCCAACGAACCAGCCTAGATTAGAGGGTGTAGGAAAAGGATCCAAAGTTCACTGAGCGAAGTAGTTTGCTGTGCGAAGAAGTGCTCGCATGGCGGACTCATATATTTTTGAAGGGTGGTTTAACTATTTCTGAGGCACTTCAAGTGCCTAAAAGTAGTCTTTGTTGGGTGAATAAGGTGTTCGCTAAGCGAACATAACAAATTTTTGTTTTACTATATATGTAATTTTCTCATTTTTTAGAAATAACTCTTGTACAACTTTTATAAAATATATCAGAACTTTACCTCTATTCGTTTCTTTGCATATTCTAGAGAGAGAAACACAAATCCTAAGAGGGAGAAGGTAATAATTTCGGTCACTTGTTGGGTTTAGATGTAATCTTTTGATACCTTATGTATTTCATCTAATATATATTTGTGAACTAGTTTTGATTCAATATTGATGTTGTCTTTGATTTCTTATTTGTGGGTCTTGACAAAACCTTTTTCAAATCTTAGATTTTAGATATTCATCTATAAATGAGAAAACTTTTGACATAGTCTTATAAGTTGATATTCACTTGTATCTTCTATTTTATTGTGTTGATTAATAGCATGAGTAGGATCAATATGATATTATGAGGATGCGTGATAATAAAGATGAAGAACTTGTTCACTTACATTTGGCAAATTAGTTGAATGCATGTAAAAAGGGTTAAGCGTATGTACATATTCTGATCATGGAGTTTTATATGAATCAATTATGAAGCTGATATGGATGTCATCTTTGTTTACCTATTCATCTTTGATTTGGGCAGTTATAAAAATATACTCTTCAGATCTGGATCTAGGATGATTATTTGTTAGGTTCTAGACTCTAGACATAGATTTAGGCTTATCATTTGTTTGAGTATCAATTCTTAATGCTCTGTGTTGTTGAGTTTCGTGAGACATCACCTCTCAATGTTGCGTTAGAAATAACCTATGTTATGGGTGATACGTGAGGATATCAAACGAATGATTGATTTGTGTTTAATTGGTTAAAAGAATGCATATGTTATCAATTGATGAGATACAATCCCAACAAGGCTTCGTTTATATTTTAAGTCTTTACTTTATATTTTTCGTCTTTATATTTTCCGCTTTTGTCTATTGTACCTTGAATCTCTAACCATTTTGTAACCATAAGCTTATAAATGTAGAGACCGTTCAACAACACTCCTTCCCTCGCACTGATCCCTGTGGAGACGATATAAATCCCAGAGGGAATCCTTCCAAAACTAAATTTTTGTTTCTTGCCGCTTTACTGCAGTTGAACAATACCTTATGGCGTTCCTTGTTTACTCTACCTCTTATCAATTTGTTCTTATGTGTGTGACCCTGTAGGTTTCGAGACATTGACAATTATATTAAATCATGCATTTAACATAATAAACAGTGAGCGGTATCTAGCAACACATCACTGCTACTCAAGTCACGAAAATGTCATGTGATATGACAAAACCTTTTGTGATAATACTTGTGTGTACAATTACCCTTTTGTCCTTATGTCTATATTGAACACAAGGCATATAGCATGTCATCCTTGTCTAGTTCAATATTGACCCTTAGATATTTATCCTGTTATGTAGGATGGACAAATTCCATCTAGGTCACTTATGTGCCTCAACATGATTTGTGGAGTACCCATCAACTGTCTTTATGGTCATCAAATTACAGATAATGTTAGATCAATAATAAAGTACCCGACTCTACATATAGGGTCCATAGTGATTTCAGGTTGAAAGGTGGTATACACCACTATCACCACGAGAGTAACTTATGAAACTTTGCATAACATTCTATGTAGTACTCTCATAGCGGGTCAATCTAGTATAAATTTTAATCCTAATATTCATACCTATGTTAAGACTTGATAACTCCTTTTACATGATCCATGAGATGTGATCATCAATCTATCTATATAATAGTCTTAATGCTTTAAGGTTATCCCATTTCATAGTAAATCTCGACTACATATACTTTAAGAATAATGTACTTATGTTTAATGAGATCTCATGATTAAGTCACACTTAATATTTCATTAAACGAACTAGCTATTCTAGGGACTTTATTAATCTGGAAAACAACCATAATAAAGAAATACTTTTTATTAATAAAAAATAATTCGATACAAGTACCAAAAGTATTGGCCTCTAGGGCTTACACCAACAAATTATTTTCAAACAATTATAATATCAAAGATAGTAGTGAAGGGGGGGGGGATTTACCTACACTACCTATTTCATGATTAAGCACTTATATTTTTTTAGCTTTATAGGTCACAACATCCTTCTTCTTTGCCACAAAGGCAGTGAATAAGGAGATGTTACCTTTTATATGCCTTGAGCTTCCCTTGTTAAGATCACATACTGTCTTCATGGAGTCAAAACATTTTCCATACAAAGTCAATCAATTATGCTAGGTACTCAATTTTCATTGGGTCCTTGAGAGTGAGTGGAAACATTGTTGCACTTAGGCAACCATTGAAACACACCTTTAGGATCTAAGTATCTCCTAAATTTGCATTTATAAATGGTATGACCTTTCTTACAACAATAGTGACAAGTCAAGTGATGATGAGAGTGACTTTAGCTATTATAATCCCTTACAACAAAATTGTACTTTGTGTACGACACATTTAAAGATCTTTTGAATTTTGTAGGATTAATAGTGAAGGTAACCTTTGGTTCTAAATCCTTGTTTAATTTGGCTTTTAGAGTATTAACCTCTTATTTTCAAATGTGACAAGTTTCACAACCAAACCAAGATGAATTCTCTTCCATAACATCAACGTTTGAAGCATCTAACATATATTACTTAAGAGCTTCCATTTGTTTTTTAGTTTCTAACACTTTGGCTTCTAAGTGTGAAAAAATTCTTTTATTTAAAGCCAACCTTTTAAAAGCATCTATGGCTTCACCATATAGATTTTCAAAAGCAATTTGTAATTTAAAATAATACATTTCATCAATAGGTTCATATATGGAGTGACTTACATTCTTCTTTTTTATGCTTGGTCATGAATCAAAGATTTTCCATTTCATCACTTTTACTTGAGCTACCCGCCTTAGAGGATTCACTAATTCACTATTACTATCCCATGCGATGTATGCTCTTATAGACTTTCTAGACTTGTTTTATTGGCCCTTTCCTTTAATCTTCTTAAGTGATGGATTCATTAATTCACGATTACTATCCCATGCGATGTATGCTCTTATAGACTTTCTAGACTTGTTTTATTGGCCCTTTCCTTTAATCTTCTTAAGTGATGGACGATCCGGCTTGTAATGACTGACTCTTTCATAATTATAGCATGAACCTTTAGATTTTTCCTTCTTATTATAATCTTCCCTTGAGGTATTTGAATGTCTTCTATAGTTGATGAGATTCTTGTTGGAATTCTTTATTCCATTTTCCAACGTACTTATATTACCTTCGAACAAAAAACCTGATTTCTTCATCATCAGAATGCTCATCATCACTAGTTCCACTATCATCTTGCTCTTTTGTAGAGGAGTTAGAACTAGAAGCCACAAAAGCAATTAAATTATATTCCACCTCCTTGTCCTTGTTCTTTTCTTTCTTAATATTCTTCTCATGCTTCTCTAAACAAATGAGCTATTGCTCATGTTCTTCAAGATTTCCAAACAAAGTAGTAGTGTCTAATGTCAATAGGTTGTTAGCTTCCTTGATGGCGGCGACCTTTGGTTACCATTACCTATTGAGACATCTGAAAGTTTTGTTAGTAGCAATATCATTGGAAATTGGCTTACCAAGTGCATTCAAATGGTTTACAAGATGAGTGAACCTCTTTTGCATATCGGTAATGGTTTCACCATGCTTCATATGAAAGAGTCCAAACTCTTGGTTCAAAGTATTGATTCTAGATTGTTTTACTTAATTTGTGCCCTCATAGGCAACTTGTAATGAGTCCCATATAGCTTTAGCGGTTTCGTAATGAGAAACACAATAATATTTAGCAACTCCTAAAGCGAATATTAGAATATTCCTTGCTTTCCAATAACTATACCAATTTTCCTCATCTTTCGCATCCCGTTGTGCTTCTGATTTAGGTACAATAACACCATTCACATTGATCATAGTAATTTCAAATGGACAATTTTGGATGACACTCCATACTTTTCTATTAATAAATTTGATATGGATACACATACAATCCTTCCAATAACCATATTTTTCACCTTTGAAAACTGACGTTTTATTATACACCTCTTTAGGATCGGAAGCCATAATCTAATAAGCAAACTTGAAGCACAAGATAAATCGGTGCTCATGATACCACTTGTTAGATGAGGGCATCTGATCTAGAAGGGCGTAAATAGATCTTCAATTAAAAATCAGAGTTTGAAAAATAGTTTTAAAAATATTTTCAGTTTTGCGAAATCGATTGCATATCAGAAACTCCTCTATCCAAACTTGTTATTGAAAGGACCAGATATGCGTATAAACAATAATATGATAAGTTTAATATGATGCCAAAAAGAGAATTAGAATTGATATGATTATATAAAGCACGTTTGAACTTTATAACACTTTGTTAAGTTATTTCTAATGATACAAGATGACAAAGTTGACTTAAGTAATTTGTCAAACACTTGGTGTGCAATGATCACCAAGCAGAATTTCTCTAAGTGTTGGTAATGGTTGAATCTAATTGAAATTTTTAGGTTGCAATTCTCTTCACAAAGCAGTTTGAAAAACAATCTAACACTTGGAGATTTTTTGCAATCAACTATTGCATACTTAAATTAAAACAATACCAAATGTAAACTATAGAATAATATATATATTTTATATATATATATATATATATATATATATATATATATATATATATATATATATATATATATATATATATATATATATATATATATATATATATATATATATATATATATATATATATATATATATATATATATATATATATATATATATATATATATATATATAGAGAGAGAGAGAGAGAGAGAGAGAGAGAGAGAGAGAGAGAGAGAGAGAGAGAGGCATATTTGTTTAGGAAGTTCTTCAATCGACCTCGCTATGGCTACGAGTTCCCCTAATTCCAAACAGGAATTCAGATAGTTTCTATAACCTTTTGCAAAATACTAGGGAAGAAATAACAATGCAGAACCTAAAAGTCAGTATTTGATGTAGATCATATTTCTTCTCTCCCCTTGATCTTAAGCAAGATCAAGAGACCCAAGAACTCTGATTGATCCTCTGGTTACTGCTACTCCCTTGATAGACACCATCATTCTTCAAGGCTTTCACTCGACTAAATCTAATCGCAAGATTTTTGTGAAACCAAGCTCTCCTAAACAATCCTCTGGTTACCGCTACTCCCTTGATAGAACGCACCGTTCTTTAAGGCTTTCACTCGACTGAATTCAATTTTGTGAGATAATTGTCAAAAACCCCCCAAACCAATCGCGATCTTGGAGGGAAAACCTCAATTGGTTTTATCAATAAAACCCCCAAAGATTCTTAACCCAATTAAGATTTCACAAACTCTAACTTGGATGTTATCACTCTCAATCTAGATCATTCAACAAGAATGATTATGTGTAATTGTTGAATGTATGCAAAGAAGAAGAATGAAGATGAAAAGCAATCTTTGTATATTTTCATATTTTAATGCTTTGAAATGAGATGCATGAATGTATTTATATGTGTGTGAGAAAGAGGAAATGTAACAGAAAATCCATGCAAAGAATAACAAAGTTTTTTTCCAGCAAAAGAAGTTATGAGTCAACTCATGATACTTCATGCGCCGATGCATGAAGGAAAAAGAGAAATAGTTTATGAAAATACAACTTATGCATCAAACCATAGAGCTATGCATCGACTCATAGAAGAAAAATTTCTTCTATGCATTGACCTGTAGCATGGGTAACTCGATGCATATTGTCTATGGAGTTTTCTTTCAAAATTGAGTCATCATGCACCGACCCATGCATCAACCTGTAGCAGCTATGAGTTGATGCATGCCGAGTGAAAATAATTCCCCACGTTATTTGTGCAGTATAAGTTGACCCGTGGCTTTCATGATTCGACCTATAAAGTTCATTTTGACACAAAACTTTGTTTTTGACTTAGGAAATGACACTAAATAGATACGAATAATTCTAGGATGATTATGCACTCCTAGTCATGAAAATGCACACCTTGATTAAGAAGATATCGTCTAATGTACAACAATGCTAAGTGTCCTAGTTTTAACATCAATCAAAACATACTACTAGAAGAGAAATGCACTCACACACCAATTCTTCCATAGCCTCTGGACTTATTATGCCTTTTCCAGAATTGGTTGACCCTTATGGATAGTAAAAATAACTCTTCCTCTTCATCAGAACCTTTTTCAAACTCTTCTTCACCAGCTTGAAAATTTATAGTCTTTTCAAACATGCCTTTAGACTTCAAAGCCACAAACTTCCATTTCCTCTAGGGATCATCCTCTTCTAGCTTGATCTCATGACTCGTTAAAGAGCTTACAAGCTCTTCCAGAGTTGTGCTATTCAGATCCTTTGATACCTTGGGTGCTATTACCATTGGCCTCTATTTCTTTCATATGCTTCTAATGATTTTTTAACATAATCTGCGGTGGTGTAGCCCTTATTCAAGACTTTTAATCAAAAACTAGAGTTGAAACCTTGAGAATATATCCTTAATAGTTTCATCTTCTTCCATTTTGAAAGCCTCATGCTTATGGATTAAGGCCAAAGCCTTAGTTTCCTTAACTTGCTCATTTTCTTCATGAGTGATTTTCAAAGAATCAAATATAGACTTAGATGAGTCTCTATTTGTAATCTTTTTATACTCAATATAAGGATATCATTCATCAAGATTGTACTAAAACTGTGATGATTCTTTTTGTCCTTATTTTAATGTTCATCCATATTGATTCTTTCAAGCTTTACAGCATTTTAATTTAGAGGATATGTTTAACCATCCATTACCATGTCCCATAAATTTGCTTTGTATCCAAGGAATAAATTTTCGATTCTATCTTTCCAATAGTCAAACTTTTCTCCATCAAAGATTGGACGTTTAAAAGAATAATGATCTTTATCATTGTTTCTGGTAGACGTCATATTGTGTTTCTTAAAGTGGATGTTTATCTGACAGTGTTAAGTGTTTGACACAAAAGATTCAATATCATAATTGGAGCTATGTTGTTAATTGAAAGTACAATAAACACAAGAAAAAGGCATTTGAATTGGATTTCTGATATGACAATTTTTTTCCAAATCAATCACAAACCACTAACAAGAACAACAATGATGAAACTACACAAGATTTTTATATTGGTTCACTATTAACTAAGTTAATCCAGTATACTCTTCAGAGTGATTTTGCCTTCTCACAAGGTCTTAAACCATTAATCAATCATATTACAAACTCAAAGACCAACTGCCAATGACTTCTCGAGGCTACAAAATAAACATAGTCCCTTAAGGAAAAACTCAAAGACCAACAGTCAATGACTTCTTGAGGATACATACTAAACTTAGTCCTTTAAGGAATTTACAAAAGTTACAATACAAAGATTATATGTTTACAACAATGCTTCTTAACAAGCAGATACACAAACTGAATTTCAGAGTGTAGTGAGTGTCAAAGTAGTTCTTCTTTTATTTTCATCGTAGTGTCTCACTGCCTTTTATAATTCCTTTGTTCTCTTTAAATAGATGATGAATAGTAGAGTAGGAGGATAGAATTTGAAACTTCTTCAATTTCACAACTGCAAAACTGGTATGAGGTTGATTCATCAAGCATAGATATCTGTTGACAGTACATTCCTTAATAATTTCAGCATATTTTTTCTTTAAAAGAAACGTTTGCTTTTTCAGCTTGAATGTAATATTTTCAGGAATATTCTTTCAATCATTGTTCTTAAATCATTGTCTCCATATTAGAGATAATTTGAAGCTTGACCAGAGTTTAGAGCCCAGAAATTAGACTCTCTTTTAAATAAAAAATGTTTTACCACAACTAAACCTCTTGAGCATATTCATCTAGATATTTTTGCTTTTCAAGAACTAAAAGTCTTGGAGGAAATTACTATGGCTTCATCAAAGTATACGACTTAGCTAAATTCGCTTGAACTTTATTCCTAGCCCACAAGGAAGAATCTTTTAAAGTTTTTGTTATATTTTTCAAGCTTATACCAAACCTATTCAATTTGAAAATAATCACTTTAAGTGAACATGGTGATGAATTTTTTAATAATCACTTTGAAGATTTTTGTGATGAAAATAGTATAACCCAAAACTTTTCATGTCCATGCACATCATAATAAATGTTGTTTTAGAGCGTAAAAATCATGTTTTGGAAAAAATAACACAGACTATGATAAGTGAGATGGGTATACCTAAGTACTTGTAAGTAGATGCGGTTAAAACAACATGCCACATCTTATACAATATAGTTAATAGACCTATTCTAGAGAAGAATCCATATTAGTTACTTAAAGTTAGAAATTAAATTATTTTTTATTTTTACATTTTCGGCTACAAATGTTTTATTTTAAATAAAGGTAAGGAAAAGTTAGGTACGTTTGATGCTAAATTCGATGAAGGCATCTTTCTTGGGCGCTCTTCTTCTACCAAAGCCTATAGAATTTTCTACAATAGAACCTTTATTGTTAAAGAATTATTTCATGTAGAAATTTATGAATCCAAACCCCAAGAGATAGAGAAAGATATTTTTTCTAGTTTTGATTTTTGGGGAATAATTACAAAAGACATGATCAAATATGACAATACAAAAGTGGATCGTTCTAAAAGTTAGGACATTAAAGATAATATAAAATAAAGTAAACAAGATGAGGACAAACATGTTTCCTGAAGAATGGATTGTAGCGAAAGATCGTTTGTTGGATAATATTCTGTAAGACATTAAAAAGGGTGTAAGCACACGTTCCAAGGTTAATAATTATTGTAATTATTCAGCCTTTATTTCATAGATTGGACAAAAAATAACATTGTTTCCATGAATAATAAAGGATGGATCCTTGTTATACGAGAATAGCTCAACTAATTTAAAAGAAATGATGCATGAGATCTTGTCTCATGTCCTCAAAATAAAATAATTATAGGTATCATATAGGTTTTTAAAGAACAAACTTGATGAGAATGGTATAGTTATAAGAAATAAAACAAGGTTGTTGGGAAAATGATACACTCAAGTTGAAAGATTGAATATGAGGAGATATGCCCTCGTAGACCATTTTAAAGTGATTCGATTCCTTTTGGCATTCAGATGTTGTTTGGATTTTAATTTGTATCATATGGATGTTGAGTTCTTATTCCTTAACAATTTTATAAACGAAGAGGTATACGTTTCTCAACCTCTTAGTTTTAAGGACCAGGAAAATTCTAACCATGTTTTTAAACTAAAAAGGGCTATTTATGGTCCCCAAACAAGCTTTTAGAGCTTAGTATGACCACCTAAGTGGCTTCTTATTAGAAAATGAATTTAATTATGGAACCCTAGATACTAATTTGTTTCCAAAGCTTAAAGGAAAACATATTCTTTTAATTAAAATACAAGTAAATGGTATTATTTTTGGTTGTACTAATCAATTTTTTTGTAGATAATTTTCTAGTATCATGAAGGGTGAATTTGAGATGTCCCTAATGGGAGAACTCAATTATTTCTTGAACTTGTAAATAAACAAATTGATAAAGTGATAAAAACAGAAAGTGCCTTCAATTAACACCTTTGATGCAGAATCGAAAGAACGACCACAAGTGATGAACGAAGAACAACGTCTCTACACAGTCCACATGAACAAAGTGTCTTTAATCTCAATGCTAGCTGCTATGAATAAAGACACACACACGCATACACACACGCGCACACACACACACACACACACACACACACACACACACATATATATATATATATACAAATATATATATATATATATATATATATACAAATATATATATATATATATATATATATATATATATATATATATATATATATATATATATATATATATATATATATATATATATATATATATATATATATATATGCACGCGCACACACACACACAGAGTTAGTGTTCAAAACTGACTTAGATTGTTCCTTTATTTAATCAAGTTACATTCAAATGTATGAATTCGAATATAACTATATTAATTCTCATACTATTTATCGCGATAAAAAAAAATACCAGAGCAAATAAATACTCGAATAATAATGAAGTTTCCACAAGTTTCTTTTGTACGGGAAAACATCGATAAAACCCTAATAGAATATAAATATGGTCATCGCAACCAAATTCAGGTTCAGGAGTCAATTATGTACAGGGAAGGTATTGTCACCTCGTAACATCCATCGTTACCAACAAAAATAGCTTAATTAGTTCTGTGAATAAGAGTGTTAGCCTAAGGTACTTTGACTTCTTCTAACTATTGCTAGATATTTGCAAAAAGAAATAAAGGGAAAAAAGGTTTTTCTGTTACGGTTCTTGACGAGATATTGAATCTCGCTCTTAAGTATCCCCATGTGTGATGGGGAACTAAAATATACATAGTTATTGGTAAAAAAAATTTGTTTGTTGATTGGTTTCAATGGTAAAAATATGCTTAGTCACACTTGGGCAGTAAAAAAACTCATTAATTGAAAAAGACCCACGTTTGGGCAATTAATGTTGTTTGAAATATAAAGACTCGCGCTTGGGCAGTAAACATCAGTTTAAGAGAAATAAAATATTGATCACACACGAGCAAAGAAAATGAATTTTATTTGTTATAGTTTCTTTTAGAGGGAAGTCGAGTATCTGAAAAGCAAGTTATATGACTTGTATCCAAACACTCGGGGAAAAGGGGATATACATCTAATTAATCATTTTTCATCCAATTTGATTTAGAAAATATGTGAGATGAATCTAGCCGCAATCCCTTAAAGGAAGGCAATCATTTGAAAGGCAAGTTATACGGCTTGTACCCGAATGCTCAAGGAAAAAAGGGATATGCATCCAATTAGTCATTTTCTCCCACGAAAGAATGAACTAAATTCAACGCATTTATTAAATTTTGAGCGGAAGACAATTGTTCGAAAGGTAATATATACAACTTGTATCCTAACACTCGGTAAAAAAGAGGCATACACCCAATTAATACTTTTTCATCTGATTTTGATTTAGAAAATAAAGAAGAAAACGACATGCAAAGTACTCTTATCGTCCATTAAATAAAAACCTAACAAATTGATTGATTTGAGAATTTTCTTGTGCTATGTCTAATTCTAATAAGCGAGTATATATGATTGAATAAATGGTACCAAATGGCCATAAATGGTTCATTATAAACTCCCCAAAGTCCATAGTTTGAACTACAAAAATTAATGCAACTAGAATTAAATAAAATACACGAATAAGATAAAAAATAATGAAAAATAGAAATATAGAGAAGCGAATATAACAAGTATGCATGAGGTGTAAATGGAGAAATGTGGGATATGTTGAGAAATTCTTAGGGTTTAAAGATCCAAGCCTAAGAAGCAAAAAAAAGTAGAGACACAATAAAAAAAAGAATCTTGGACTCTCCTAACCGTCTGATAAAGATCAGACATCCCTGATCCAATATCTGCAACTAAGATCCACTATCTTGAACCACATGATCATACTCAAGTGGTTGTAATCATATGGATATATGATGGGGAGTTTCCTGTACAAGATTTCCCTCTGGGCTTAAATCCAACGCTCCAGGTTTTGCCACGTGGATAACCCTTTTTTAAAATTAAAACAAATAAGTTAAAACACAAGAAAGGATGAGAAAAAACGAATTTTGCCCTCAATGGTTTTTCCATAAGCTATTTTTTTCTCCTTTCCACCATGAAACTCAAATGCAAATCTCTTGTTCATCTTTTCCTCACTCTTGAAAAATTAAGCTTAATCAAATCAACATTAAAAATGAAAGAAGTTATCTAATCGGATAAATGGCGGAACCATGATAGTGGAGAGGTTGACACAGTCTGAAAGGGGCGACGGTGGTGTAAAAAGGCAGTGGTGTGGAAGATAGAGGCGGACAGATTCACGTACGTCATCAATGTCACAGGAGCAGTTACGTTGTTGTGGTTGTGAGCGGAGAGATTGATCGGAAACACGAAGAAGATCTGTAGATTCCAGCAAGGATGAATTTTCCGGAGAGATTCTTGGATATTCCAACGACTTGATGAAGCTTTCGGCGAGTGTTATGAAGTTTCTGGCGAGTTTTTCCGGATTTTGGCGAGTTAATTTTTTTTTGTTGCTTTTTTTTCAATTCTTCCACGTCTTTCTTCTTCTACTTTTCTTGATTATGGATTTTTTGTTTCTGATTTTTGGTTGTTATTTTGGTTTATTGTCTACTTTGTTGTTGTTGATTAAATGAAGGTCGTGAGGTGAAGATTATGTAGATTTATGGAGGAGGTGAGTCATGGTGGTGAATTGGTGAGGGTTTTGGTTAATAGGAAGGAAGATGGTGAAGTGTAAAGTTCTTGAAGGTGTTGTAGGTGTTGAATTAGTGATGGTTTCAGTTATGGGAAGAAAGTTGATGGTTGAAGGTGTTGAATTGGTTATGGAGGTTTATTGGAGATGACGATGAATGAAGTGAGGACCATGATTGAGGGAGATTCGAGGTGATGAATTAAGATGAAGAATGAAGGAGATTGTGAAGTCCCGATAAAAACGATGAAGATGGATTTTATAGGTTAGGTTAGGAGCTAAAGTTAGTTAGAATTTAGTTAGGATCAAAATTTAGTTATGAGCTTGTATTGTAAAAATGTGAAGATGATTATGAAAAATGTGAAGTTTTTGAAGTTTAAATGAGAAATGATGTATTTTTCTATTTTGTCACTTTAGCGCCAATGAAAAACTGATTTTACTATTTTTATAAAAAAAAATGGTATTATTATTATTATTATTATTATTATTATTATTATTATTATTATTATTATTATTATTATTATTATTATTATTATTATTATTATTATTATTATTATTATTGACTATAAAAATGAATGGTAAACTTAAATAACATCATGAATGAAAAGATGAAAATGAATACAACTCTGAAAAAATAGTGTTTTACTTATTATTATTTTTAATCATGGATGCAAAATAAAAGTGAGAATGCATTGCAAAAAATAATAACAACTTGACATTTTAATTGGATAATTTTTAATGGTTGGGATTATACAACTCAAAAAGAAAAATAAATCTAAAATAGCAATTAAAACAGAATATCTGATTAGAAATGCGAGAAACCAGATGCAACTCAATATTGTGTGTAACTAGAATCTGCGCGCGACTCGCTTTGAAATGTTGCCTTGAAAAAATAATTATCGACAAAATAATGAACGAAAGCATTAAAAGAAAAGGAATAACATATTGTTCGACCAAAATTTATGGTACGACACTATTGTTTAGTAAAATTTTCATTGTTTTGTATTCTTTAAAGAATTTCACTATACATCCATCCATTACTCGAGTCTTGCTTCTCTTTGAGTCGAGCTAAGCTATTTTTTATTGTTGCAAATCACGTTTCAAATTAAGTAATGTGGCTATGAATTAATTCATGACTATGTTTTTCAAGTACATTTTTCATTTACGGAAACGTGACTCGAGTCATGAAATTATATGAATCAAGTCACATGAATTGACTCATGACTCTAGTCACATCTTTAAAAACTCAACTATGTATGTTGCTTTATTCTATTCATTGTCGGATATTGACTCAAATCATTAATGATTTTCTACACTGATTTTGTGTCATATTTCAAGCACATATAAAAGCCTCCAATATCTTTTTTCATGAGATTTTTTACTTATGAAAATCATCTTCCTCAAGAACTCAAAGCATCATCTAGTGTGTGAATGTTGTTCAAATTAGAGAGTGTGAGATTGTGAGAAGAATCATTAGCATTCTAATGTGTTAGTGAATTATTCAAGGAAGAAAATCTAGTTGGAAATTTTGTGTTTATTGTCCATAGAAGAAAAATAAGCGTCTTCTCTACAAAGTATTAAAGTTTCTTAATTTCATCTTCCATTCAAGGATTTTGGTTCAAGATTTCCATTAAGACTTTTGAGGAAATAAATGCTGAAGTGGATATTGAAGATCTTGAATAATTGAAGGTGTTGAAGTTAGGATCAAGAAGAAGATCACGACTTCAAGCTTGGTTAACTGAGTTGCAGATTGACGAAGGTCAAGAAATAAGACTAGATTGCTTAGGTGTTAAATATTTACCAAGTAATTTCTTTTCATCGGGTAGCCAAATAACCGTGTACCAATAATCTAAAGTAGTGTACAAAAACTTACGATGGATCACTATTAGAGAATGAACTAGATGCCTAGCGATGACGAATGCATTGAACCAATATAAACCATGGTGAATGGACTATGAGTTTATGATCTTATCGAGATTAGAGATTCAATCAGAGGCTAGCAACACGTCATGAGCTCCCAATTCGTTGGTGACGGAGAAGAGTGAGGTTCAGAGTGAAAGAGAGAAAGAGAAAGTACAGAGTCTAGGAATTCAGAATATCTGACCCTCATACGGAGGATGGTTTTTATAATGTACCCCCAGTGCTGGGCCAACAGTCATTTTCTGTGGACTGGATCGTTAGGCCCACAATGGATAATTTCATGGATCCTACATGGAAATAGGGAAAACTAGCATGTGGTCTTCGTACTGGGTTAACCTCCTCACAAACTTCGCAGTGGATCAACCTGTTCCTGAGGGCGAAACTGCCGTAGAAAATGCGCGGGTTTAGTTGGTGACGTATCCTCGGGTGAGGAGCACGTGGAGAACATATGAGGAACGTACCCTCCGCGATTATGATGGATTAGGATTGTATTGGGCCTTCCTCAATGCGAAGTTGGGTTGGGTTGTGCCCGATGGTGGGCTTAGTGTCAGGGATACTTCCTCCTCGCGGGGGTGTAAAAACTCTGAAAAAGTCTCGTGTCAAGGAGGTTTCTTCCCATTGAAGGTCTCAATAAGGAATCTTCGTGTCGAGGATTATCTTCCCTGTGGAGAGTGGGTTTCATGTCTTGTGTCAAGTAGAAGTTCCTCATGATTATGTGCTTGTCGACAATGGATTTGGTCGAGGACGTGTCCTCAAGATTTTCCTCGCCCTTTCACTTAATTTGCAGTGGAAGATTGGATTTGATCTTAACGTTGAATTCACTGTCTTCCTATGCTTTATGGGTTAAATGGCTCGACAGACCAGGGTCACCGATATGGTCAACGTAAATGCCGAAGACAACTTGGACGACATGAATACTGAAACCTAGTTGGATTGGTTCGAGAAAGAACCCCGGGAAATTGCTTTGTGTTTTGTCTTTGACGAATCAGACACTTTTACAACCGTTGAGGACATAGAGGAAGGGGCCTCTGAAAACTGGAAGACTTACAAGCCAAAAGAAAAGGACTGGATCTGCTCAACATACGAGGGGAAACGCTTCCCCATCTATGAATTTTCCTTCCAAGAGGTAGGGATTTGTCTGCCTTTCAGTGGTTTTTAGGTGGGGATATTCCAATGGCTCGAGTCGGCACCCTCTCAACTCCACCCTAACACAATCGTGTCTATGTGGGCTTTCGAGCTCGTATGCCAACACCTTCAGATTGTCGCCACAGTCCCAATATTCTTCCGTCTTTTACACCTTCAATGGAATTCTTCACACGAGCAGCACAACTAGGTGTCCTTCAAACAATCGAGGAAGTTGTTTAGAATATACCTGGACTCCGCATATGCTTTCAAAGATAAATACTTCCTCATGATGCCTGAATCGAAGGTCGCCGTTGATTCTGTGTTCAAACGCATGGTCGAGCTCGTGGACGGATAGGAGGTGGTAAGGCTAGAAGTGAAGTTTCCCCTGGAGTGGCAGAGGGTCCACTTCGACAATGGGACAAATCACTACATCGCAAAGCCTAATCAGTTGGACACCGAGGATCAACTTGCATACGAGAAGCTTGTGGAGTTTGTTGATAGCTTCGTCCGTGCCAAGTTCTCGAACATGGATGAGAGCTTCATCCTTAATGAGGATGAGGAGGTTGTCTACGAGGCTTGATTGATTAACATCAAGGCACTCCTCGAGTGCAGTTTCGTCGAGGAAGCCTTAAAGATTTTAGGTAGCGAGCGTGTGCCCAACTTGTGTTCCACTTACTCTTCCTTGTTATATTAACCCATGTTCTTTCCTTTGCTGCAGGTCAAATGTCGAGCCTTGAGGGGGGCCTGCTAAAGATTGTGGCGGCCAGGGGTGCCAAGAAAGCCCCAAAGGGTCAAAATTCCCAAGTCTAAAAACTGCCGAAGATTGACCAGCACCTCGGCGGTTCTTCCTCCTCGCCCTAGGGAAGCCAGTCTACTGCCTCTCAGGAGAATCCAACCAAGAAGAGGCAGCATGGAGAAGGCCCCGAGACTGTCGATCTCACATAGGGGGTTGTCAGGGAAACATTTGTGTTACCCTCTATTATTTTCACAGGGGGCTCTTCGGTAGGGACAACTCTCTAGTTATACCCAAATTGGACTCCAAGGCAATCCTAGCCGTCAGAAAGTTGCCAGGAGAAAAATGTTGTCCAAGGACGCGACTGCTGTGATGAGGATTCTGAAGACTGCCCTGGCCCTCAATGACAAGGATACCTGCCCCCTTTCTGAACTGAGGAGGGTGCAGGTTGCGAATGTAAAACCCTTCTTAACCCCGCAGAACATATATAAATAATCAGAGTAACTATCATGCATCTCATAAAAGGGTGTCACATATAATTTCAAAACATCACACAAATACCTGTCATGCTCATTAACACTTAAAATAATTTCATACTTTTCATAAACTTTCACCTTAGCATGTAGCAGCGGATTTAATTTAATCATAATTGACATAATTAAAGTCTCATACTCATCTCATTCATAATCAATACTTAGGCATAAAAGTCAATATTCCATATAATTCAAATAAACATAATGACATATAGAAGAGTACATAATGTATCTCTCGAACATAAATCGAAATGATCCCAGTGTTACATGATCAGAGCATGACTCGACCCAACATAAATAAATACACTAAGCAAGCTACCCCAATAGCTACCTCGCACTAGAAGCAACTCTACTCCTCGTTACCTGAATGATGTCGTATAAAACATCATTCCAACAGAAGGGTGAGAATTCACATAATTATCGAAATTATAAGATAATATATAATTTAAGGCAAACATGTATAATCACAGTTATTCTCACACTTCAAAAGTTTCATCAACAAAATATCACTCAAGTAACCATACCATTCACAAGTATATACACACAATCCATAATTTCACCAATTTCAACAATTCACATAGATACACATAATCTCATAGCGCAAACATATACACAATGAGACTCAATGCAAGACTCAATGCAACTCATGCCATGTGGTACTAACACTTGTTATTATTTTTTGGTTTTTACATTTAAACCAGGTTCGTCCCCTAAACCAATAACAAACAAAAGCCCGTCCCCTAGGCTTTTAAACCCCACTCTAGGTTTGGGACAAGTCACTAGTCTCCACGAAACTAGCAAGCATTGCCTCTTGACAACAAATGATGCGCATGCAAGTTCACAACCATATGCAATTAAGATCATTCCCTAATCTTAACATTCATGCATATCTTCAATAATTCATCACACTTGAATTATCACACAATCACACATACTTGCACATTTTTATCAATCATTCACACACAATTCATTTTCAATGGTATACAACACATTTTACAATATAATCACATCGATATTATCATTAAAACAAGCAATAAATATCATGAATTTCATGTTGTCACACACCAAAATATACTTATACAAGCATACACACAAGTATTCGATAAATTATCCACAAATAATTTCACAACCGACAACAACAGTGCAACAATTCAATAATAGAACATATACACAATTGACTTCCCAAACATATTAGATATAAAAATATTTGACAACTAATTATATTATCTATACTATTTTATAGATCTATTCATTAGCTTTCCAACACTTCGAACGAGGACTAAAACCAATTTACGGATAAAAAGTTATGGGCAACATCGTCGGAACAGAAAGTTTACCAATACACAACCTTGAGTCGACAGCTAGCGACGGGTCGGTCGACGCATGGAAAGTAGAAACGAAATCCAGAAAAATGCATTCAGTATGCGTCGACCGCTGCAACGTATGAGTCGACACAAACAGCGAGAATGCAGAATTTTCTGCATTTTCCACCGTTGGAGGCCTTCCAGACCTCAGATTTCAATTCCGTAAAAAGCCCCAGTTCTAGAATTCGAAACCCTACCATTATATGAAAATTATAACAGCCCACAAAAAATATTTAAGGATCCTATCATCGTATATCATGTAATCATTAATTTTAAAACCATGGAAATTAGGAATTTTTATCATAAATATGATACTACCCATCATACACTATCATACAATCCCAATAATCATATAAAACCCACCCTTACCTTGGTTTTTGAATGATTCTTGAGCCCTCTCTCTTGGTTCTTCTTCTTCTCCGCCATTCCTTCTCTCTATCCTCTTTCTTTCTCTTTACTAACTTTTTCTCTCTTTCTATTCTTCTTAAACTCTCACAATTTCTCAAAACCTAATAATTTCTAATGGGCTTACTAACCCATTTCTATTCACCCCCAATTAGGCCCAATTAATGAATCTAACAATTCTATATTATTCTACCAAATAGAATATATCAAATAAATTAAATAAATTATTTCAAATATGTTCAATAAATCAATTAATCCAAACAACTCAAATAAATCAAATAATTTATATAAATATAATAAATCAATTAATTCATATAAATCAAATATTTCACATAAATTCAATAAATCAACTAATTCAAATATATAAAGTAAATCAATTAATTTAATTAATTCAAATCAATCACATAAATTAGTTAATTAATTAAGCACACAATCACACAATTAATCAATTAATTTACTTAAATAAATAATTACTAAAAATTGGGGGTGTTACAACTCTCCCCCACTTAAAAGATTTTCACCCTCGAAAATTACCTCAAAAGGATAACTCGGGATAAGACTCCCTCATCTGACTCTCAAGCTCCCAAGTCACGTTTCCACCAGCTAGTCCTTCCCAAGTGACCTTCAGCAAAGCGATCTCTTTACCACGAAGTTGCCTCAACTCTCGATCCTCTATCCGCATATAGGCGATGTCTCCACAATTAGGTTATCTCTTACTTGCACATCATCTACTTGGACTACATGAGACGGATCTGCAATGTATTTTCTCAACTGAGATACATGAAACACGTCGTAGAGATTAGAAAGCGTCATCGGCAAAGCAACACAATAGGCTACCTCTCATATCCTCTACAAAATTTGATAAGGACCAATAAAATGCGGCGTCAACTTATGCGACTTCAATGCTCTACCAACACTAGTTATCGGAGTAACTCGAAGAAACACATGATCTCCCTCTTGAAACTCAAGTGATTTCCTCCTCTTGTCATGATAACTCTTTTGACGACTCTGAAAAATCTTCATCTTCTATTGAATCATCTTAATCTTATCAGTAGTCTGCTAGACTATCTCGGGTCCAACCACAAAACTTTCTTCCGACTCATACCAACACAATGGCGTCCTACACCGCCTACCATACAATGCCTCAAATGGTGCCATTCCAATACTCGAATAAAAACTCTTATTGTAAGTAAACTCAATCAAAGGTAAATAGCTATCCCAAGCTCCTCCCTTTTCCAACACACAAGCCCTAAAAAGATTCTCAAGTGACTGAGTCATCCTCTCAGTTTAACCATCTGCCTGCAGATGATAAGCAGAACTCAAATGTAACTTCATACTCAAAACACTTTGCAAACTTTCCCAAAATCTCGAAGTAAACCTCAGATCTCTATCTGAGACAATGCTAGGCGGAATACCATGCAAACTGACAATTCTCTCAATGTACAACTTCGCCAACTTCTCCAATGGGTAATCCATTCACATTGGAATAAAGTAAGCAAATTTCGTCAATCTATCTACACCAATCCAAATAGCCTCATGATTACTCAGTGTTCTAGGTAGACCAGACATAAAATCCATCGATATGCTATCCCATTTCCACTCAGGAGTAGATAACGGTTGCATCAAACCCAATGGTTTCTGATGCTCAATCTTCGACTTCTAACAAGTCAAACAGGAATACACAAACTCGGCAATGTCTTTCTTCATACAAGGCCACCAAAATACCTTCCTCAAATTTTGATACATCTTAGTAGCACCGGGATGAATACTCAATCCACTATGATGCCCTTCCTCAAGAATAATCTTCTTTAGCCCAACAATATATGGAACACAAGCTCTATCACGACATCTCATAATACCATTCTCATCAATTCGAAAATCACCACCTTAACCTTGATTGATCAAATTCAACCGATTAACTAGACTCAAATTAGATTTCTGACCTTCTTTTAACTCATCAAGAATGTCACTAGTAAGTTTCAACATACCCAGTTTAACTCCATAAGAAGTCTCTTCACAAACCAAACTCATATCTCGAAATTGCTCAATCATCTCCAACTCTTTTACCATCATCATCAACATATGCAAAGATTTCCTACTCAATGCATTGGCTACCACGTTTGCTTTACCCGGATGGTAATTAAAACCAAAATTATAATCCTTCAGAAGTTCTAACCATCTTTTTTGCCTTGCATTCAATTCTTTTTGATCAAAGAGATACTTCAAACTCTTATGATCACTAAATACCTCAAATCTCGAACCAAACAAATAATGCCTTCAATGCTTCAACATAAATACAACAACGGCCAACTCTAAGTCATGTGTCGGATAATTCCTCTCATGCACTTTAAGTTGCCTTGAAACATAAGCTACAACTTACTGATGTTGCATTAACACACCTCCCAAACCCATCAAAGAAGCATCACAATACACAACAAATGGCTCTTCCGGCTTCGGAAAATTCAAAACAAGAGCTATCGTCAATCTTCTCTTAAGCTCTTGAAAACATTCTTCACACTTTGCATCCCAAACAAAATCTTGACCCTTCCTATTCAACTGCATCAATGGTAAGGATAATTTGGCAAATCCTTAAATGAATTTCCGATAATAACCTGCCAAACCAAGAAAACTTCTAATCTCAAAAACTGATTTCAGAGCTTCCCATTGTGATACCGCTTCAACCTTCGACGGATCAACTGCAATACCTCTACTCGAAATCATATGGCCAAGGAAACTCACTTCCTTCAACCAAGACTCGCACTTAGAAAGTTTAGCATACAACTGCTTGTCTTTCAACACTGATAACACAATCCTCAGATGTTCAACATGATCCTTTTCATTCTTTGAATAGATCAAAATATCACCAATGAATACAACCACAAGCTTATCCAAATAAGGATGGAAAATCCTGTTTATGTACTTCATACATACACCTGGTGCATTAGTCACACCAAATTGCATCACAAAAAACTTAGAATGTTCATACCTTGCTCTAAAAGCAGTCTTCTGAATATCTTCAGCCTTCACACGAATTTGATGATACCCAGATCTCAAATCTATCTTACTGAATACACTTGCACCAACCAACTGATCCATCAAATCATAAATCTTTGGAAGTTGATACTTATTCTTGATAGTCACCTTGTTCAATTGTCAGTAATCCACACAAACCTCATATAACCTTCTTTCTTCTTAACCAACAAAACCAGTGCACCCTACAGCGACACACTCAGACGAATAAACCTCTTCTCAAGCAAATCTTTAAATTGACTTTTCAACTCTTTCAATTCCGATGCGAACATACAATATGGAGCCATTGATACCAGACTAGTTCAAGGAACTAAGTCGATCGAAAACTCCATTTCATATTCCGGCGGTAAATCACTTATCTCATCAGGAAAAAAAACTTTTGGAAAATAAAAAATAATTGGAAAACCACCAACTTCACCTCTTTCATTAACACTCAAAGTTTCCATCAACATAAACATCTCAACACCATCTTGCACCAACTCACCAAAACAATCTATAAAAACTTGGCTTAACTCCAAACAATTCACTGCACACACCATCTAAGCTCACAAGATAAGTCTATTTCAGCCAACATGATCTCGTCCACTATCAACAAGAGATTAAGGGTGATCAATTCCTCAATTTGTCAATAGACAGCCAACAATCATAATGGGGCATAAACCATCTTTACCAAACTATAATAGCGTTTAACAACACACTGAGCCACCACTCCACACTTGAAGCATCTTGGAGAAGCACAAGCTCCCCCCCCCCCCACTTATTTGAATCCCACTTCTACAGACAAGTGTTATAAAAATGAACGTCTACCAACAGTGCTTTCACACACATGTCGCATACTAGGGAACAAACAACATTAGACAACCTGGCCGGATGGACCAACCAGGCTCTGATACCACTAATGTAACATCCTTCTTAACCCCGCAGTACATATATTAATAATCAGAGTAATTATCATGCATCTCACAAAAGGGTGTCACATATAATTTCAAAACATCACACAAATACCTGTCATGCTCATTAACACTTAAAATAAATTCATACTTTTCATAAACTTTCACCTTAGCATGTAGCAGCGGATTTAATTTAATCATAATTGACATAATGAAAGTCTCATACTCATCTCATTCATAATCAATACTTAGGCATAAAAGCCAATATTCCATATAATTCAAATAAACATAATGACATATAGAAGAGTACATAATGTATCTCTTGGACATAAATCAAAACAATCCCAATGTTACATGATCAGACAACGACTCGACCCAACATAAATAAATACACTAAGAAAGCTAATCCAATAGCTACGTCGTGCTAGAAGCAACTGTACTCCTCGGTACCTGAGCGATGTCATATAAAACATCATTTCAACAGAAGGGTGAGAATTCACATAATTATCGAAATTATAAGATAATATATAATTTAAGGCAAACAAGTATAATCACAATTAGTCTCACACTTCAAAAGTTTCATCAACAAAATATCATTCAAGTAACGATACCATTCGCAAGTATATACACACAATCCATAATTTCACCAATTTCAATAATTCACATAGATACACATAATCTCATAGAGCAAACATATACACAATGAGACTCAATACAAAACTCAATGCAAGACTCAATGCAACTCATGCCATGTGGTACCAACACTTGTTATTATTTTTCGGTTTTTACATTTAAACCGGGTCCGTCCCCTAGACCAATAACAAACAAAAGCCCGTCCTCTAGGCTTTCAAACCCCACTCTAGGTTTGGGACAAGTCACTAGTCTCCACGAAACTAGCAAGCATTGCCTCTTGACAGTAAATGATGCGCATGCAAGTTAACAACCACATGAAATTAAGATTATTCCCTAATCTTAACATTCATGCATATCTTCAATAATTCATCACACTTGAATTATCACACAATCACACATACTTGCACATTTTTATCAATCATTCACACGCAATTCATTTTCAATGGTATACAACACATTTTACAATACAATCACAACAATATTATCATTACAACAAGCAATAAATATCATGAATTTCATTTTGTCACACACCAAAATATACTTATACAAGCATACACACAAGTATTCGATAAATTATCCACAAATAATTTCATAACCGGCATCAACAGTGTAACAATTCAATAATAGAACATATACACAATTGACTTCCCAAACATATTAGATATAAAAATATTTGGCAAATAATTATATTATCTATAATATGTTATATATCTATTCATTAGCTTTCCAACTCTTCGAACGGGGACTAAAACCGATTTACGGATCAAAAGTTATGGCCAACATCGTCGGAACAGAAAGTTTACCAATACACAGCCTTGAGTCGACAGCTAGCGACGGGTCGGTCGACACATGGAAAGTAGAAACAAAATCCATAAAAATGCATTCAGTATGCATCGACCGCTGCAACGTATGAGTCAACGCAAACAACGAGAATGCAGAATTTTCTGCATTTTCCACCGTTGGAGGCCTTCCGGACCTCCGATTTTAATTCCGTAAAAAGGTCCAGTTCCAGAATTCGAAACCCTACCATTATATGAAAATTATAACAGCTCACAACAAATATTTAAGGATCCTATCATCATATATCATGTAATCATTAATTTTAAAACCATGGAAATTAGTGATTTTTATCATAAATATGATACTATCCATCATACACTATCATACAATCCCAATAATTATATAAAAACCCACCCTTACCTTGGTTTTTGGATGATTCTTGAGCCATCTCTCTTGGTTCTTCTCCACCCTTCCTTCTCTCTATCCTCTTTCTTTCTCTTTACTAACTTTTTCTCTCTTTCTATTCTTCTTAAACTCACAATTTCTCAAAACCTATTAATTTCTAATGGGCTTACTAACTCATTTCTATTCACACCCCCAATTAGGGCCAATTAATTAATCTAACAATTCTATATTATTCTATCAAATAGAATATATCAAATAAGTTAAATAAATTATTTCAAATATGTTCAATAAATCAATTAATCCAAACAACTCAAATAAATCAAATAATTTATATAAATCTAATAAATCAATTAATTCATATAAATCAAATATTTCATATAAATTCAATAAATCAACTAATTCAAATATATCAAGTAAATCAATTAATTTAATTAATTCAAATCATTCACATTAATTAGTTAATTCAATTAAGCATACAATCATACAATTAATCAATTAATTTAATTAAATAAATAATTGCTAAAAATTGGGGTGTTACAACGAATGCAACTCTTGAGGCGAAGAAAATCAAGCTGGATAACGAATTCCTTGACTACCAGGGGATGTATGAAATCGAGGTTTGGTTTTACCGTGATATGGATGAGATACAGGAGAAGCTGACCAAGGCAGCCGAGGAGAACAAACGCCTCCAAGCGAGGGTCACTGAGTTGGAGACTGCTGCGACGCCTGCCGAGGACGAGAACGACGAGGAGAAAGCCTTATCAACTCAGGGTGAGTTGGTTTCCCGATTTCGGGAGTTTGAGCAGGACTGTTGGGCACCGTCGAGCTGGGTTTCAACATTATGCTGAAGAAGCTCCAAGTCGTCACCCCTAGGATTCAGCTCGTTACTGAGGGGATCAGGCATTTTTACCAGGTGGTCGATAGCCAGATAGTTTCTTCAGCGGGTCTCGGCGACAGTGCTGACCGTGCCAATGGGGAGTCTCAGTCCGGGGAGGAAAAAGACTATTAACTATTATTTTGTAATTGTTTGGCCTGCGTGCCATAGTTTGTATTTGCTTGAACTGTGTGCCATGATTTTTAATATTTGAATAGTGGGCTTTTCCTGTTTGTTGTACTTGAATATTTGATTCATAATCCAAATATAATTGCCTTTTTTCCATGTGTGCATGCCATTGTATGTTTTCTTGTCAAGAACTTATTTTCCTCGTTGATATGTATGTTTGTAACATTGTTTTTACTAAGTGTTTGGAGGCCCTTGCTCGACAGAGTTGGTACTCAACTGTGTAGGGAACTGGTCGAGTTATTAGAGTTGGCTTCCGATTGAAAATGGAGCTAAGATCTCGGTCGAGGTCTTTGCTTCGTGGCGTGAACTTCTTATCGCGGGCTGGGTGTTCTACCTTATTGGCACGACAACGGCTGAGCTCGATTGAGGTGTCCCCGTCGAGTCAAGAATCTGCTCACACAAAACGGCAGAATCTTGCCTTTTCATTTTAAGTTTGTGAAGTTGTGCTTGTACCTTAACACGCCTGTATGGTCGAGACGTACTTCGTTGTCGTCGAACCAAGTATGCCGACTGTGATGTCTAGCTGTAATACTGTTTAACCTTTTCAGCATTCCATGGTCAAGCAAGTTCCTCCCCATGCAAGTTTTTGAGGTAATAGGCCTCATTTTCCGTTTCGCTCGGACACGATAGGGGCCTTCCCATTTTGCGTCAAGTTTTCCCTCGCGCGAATATTTCGGGTTTCTCTGTAGGACTAGGCTGTCAATTTAGAATTTGCATTTTATGACTTTGGCGTTATGTCGCATGGTTATTTTTTCAATGAGGCTTTGCGGAGGGCCTCCAATGACCAAATTCCTTCGACCAGATCGAGTTATTCGCTTAGTGCCTCGTCGTTCATCTCCTCGTCGAGGGGAAATTCGATCTTCCTAGATGGCTCCTTGAATTCCACTGGAATAAATGCCTCGGTTCCGTAGGTTAGTCAGAATGAAGTCTCCCCGGTGGTTGAGTATGGTGTCGTTTTGTAGGCCTAGAGTATGCTATGTAGCTCCTTGACCCACCTCTTTTTAGCTTCGCCTAATATTTGTTTTAGGCCTCACAGGATCACTTTGTTTGCGGCTTTATCCTACCTGCTTGTTTGCGGGTGTTTGACAGACATGAAATGTTGCTTGTGCCCATTTTGGTGACGAAATTCGAGAAGCTTTTATCGGTGAACTGCGTCCCGTTGTCGGTGACGAGTGCTTGTGGTACGCCAAATCGGGCAAGTATGTTTCTATTATAGAAACGAAGTATGTTATGTGTTGTGATTTTGGCGAGAGCCTTAGCCTATATCCATTTTATGAAATAGTCGACGCCGACTATCAAGTACTTATTCTGGTACGACCCCATGGCAAAGGGCTCGAGGATATCCATCCCTCATAAGGAGAAATGCCACGGGGATGAGAGCTTTTTGAGCTTGTTGGGCGGTGCTAAGTGCATGTCCCCGTGATGTTGGCACTTGTCGCACTTTTTGACATGTTCCTTCGTGTCCTGCTGCATAGTGGGCCAATAGTATCCCGCTTACAGGGCCTTTCGGGCGAGGGATCATTCTCCGAGGTGTTGGGCGTTGATTCCTTCGTGGATATCTTGAAGTATGAGGGATACCTTGGACTCCTCGACACACTTGAGAAGAGGGATGGAGAATCCCCGTATATATAACTTGTCTTTGATCAAGACGTAAGAGCAAGCTCTACGCCTGATCATGTTAGCCTCTTTCGGGTCAGGGGGCAGTTCCCCCGTGGTGAGGTATATGTACACTTGGGTCATCCAGTAGTCGCTGTCACCGATGGCATTCACGTCGATGATCACGGTGGGCTTCTCGATGCTTGGTCGAGAAAGTACCTCCTGGATGACGAACTTGTTTCCTCCCATCTCCTTCGTGCTCACGAGCTTTGACAAGATGTCTGCCCAGGTGCTGTGTTCACAAGGAACATGCTTTACTTCCGCATAATCGAACTTTTTCATCCTTTCTTTGACTAGGGTTAAGTACTCAACAAGGTTTTCGTTTTTGAATTGGTACTCTCCCCGTACTTGAAAGCTGACGAGCTGAGAATCGGTAAATATCTTTACCTCTTTTGCGCCTAGATCCTCGGCTAAGCGTAGCCATGTGAGGAAGGCTTCGTATTCGGCTTGGTTGTTCGAGGTCGGGAAGGATAAAGTGAGGGAAACTTTGATAATAATGCCTTCTTCGTTCTCAAGACTGATGCCCGCACCGCTTCCTGTCGAGCTGGATGCTTCGCCCATGTAGATGGTCCACCTGTGGGCTTTGTTAGTCGGGGAAACCGGCGCGGTCATTTCTGCCATAAATCCGGCTAATACTTGAGCTTTGAGGGCCTTCCTGCACTCGTATTGGATGTCGAATTCAAAAAGTTCTGGCGACCATTTGAGCATTCTACCGGCCTTGTCGGGATAGCCGAGTAGTTTCTTGACGGGCTGGTCGGTCCGTACCACTTTCGTGTGAGCCAGGAAGTAATTCCCTAACCTTCTGTCCGCGTTGATGAGGGCCAGAGCCACTTTTTCAGTATGTTGATATCTAAGCTATGGGCCTTTCAAGGCTTTGCTGGTGAAGTATATAGGTTTCTGCCCTTCGGCAGTTTTGCAAATGAGAGTCGCGCTGACAGCCTTGGTTGTGACGGCGAGGTAAAGGTACAAAATTTCCCCGTTTTCTGGTCACGATAGGACTGGAGGTTGCGAAAGAACTTGTTTGAGATGGAGGAGGGATTGCTCGCTCTCCTCAATCTATTTGAACGTCGCTTCCTTGCGCAAAAGTTTAAAAAATGGAAGTGTGTGTTGGGTAGATTTAGCCACGAAGCGAGACAACAGGGTGAGTATTCCATTTAGATATTGGGTTGATTCCTCATTTTGTTAGGTAGAAGCCGAGGAACTTGTCTGCTCGGGCGCCGAAGGTGCACTTCTCTGGGTTGAACCGTATCCTGCATCTCCTCGCCGTGTCGAAGACCCTCTGGAGATGGAGGGTATGGTAGGTTTCTTCTTGGGATTTCATGATCATGTCGTCCATGTAGACCTTGAGCATGTCCACAATCTCACCTTGAAAGACTTTGTTCATCATCCGCTAGTAAGTAGCGCAGACATTTTTCAGGCCGAAGGGCATTACGTTGTAGTAATATTTGTCTGACTCGGTTATGAAGGCCGTGTATTTCTTGTCTATTTTTTCCATGGGGATTTGATTGTACCCCGAGTATGCGTTCACAAATGACAATAGTTTAAAACCTGCAGAGTTATCGACCAATTTATCGATGTTAGGCAAAGGATAGACATCTTTAGGGAAAGTGTAGATGCTTTTGATTGGCTGCATTTTATGACAAAACATTGGAGTATGTATGAATGTCATAAATGATGTTATGACATACATGAAAAGTGTTATGCAGGGAGAGCTAAGAGTAAGCGAAGCTGAATGTCATGCTTGATGTTATGACATCAAGCGTATGACACCAGGGCGCGCACGGTTAGTTTTTCTGTTATTAGCTCAGGCTATACTTCAGGAAACAATTCAGGAAGCCTAGTTATCTTAGGCGACATAACAGGCATTGCTGAGGATAACATAAAAGACTCCTGACCTAATGATAAGTGCACAACTTCATGAAGAGAGGTTTATCTTGGGTAAACCTAATTTCTCCATCAAGGCCCAAAGCAAGTCTGCTGCTATAAATAACAGAAGGATCACTCTAAATAGAGCAGAGCTTCTGGAGAGAGATTGGAGAGTGTGTTTTTGTGAGTGAAGAAATTTGTTCTTCACGTGTGTTTAGGAGTCTTAGGATTCCTTGTGTGCCAAGCAATTGTCTGTTGTATAATTGCATTGGTTTAGTGTGTATGAACTGTTGTGTTCATTGTGTCACTCAAAGCTTTTAATCAAGAGTGATGTGTCTCTTGATCAAAGCTATGAAGCAAGATCAAGGTGTGTTTGAAGTGTGTCTTCATATCTTAATTGTAATTGTGTATTGATATCACTGAGGTGATTGAGGGGGAGTGAGTGGGAAACTCAGGTCTAGTGGTCTCTAGGCTAAAGTGTCATTGGGTAGGTCTTAAGTGAAGAGTGCAAACGGGTTGTTTGACTCTAAATTAATTCTACTAATCGTGAATTTCCTCCCTGGCTTGGTAGCCCCCATATGTAGGTGTGGTTGACATTGAACTGAGTGAATAATTACTTGTGTTATTTATTGCTTTACATTTACTGCTTAAGTCCAGTAGTCTGTGTTATAGTGGATGTCATAACATTCGTGATAACATTCAATGTGTGGTTGCCAGAATTTCAAAAAGCCCTGTTAAGATCGGTATAGTCAACACACATGCGCCATTTTCCATTGGATATTTTAACGAGTACAACATTAGGGAGCCATGTTGTATACTGGGCTTCAAAAATAACTATTTTCCTATAGGAGGTCTTTTATAGCTAATTCAACAGCCTCCGCTTTTTCGGGAGATTGCCTACGCCTATGTTATACTACGTCCCTAGCGGCATGATCTATGGTCGGCTGGTGGTAGGCGATGTCAGGGTCCAGCCCAGGCATCTCTGCAGCGCTTCATGTGAACAAGTCAGCGTTCTCTCTTAGGCAAGCTTTTAGTTGCTTCCTCGCTAGGTCGGGGATTCCTGTGCCAATCTTCACGCCTTTGTCTGGGTCGTTGCCAAGAAGAATGAGATCGAACTTGCCATCCATAATGGGGCACATAAGATGGAGAGGTTCCGCAACATTACTAGGTGTTTGAGAAGCATCTAATGCTGCTTCGTTCTGCTTTTGCTAGTTGGTGAAGTGGTTGTCGAGGTCGACTGAATTGACACGAGGCAACAACTTTTGCTCCTTGGATCAGCCTGGATTGCTGGCGGCATCAATGTCCCCGTGAAGAGTGATGATGCGTCCCCTGGTTGTATAGTACTTCATTTTTAAATGGACCATGGACGACACGGAGGTTAGCTCATCCAGAGTTAGTCTTCCTAGGATTCACTGGTTCAGAGAGGACACTCTATAACCAGGAAACAGACTTTGACTTGTCTCGCAGTTTCCTTGACGCCGAAGGTAACAAGCAGCTTGACATAGCCACATGGCTTAATAACTGTGTCATTGAAGCCTTGCTGGTCGGAGCCAACATATGGTGTCAAATGCCTCTCATTGAGCTGAAAAGTGGTGAACAGATGAGCGTACGTAATGTCGATGGAGCTCCCTTGGTCGACCAGGATGCGACGGATGTCGAAGTTCACCATTTATGCTCTCGTGAGCAAAGGAATGCTAGAGTTGGGAGAACTGCTTGGCAGCTCCTTGAGGTAGAAGGTGACGGGGTTTGATTTTCTCTAGAACCTGTCGAGGCTTGCGTTCTGGTTCGAGCTTGCGTCAATCAACTCATCAAATTTTCTTTTCATCGACCCCAAGGCTAGCTTGTTGAATCCTCCGTCAGATATGACCATAGCGGAGGGGAAGTTCTCCCATGTGATGTGGGCAGCCAATGGCATGTCGGCCTCATTGAGGACGTAGAAGTCCTCAGACCGAGAGATGCAGATGGCAACTTGTAAATCGGTGTTGTCAGAGGGTGGTGTTTCCTCCTCGACCTTCTTTGTCTCGCGGACACCCTGTCGAGGAGCCTCGCTCCTCTTGGTGTACTATTTGAGGCGTTCCTCCTTGATGAGGATATCGATTGCATCCTTGAGGTGGATGCAGTCTTCGGTGACGTGGCCATGGCTTCTGTGGAACTGGTAGTACTTGGACTTGTCGACATTTGACTTGGGGGTGTCAGCTTGGGAAAATGAACCCTACCCTCTTTGAATTATGAGTTTATGCACTCAGTCAGGATGCGCTCACGGGGAGTGGTCAACATCTTGTACTCAGAGAAACAACCTATTGGTCCTCTATGCTTGCGGGAGTCGTGGGGCTTATCATCTCTTTTTTTCTCTCCGCAGCGTCGAGAAGCCACAGGTTCATTATACTTCCCGACTTTAGTGTTCTCTTGGTTCTATGAGTCGCGATTATTATTGGCGGTCTCTCTCTCCTTGTACTGGATGCAGGCCTGGGCTTTAAGGAGAAGGTCATCCAGCAAACGGGGCATCTCAATGCCAACTGCTTTGGCGAAGTCACTGCGGGGGTGCAGCCCTCACTCGAGTAGGTATCTTTTCATCCAATCAGTAGTGGTGATTTAAATGGCCTCTCGATTGAACCTCTCTATGTAGGCTTGGAGAGATTCATGTTTCCCCTGTATGATGGCCTCAAGCGATGCCTCAGATTTCAGATGTTGTCGAGAGGCGGTGAAATTCCTGGTGAACTGCATTTTTAGATTCTTCCAGGAGGTGATGGAATCCGAGGCGAGGGTTTTGTACCACACCATGGCACCCTTCCTCAGAGTTGTGGGGAAGAGTCAGCACTTGCTTGTGGTAGTCGAGCATCACATCTATGTTTTCGATGTGATCGTCTAGGTCCGTCGTGCCATGATAGGTTGCCAGACTTGGCGGTTTTTCTATCTTGACGGGGAGGGTAGTTTCCATAATTACTCGAGAAAGTGGACTGCGGGGGTCATCTTCGTCGCTTCATACTGGTGAGCACGACTGTGAGGGTTCGTGTCGAAGAGTTCTGTCATGGCATGGAGAGTTTCTTGGTCGACCCCTCGACTTGTCTAGTTGCCTGCGGGCTTTGCTCCTCTTGGGAATGGGGGAACGCCAATTCCTGTGGGAAGGAGTGGGATCACGCTTCTGGGTAATTGTAGGTTGTGGCCATTCTAACCGTGGGCGACTTCTAGGTTGTCACAGAGAGAGACTCTGAGACTCATCCTGTTGGTGTCTTCACGAGGGAGAGCATTGACGGGCGTCTCGTTGTTGTAGGGACTGGCTGCGAGATTCAGACCGTCAATGTTTCCACGGTGAGAGCGTGATCGGAGGTCTTTCTCCAACATCCCAATATGCTCATTATGTTGGAAAATCATGAAATTGGTTTGATTGGTTGTTGCAAACAGAACCATCATGGTAGGATCGGCATTAGATGGCACGAGGATTGGTTGAAAAACCCCCAGATTCATGAAATGTTGGACGACGTTATAGGCCACTTCGTCGGAGGAGGGAGAGACGTTGAGTCTATCTCTAGGGTCACCCCTCTTCAGTAACTCTCGTCCCATTGTTGTCGTGGTCACCGCCGGTAGTGAAGGTGGTGAAGGCAGTCTCATGAACGTTGTCATCGGCGTGTTGATCGACCACGATGATTGGTAGGTTTTTGAAAGTTTTCTTTGGTCTTTAGGTTTCAGAGAAAGAAAAGACGGGGGAGCAAAGAGTTCCCACAGGCGGTGCCACTGGTCTTACTGGGATCAGAGATTCAATCAGCGGCCAACAACATGTCGTGAGCTCCTAATTTGCCGATGAAGGAGAAGAGGACAGTGATGTACCTGCAAGACACTCTGATACCAAAGTGAGGTTCATAGTGAAAGAGAGAAAGAGCAAGTATAGAGTGAAGGAATTCAGAATACTGACCCTCGTGCGGAGAAGGGTATTTATAATGTGCCCTCAACACTGAGCCAACGGTCATCTGCTGGGGGCTGGATCGTTTGACCCACAATGGATGATTGTCGGGATCCTACGTGGAAGTAGGGAAGACCAGCACACGGTCTTCGTCTTGGGTCAACTGCCCCATGAATTTTGCAGTAGATCATCTAGTTCCTGAGGGCGAAACTGCCGCACGAAAGGCATGGGTTCAGTTGGTGACGTGTCCTCGCGCGAGGAGCACGTGGAGAACGTGTGAGAAACGTGCCCTCTGCGGTTATGATGGATTGGACATGTGTTGGGCCTTCTTCAACGCGGAGCTGGGTTGGACTGTGTCCGACAGTGGGCCAGCCTTAGGCCCAGTCCAAAACAGTTTCTTTGTTTTAATACAACTTTTTAAATAAAATATCTTATCCATGTGTCAATTTGTTTGATAAACTTCTTAAGCCAAAAATATATTTTTAAATTATAAATAAACTTTCCTTAAAGAATAGGTTGGACATGTCGAGATTTATCTCTCATATAAATGAGGTATTCCTTCAAAAAAAGATAACTTAACCTTGATATTATCTGCTATTAGATGGAAATGATTACACATAAGTTTACCTTAAAAGATAGGGATGCCAAGGTTATTGGTCAAGCAGGATATGATGTCTATGATAATAGACTTACTAATGTGGGTGATTGAGTCTGATGCAAATATATTCTTTTAATAAGAAAATATACATAGTAAATATCCTATGATGTATGAAGAACCTGATTTTCGTGAATGATATTATTGACACTTTGATAAACTAATATCTTCATATGTGACCCACATTTTTCTCTAGCTCTATCCTTCCGAAACTAATATTGAAAATTTAGAGCTTTGTCCCAAACTCTTTGTGCATTCTTTTTTTTTGTTGGAATAAAGACTTTATATAAATCAAAAAAGAGGAATATACAAGGATATAATTGACCCCAACCACAAAACAACCAAAAAACCCACCTACTCTAAAAGTAATTGAGCTATATGATGTCTCATTCTAGTATTAACCCACCCTCTATTTGCAAGGGTAGAAGTGACTAAATCTCTAATCTCCAAAAAATTAACTGTATTGCCAAAGACGACATTGTTGCGATACCTCCAAATTTCATGGATGGTCTCCGCTACAGAGCTATGCAGTATGCACTTTCTCCAGCCTTTCCCTTTACAATGTGCGATTAACCACTCAAGTGCTTCACTGCAATCACAAGGGAAATGTTGATATCCTAACCATACCAGAATTTGTTGCCAACAGGTTTTAAACGGCGGACAATCGAATAAAAGATGGTCCATTGTTTCCTCCTTGTCGCAGAATTTATAGCTGTCATCGGTCGTAAGGCCAAGTCTTTTGAGCCGTCATCTTGTCGCAAGTCGACGGTGGCAAGCCATCCACATAGTAAACCGGGCTCTCGGTCTAGCAATATTGTTGGATAACATGTGTTTCCAACCAACATCAGGATCATCCTTCTTGAGGTACTGGTACACCTTACCCACCGAGTATTTCGCCGTCATTCCATTCCAATCATCTATGCCATAAACAATAATTCTATGTCTAAGAATAGCTTTTAAAATCCAAGACATGCCCTGTTTTTCCTGGATCTGCATAATAGTTGTTGTTTTGAAGTAAAACGCGTGAATCCATTTCACCCAAAGAGAATCCTTTTTATTGCAAAGGTTCCACAACAGCTTTGTTAAACAGGCCACGTTCCAATCTGATAAATCCATCACATCCTGACCGCCATTTTTCCGCGGCTTACAGATTATTTTCCACGCGATTGGGGATTTTCTCGACTTCTCCTCGCTGCCTGTCCACAAAAAAGTCCTGAAAATAGAGTTAATGGTTTTAATCACATGCTTGGGAAAGGGAAGGCAACTCATCCAGTATGCTGCCATAACAGTAATTGTGCTATTAATCAGCTAAAGTCTTCCCGCATAGCTCAGTAACTTGGAGCTCCAATGACAAATCCGGCTAACAACTCTGTCCACCAAACTCATATAATGATGCATAGGAAGCCGTTTACAAGTGAGAGGAATACCCAGGTACCGAAAAGGTAACTCCCCTTCCATGAACGAAGTAGAAGCCAAGATGTCGCTTTTGGTCTCCGCATTCACCCCCCCGAAGTACACCATACACTTCGCAGGGTTAACCACCAAACCAGTGGACTGGGAGAACGTTTGCAGTTGGTCCATAAGTAACTTAACAGATTTGCTGTCCCCACGGGTAAATAGAAGAACATCATCCGCAAAGCTAAGATCAATAATTTGCAGCTTTTCACACTTAGCATGGAAGTTGTAGTTAGTGACTTTGCTTAACTGGTGCAAGAGCCTATGGAAATACTCCATAGTTAGAACAAACAGAAGGGGGGATATAGGGTCACCTTGTCTAAGGCCCCTTTTCGCCTTCATGCTTCTAGTGACACTGCCAGCAACATTGAACCTGTACGACACTATTGACACCGCCAGCATAATCTGTTTGGTGAATTTGTGAGGGAAACCAAATTCCTTGAGGATACACTCAAGAGCATACCAGTCCAGGGTATCATAGGCTTTTTGGATGTCAAGTTGTAATAGACATCTAGGAGTACCACCCTTTCTACTATAGCCTTGAATGAACTCGTACGCTAATAAAATATGATCATGGATGTTCTGTCCAGGAATGAAGGCAGCTTGGCTTTGACTGACAATACAGGTAATAACCTTGCTCAACCTTCTAGTCAAGATCTTTGAAATGATTTTGTAGAGAGTAGTACAACAGAATATCGGTTGAAAGTCCTTCACACAGTTCCCACCATTACCTTTAGGAATCAAGGATACAAGAGTACAGTTGACATCAGGGTACATCTTGAAATTGATCAAGAAATCCATTACTGCAGCAATGGTATCCTTTTTAATGATACTCCATGAAGCTTTGAAAATTTTTGCCCCAAAACCATCAACACCAGGGGCTTTCAGGTCACCAATGTCATGAAGGGCACTATGAATTTCTGCTTTAGTGGGGAGCAAGCCAACATATCTTTCTGATCACTGGTAATTTGAGGGCCATCTCTCATAGCAGTCAGGTTTATACACTCCAAGGCATTATAAGGATACCCCATGAGTCTGCCATAAAAGGACAACACCTCATTCTCAATGTCCTCAGTCTTAGTAATCCTTTCACCTGTCACAGAACACAGCTCAGTAATAGCACCACTGGTTTGTCTCGATTTAACCTGGGCATGAAAAAAACCTGTTGTTGCCATCTCCCAGTCTGAGCCAACTGATTTTCGATCTCTGCCTAAGCACCTATTCCTCAATTTCACTCTAATAACATACCTCAGCTAATCTATTTTTAACAAGGTGAATGACTTCAGGGTTGTCAAGGTCCTCACTGAGCCGCAACTGGGCCTCTTGTAAATTCTGTCTTGCATTTTTGAGAGCAGCAGTGGCACCCAACAAGGGTTTGCTAATCTTTTTCACAACATTTTGGATTCGAAGCAGTTTCCTCCACATTACAGACATGGGACTACCCTAGATAGGGAGATTCCAGCTATTGGCAATGTAAACTTGGAAGCCCTCAATCTCAGTGGAACAGTTCATGAACTTGAACTGGTAGGTTCGTTTCGTAGTGTATTCAGAGCCAGAAAGCAGCAGTAGCGCATGATCAGAAATGTCAGGGGTAAGGATTTTGAGGCTCATACTGATGTATTTTTGAAACCACTCAATGTTTTCCAGCCCATGGTCAATCCTAGAATGGATGATATTGTCACCCTGGCGATTGGACCATGTGTAATAATCTCCAACAATATCCATTTCACTCAAGCTACACTTGTTCATCATATCAGTTAAATCAGCATACTCTTTCATCTGCACCATGGATCCTCCCCTTCTGTCAACAGTATGAACTACATTAAAGTCACCAATAAGGAACCATGACCCATGTTAGTTTTGGTTAATATGTTCAATATCACTCCATAACTTCTTACGATGATCCAGCCTGTTTGCACCATACACTGCTGTGAGCCAGAATTGAAAAACACCCTGCACATCATAAACACCACAATGAAGTAATTGCCCAGTGCTAGTGACTTTCCTGATATCAGTCTTAGCATGGTTCCACCATATCCAAATTCTTCCATTAGCGTGATCAGAATAGTTATCCATAAATGAACCCTTAAGCTTCATTTTGCACCTAATTTTGTCAGCCTTATCTTGCTTCACTCTAGTCTCAAGCAAAATACAAATCAATGGGTTAAGAGAACGGAGGCGGGAGCTAACCTCTTTAGTCTTAACCATTTTATTCAGGCCCCTCACATTCCAAGACACTAGCATTGATTAGTGTCTTGGCTACTTCCAGGATCATTCAAAATCCCCAGCAGCCCAAAACCATTTTGGCATTGGATGTTGTCTTCCTCATTGGCAGAACCTTTGACCTTCCTTTTGCTATTGCTAGTACTCATAGTCCACACCTCATCATTCTGTTTGATATCCTTATGAGTGGCCCTTGTTGTTGCTGTTCCAGTACAAGCATTCCCTATTATTGTTGTTTCTCTACTAGTGTCCCCTGTTTCTGTTGTTGCACTTTGATTAGCAGTGGCTTGCACCCTTTACTTTTGTGCTTGGTCCTTCACTTTCATCTTCCATTCTTTAGCAGGCCTAGCAGGCTTATCACAATTATGACCCATCTTGTGGCAACGTTGGCAGTAAAGTGGTTTCCACTCATACTCAATCGGCTGGTTTAGTCGCGCCCCTTTTTCGTCTTTTATCAGAATGTGTGTCTTAAGCTCTTGTGTGATGTCAATTTCCACCAGGATACGAGCATATGAAACCCTGAGCTTATTTGCCGTGCACTCGTCTGTTACCAGAGGTGTACCTAACGCACTGCCTATTTTACTAAGGCTCCACGCCCCCCAAAGATGTAAGGGTAGCTGGGGTAGTTTCACCCACAACGGAATTGTTCTAAGCATATCCTTGCTCATACTGAAATCAGATTTCCACTCACGCAACATCATTGGTCTATTACGGATTGAGTACGACCCTTTCATCAAAACTAGGTCTTTGTCTTGGAAAGATTGGAATCTGAGGATGAAGAAATCTTCCTCATTATAGAACATATCAGGGAGTTTCACAAAATTCCAGCTCTTGCTCATAAATTGTTTTACCGCATTCATGCTGAGGTCCACACCCAGGGCATACATGATAAGGGCAGATTCCCAGAATTTCACTTCCTTTTCAACATCTTCCTCTTCAATTTGGATTTCCATTTCTCCATCAATAATCTTAGGGGCAACGAATTCCATAGTGAGACCCTTCGCCGGATTACGATTCTCATTGATGATATCAACCCATAGTTTCTTCTTTTGGCTAGTTTCCACCTCCATTCTTTCTTCAGTACTTTGATGACCTAGGTCTCCGGTATCAGATGCATTCGTTATGTTCTCCACCAGGTTACCAGTTTCCACTGTGTCATTTCGCTCTTCATTGTCCACAAAAGTTTCCTCTTCCGTGACTTACAATTCAGAGATGGCCGCCGTAAGAGTGCTTGTTGACGGTGGCACCAAGCGTGGCCGCCCTCGTCCTCTCCCACGACCCATTCTTTAATATGTATTTAGAGAGGGAAATTTGTGCATTCTTTTTATTAATATTGTACCATGAGATTAGTCTAGATTGTTGTTTTAAGCTTGAATTGAGTTGAAATAATCCATAACACTTTGGCCAATTATTAAAAATATCTTTGTTTCTGTTCCTAATAATTATTTTAAGAGACTTGAGCTATTGAGAGAGGACAACATATGATAACTTATAATTCGGTGACTCCAATGTTTTTCTCTGACTTTCCTACAATCCAATAAGATGTTCACATTCAATAAAATTTTAAAACGCGAGGAGAATATGTTGCCATTATAAAGCATCAAGAGAATAGGTTGATAATCAGATCGACTTTCAGGAAAAGTGCAATCGTTAATAAAATCTTAAAATCAAACCAATCAAGGTTATAAATAAATCTATCAAGTCTATGAGAAGTGTGGGTTGAATCTCCTCTACCATTCGACCAAGTAAAAAAAAATTTAAAAAATATCCAAATAGATATGTTATTAAATTCATACCAACATAATAATTCGTCACCAGAAAGATGATTGTTGTCGTAATCTCAATTTTTTTTTGTTTGGTTTTGATTTTTGTTGATATTTTTTATTTTACTTTTGATCTTCTTTTATTTTAGTCATTGTAAAATTTCTTTACATTAGAATTGTTATTGTAAATAAGTTTAACATTTCATTTTATTCATTCTAATATCTATAACATAAAGAATAAAATCAAATGTTTTACCTATTACAAAAGAAAGATTTCATTATAAATCAATTTCATAAAGAATAAGACAAAAGAATACGACTAAAAACAAAATAAAAATATAACAATTAAAACTAAATAGTAAAAAATCACATAGATTTAAATAAAAAACAATCTATTTGCAACCATCAATTAACATAGATGTACATTAGAAAGATGCATGAATGTACTCAAAAAACATAGTAAAACGACATGCATTAAGCTTTGACTACAAAGCTCCAATTGTTAAATTTGAAGTCCCAAAATATTTAGTGATGACTAAGGAGCAAGTTCAATGGACATCAAAAAGCAAGTAGGTGATCATAGAGCTTCCATATTTGGATGTTTTCTAACCCACGAGGGCTTGACAAGATGACATTGCCACACTGACCACAAATCATCATCTCTAATTCATTTGTCGAATGTTGTCTCATAGTGTTCCTCAAATGATGCTAATGGGAGACAGCCTAATGTTAGCACTCCACTATGTTTAATTGTCTCTCAAAATGTCAACAATTTCAAACTACAATACTTTTAAGGCTTTTACTCTTTTTTTTCCCTATTCTTGCTATGGTTATATAAACCCGTTTACTTAGTTGCCTATAACAGTATGACACCATATTTTTTACACAGAAGCATCACTAGTTTGCTATTTTTCTTTGGGCAAATATGATAAATATTACGTTTGTTAATTAAAATACAAAATAGTTGGACACAATTTATGACATATAGTTTCACACTTTAGAGAGAGATGTTATGATGTGTCATGTGTGAGTTGAGGTTCTGCATTAAATGTAAGTACATGTTGAGTATCATATAAGTAAGGAAACCACACTCTTAAAACTTTAAAGTTTTAGATGGAGATGTAGTGTCTCCCTCTCTTGTAATTATTATGAAGTATTTGTCTCATTGTTGTTCTTGTCTTCCTTGAACTCCCCCAACAAGTGGTATTATAGTCAGTTTTGCTTGTGGATGTTAAAGTTGGACACTATATATGGGTGATTATTTTTTTCATTTGTGAATGATGGGTCATACATTGCTTATAATTTAGTAGAATATTGAACTTATAAGAGAGGTGACACATCTACCTAATGCCTTATAGTTTTGAGTGGAGATGTGATGTCAATATCTCTTTTAGATTTGGATGATTAGTCCATTGGTGCTCTCGATGCTCCCGGACTTCTCAACAAGTAGTATCAAAACTTAAGTGGAGATTGTGATGTCAATATCACACTTTGAGAGAGGGGTTGTTAGAATTTGAGTGTGAATGATTAAGTCGAATTTGTTGATCAAACCCAACAAGACTGTCTCTCAATTCCTAACAATAGTATCAGAACTCTAACCCATTTGAATTTGTGGGGGGAGCGAGAGAGATTCGTAGTGTTGGATTAAGGGTGTGAGATTGTCACAACTAAGTGAGAGATATTGTGATGTATCAACTGAGAGTTATCTTTCAAAATTGGATGAAAGAGTAGATGTTGAGCACCTTATAAGTGATAACACACGTGCATTTAAGGCCTTAAGGTTTTGGGTGGAGATGTGGTGTCTTCTTTCTTCTGGTTTTAAAGCATTGATTTTGTTGTTGCTCTTGTCTTTCAAACATTTCTCCACAAGTTGTATAAGAGAGTGATTCAGATTGGTGGATAACGGAAGTTGGATTCGACGTTGGATTCTATTAGAAGATGTGGAAACTCACATGTGTGAAAGTGAATAATGGGTTCAAATGTGAGTGATTGAGTTCCACATTATCTTTGAATTGATAGAATGTTGGATTTATAAGATAAGTGATACATTGTGTTGATTTAATCTAGTGAGGCTCCCTTTAACTCAACACAAAAGTGGCCTCAAAACTCGATTCAGTTTTATGGGGGAACGAGAGAGATTTGTGAGGTTGGATCAAGGACACGATGAGTCTTACACTAGAGAGAGATGTTTGGATGTGTCAAGTGTGAATTAAAGTGTTACATTGAATAAAAGAGTAGATTTTTGGGTACCTTATAAGCTAGAGAAACCTTACACCTAAAGACTTAAAGTTTTTGGTGAAGATAGGCCTCCCATTCTCTTGTAGTCGTAGAACGTTGATCTATTTGTTACTTTCGTCTTCCTTGAACTCTAATAATTGGTATCTTTGTTTGATTCATCTTAGTGGAGGAGCGAGAGAAGAATATTGTGTTAGATCCTATTATAGAATATTATTTCAAAAATGTAAAAAAATTTATTGTATTCAAATTTGAATGGTTAAATCACATATTACATAAAACATTAAATATATAAGAGAGTGACTCATATGTAATGTCCTAAAATTTTGAGTGGAAATGTAACTTCCCTATCTCATGTCATCTACAAGCACTAGTCTCCTTATTATTTCTGATATCACTAGATTCTTCAATACTTTAGACTTGTCATTTAAGTTTTGCTCTACTTATCCACAGCTTTGTGTCTAGCGACCTTAGTGCAATGCCATACTCCAATATTCCCTTTGACCGCATTATTTTCCAATTTCCAACTTAGATTGATGTGAAGTGTGAACTCTGAACATAAATTGGAGGAAGTTTCCCTTTGTCCTTGGAAGCATTTGAGAATGAACATCACCCACCCACCACATGTCAATTCAACTCCACACATTTACAACATTCCACTTTATTAGCTAAATATTCATTCATCTCCTTTATTTCTTCCACTCCTTGTGTTGTCTATATAAATGATGCAACAAATGCATTATCTTCAAACCCAAATATCACAAACAAAATAATGACTACTCTCACCTCAAATCCAACCCTTATCCCACAACATAGTACTAAAAATCATCAACAACACCATGGCTCTTCTATTGTTGAAGAAATCAAAGGTCTTATTAAACTACACAAAAATGGATACATAGAACGATCCAATATTGTTCCATCTGTCACACCTGATCATTTAAGTCCAAATTTGAATGTGATTTCAAGAGACATCATCATTGACAGTGTTACCAACATTTGGGCACGTTTCTATGTTCCAAATTCTCAACAAAATAAACTCCCTTTGTTGGTGTATTTTCATGGTGGTGGTTTCTGTGTTGGTTCTGCAGCTTGGAGTTGCTACCATGAATTTCTTGCTATGCTATCTTCCAAACTTGGTTGCATAATTATGTCAGTTAACTATAGATTAGCACCGGAAAATCCTCTTCCAGCACCTTATGATGATGGTTTAAATGCACTAATATGGTTGAAAAAACAATCTCTATATCAAAATGAGACTAGTACTGGTAGTGAATTTGAATGGTGGACTAAAAACTGCAACTTTTGTAGTGTCTTCTTAGGAGGAGACAGTGCTGGTGGTAACATAGCTTATAATGTTGCCAAAAGGGTATATTCATGCGAAGATGCTTTTATAAGGCCTTTGAATTTGAAGGGTCTTATTTTGATACAACCATTTTTTGGTGGAAAAGAAAGGACATTATCAGAGAAGTGTATGGTTCAATTATCTGGTTCTGCTTTGAATTTAGCAGCTTCTGATGCTTATTGGCGACTGGCGTTACCGTACGGTGAAGATCGGGATCATCCGTGGTGTAATCCATTGGTGAAATTGGAGGAATTGAAGATGGCAGTGTTGGTGTGTATATCTGAGATGGATATATTGAAGGATAGGAACTTGGAGTTTTGTGATGGTTTGGGAAGAATAGGTGAAAGAGTTGAATATGAAGTGTTTGAAGGTGTTGGACATGCTTTTCAGATTCTCAGTAAATCTCAGGTTTCTAAGATAAGAGTTGTTCAAATGATGGATCGTGTCAAATCCTTCATGTTGAGTACTTGATTGATGTTTGATTCCCTTTGTGTGTGTACATACTATACTCTTGCTCAATTTGTAAATATTGAAGAAAATCTTGTTCATAAAGTTGGTAAATGAAAGTTTCAATAGAAATTTGTGTTACAATTGTATAAAATCCGTTATTAAAATTGGAGAATTTAACCGATCACCACTCAAAAACATGGTATCTTTTCAATTTTTCGTAATTCCAAAATTGTTCTTTGATGAAAAATGTACTAAATTTTTGTATGAAAATTTTGATAGTTATATTAAAAATTTTGATATAGAGTGAAATTTTCGGTAGTTTATTTAAAATTTCTAGTGTATCGAAAATTTAGGAATTTTCGGTAATGTGCAAAATGTTCTAAAAGTTTGAAACTTCTGTGGTGATATCGGAAATCTCACTCTACGTGAAATTTTCGGTAGTTTCAATTGTTTCATTTTTCGGATGATTAGGATTTTACCGACAGTTTTGGATGGATGTGATTGCACCGACAGTTTGTGTGGTCCAAAATAGATATAAAGTTGTATAAATAGGGGTCACATGTTGTTGATAAACACATCTAAAAAAATGCATCTTCCTCAATTTCTGATTAAGGCAGAAGTGTACTTCAACGAAGCTTCTCCTCCTGCAAAGTTTCGGCTTCGCGATGGCACCACATCTCTTATCAGCTTAACGTCAAAGTTGAATGAATTGTTGCGTGATGGCAAAAACAGAAAGGTGAGAAAGATCGAGTTTCGTGAAGATTAGATTGATACTAACGAGAGGGTGAAATACAAACTTATTGAGTTGAAAACCAACGACGATGTGAAAGAAATGTGGAAATCATTTCGTTGTAGGATAACAATGGGGCCGATCGAGTTAGATGCTAAGCTTTCAAGATCCGTTGACGATATAATGGAGATGCTGAAACGTCCTAAAGCGTTTGGTAATGTTTAGGTTTTCTTATTTATTAATCATATTGTAGTGTTAACCTTTTTCTGTTTAAGTTATGCAATCCATTGTCAGATGTTAGTTAACGATCTCACTACAATTTAAGGAAGATCAATAATAGCTAATAAAGTGTTATGATGAAGATGTCTGAAGAATATACAACTCATATAAATAATACAAAATATATCTAAAGGGCCCCACACGAGCTATATGTGCAGCCCAAGCTAATTCAGTATAAATCTCACCATCAGGGTTTATCAAACCCATGAGGTATCCATAATAACTACAATCATCTGGTGGTGCTGATGGTCATCGACGTGATCTGCTGGGGGAGGAGGCGGCGACACGTCATCAACAGGTACCCGGTCATCAGAAGGCCCGACTGCATCAACTGGAGGTGGGGTGGTGCGAGGGTGTGATACAATGAGGTGCCACTCTAAATAACCATCCTCACACTACGAGGGGTGCTAAATAGTGACAACTCGATCTCTAATGGCACGACCAACGCTGATAAAGTTACTCTAAAACCATCAGTCAATCCCTAAAGCTGGTATATCTGGAACTAGTCGTGGAATACTCTGAACATAGTCATATTGTAAACCGACACCTCTCAGGCAAGTGTCTAGCAACCATGGTCTCCCACCGTATATAGCCTGAATATAACGACGACTCTTTGAACTCACGGTGGACTTTATGACTAGTGTATGGTGTCCAGATGACATCATATATAGTAAGCGCATCGAGCCTCTTTCTGTACTCAACACCACCACCATGAGGTGCCTATATCTCCTTCCACCTCTTCGTTCGTGGGTCCCCCACCTCACAATGTTGCAACCTTCTATCACAGATGGTAGGGAAATGGTCATATATCCAGCACTGAAATCAAAACACATGCACAACTGTTTTTAATACTGAATCGGTGCTCTTGATACCACTTGTTAGACGAAGGCACTTATCTAGAAGGGGGGTTGAATATATCACTAATTTTTAATACTTTGCGCGTTAAAAATTTTTTTTACAAAATTGTGCGAAAACGGCCTTGGATCAAATATCATCTAAACGAACCGTTATTGGATAGACCGGATATGCGTAATCGAATGGAATAATTTTGATGAGATAGAAGAATCAATAAGTTTCATAATCAATTATTCAAATGAAAACCACTTAAGGTGAACCAATTTCCAATGATTAATTGTAAATAAAATTGAATTGACAATATGTCGAACAGTTTGTGTGTTATCAATATATCGAACACTTGGCGTGCAAAACACACCAAGTCAAATTTCCTTTGATTTGTAGTGCATAATTTTTTACACTTGCAACCAAAGTGATTGCAATGGTTTTCCACAACAGTTTTTAACACTACAAGTCAATCAAAATATTTCAAACAGTTGATCACACAAAAACTTCAACAGTGTATAGTAAAGAGAGAGAGAGAGAGAAAGAGAGAAAGAGAGAACGACATCCGATTTGTTTAGGAAGTTCCCCTTTTGTCCTCGTTTCGAGTACATCTGCCCCGAAACGAGGACAAAATTCAATTACAAGCGAAGTCTTAGCTAACCAACAATCTAACCCAATTGTTAAAGTTGACTTTAAACACTTCGAATAAACCTCCGGTTACCGCTACTCACTTGACTGAGCCCACCATTCTTCAAGTTTTTCACTCGGCTGAATCTATAATGCAAAGATTTGTGCAAAAAAAAACCCCAAATCCCTCACGATCTCGAATGACAAAACCCCACTGGTTTTATTCAAGAAAATCCCATTGAATCTCCACCCAAACTCGATTTTACAAATCCTACGTTTGGACGTTATCACTCTTGACAAAGCACAAATCAATAAAGATGATTATGTGTGATTATTGAAGAATGTTATTGTGAAAGTGAAGATGAAGAGCAAAGTAATGCATCTTTCAATATTCTTGTTAGTTTGAAAATGATGAATATAAGAATATATAGGTGTGCATGAATTAGTAACAGAAAAAACTGAGTTTGGGAACACAAAAATACATAAAAATGAGTGAACACGCGCGAGAGGTCGAGCTACAGAAGTTGTGAGTCGACCTGAACATGACAGAATGCAAAACTAAACACAAAAGTAGTATGTGCGTCGACCTATAACAAGGTCATGCATCGACGCATGCATGCTAGAAAACTTCAACTTTGTTTCTTACAGTATGTGTCGACCTCCAAGGAAGCCATGCGTCGACGCATACATGGCAGAGACTTTTTCAAACTTTTTCTTTTCAGTGTGCGTCGATCTATAGATGTCCTGGATCGATCCAAGCATGCCAGAAAGTTTTACACATCATTTTTCTTGACTTTGAGTCGACCTATACTTTATGTGAGTCGACCTAATGCTTCAAAAATGACTTAAAACTCATTTTTAACATAGAGTATGATCCTAAATGTCTAAACACATGTACATGGATCACTATGCTCGTTTGTAAACGATGAATGCATGGCTTAGACAAGGTGATATATCCCAAATTACACAAGTACGAGATATCCTAGTTTTAACATCATTAAAAAAAATTAAGTAAGGGAGTGCTCAACATGGTAAAGGAGCAGTGGGAAGATGACAGTCATATCCTTGTGACAGTCATCTCTAAAGTGACAGTCATCTCCCTGAACGGAAGATGAAATGATGATATCTCCTTGTGCCACCTCTCAACAAAGGCACTAAGTAAGGGAGTGCTCAACATGGTAAGGGAGCAGTGGGAAAAAAATAAGCAGCTGGAAGTCCCGTATAGTCCGGCTGACCTGCCCAGGCATCAAAATCTTCAGGAAGTCCTTCATCTTCAATCTGTGATATGTCACCTTCAGTGTGGCTCGCTCCTGTGACAACAAAATATAAACAAATTAGTTGATATCTCATGTGACAGACATGTATAAACAAAAATTAAAGTTAAACATAAAATACATATACCTCGCCATGCTATAACTATAAGCAGAGACTGGTCGATGGGTCCTATTGGGAAATCTCCTTCAGTGTGCACATAGAGCACAGTCAAAATAGTTGTAACCTTTGTGTCAGTAGTAACCGATGGCCCTAACTCACCCACAATAACATCTAGGTGTACCTCATCTACAACTTTCTGAGAAACTGGCTCAATAACCATCTCACTAATGGGATCAGATACATGAACATCTGGTAGCACCTCATCTGTAGCATACCCTGCTGATCTAACTAGTCGGCATCGTGTGGAACGAGGTGCCCGAAAATGACCCCGCTTAGCCAACTGCTTCTTGTGTGAACTAGTGGGGACCACTTGTTCTACCCGTAGTTAGGAAGACTCAGTATCAGCATCCCTATCAGCCTTATCCTGGTCTGGTGCTCGATCAATAGCTCTCCCTGCAATAGTATTGACTCTGCCTCTGAATTTCACTGCAAAAGAAAAAAACATAAATATTGGGAAAAAAATAATAATGCCAACTATCAGAAATTTTGAAATTTCTGGTATAAAACTAGTTTTTTATAACTACCGTAAGTTTCAAAATTTCTGGTATAAAAGTATATTTTTATAACTACCGAAAATTTTAAAATTTTCGGTACAAAACTAGATTTTTGTAACTACCGAAAATTTTCAGTACAAATAATGGGTTATGTATCGGAAATTCTAAAATTTCTGGTAGAAAATTCCGGTACAAAATACCGTAAATTCTATAATTTTCATTGGAAAACTTAATGGTTTCTAAATTTCCGATAGTTGCTTTAAAATTTTCGGTATCGCCCCTGATTTTTCAAATTTCTGCCGCAGCATTGTAAAATTTGAAATTTTGGGAAAATATTTTGTAGGGTTAGTTTTGTCTTTTCATACAGATTGGGGGGTGAGGTATAACTTGGGGGTGGCAGGTTAATTCCTTTTAAAGTTGCATGGTTTAAGAGAGCCTACTAAAGTTGTGTTGCACTAGACACTTGGTTTTAATTGGTGTGTGTAATATTTCCCTTTATTCTTACTATGCAAAGGCTTTTTTTTTTGTTATAACTCACAAAAGAAAGAAGCCAAAACGAACAAAACTAAACATGAAAGTAGAACGCTCAACCGGTGTTAAGCATTTCACATTGGATAATATATGGTTTGAACATGTGTTTATAAGTGGCGGTACTCCACACTCTACCAACTAGTTTTGTAGGGTTGAATTAGGTCCAACCATATTTCTCGACATCTAGCCTCTATTGCGAGGATGCAGCTAAGACATATAGAACGAGAGGCTGCAACTAGAAATTCCTTATGAGAAATGAAATAACATGAAACTTATAGAATGCAATTCAACATTCAATATTAGTTTCATTTGCATTAAATTTATATTTGAATTTGAACTTGAGTTTCATTTGAGTCTTAGTATGAAAACTTAAATTAAGGTGAATTTGTAACAAGAATTTTAACATTTTTTTAATAGAGAAGGTTAGTTAGAAAATTTGTTTTAATTATCTCTCTCTCTCTCTCTCTCTCTCTCTCTCTCTCTCTCTCTCTCTTTGCAACTGTTCTTTATCTTCTTGTGAATTGTTAATGGAGGTTCATTGTTGAACTCCAATATTTGGTATCCAGAGCTTCGGTTCGATTCACAGGGAAACACAAGTGTAATGAGGTGTGTGATTGATTTTGTTCCTGAAATTCCTGTTGAAATGAAGTTCTAAATCAGAGAGTCACAAATCTTGATTCTCAAGGTTTGCAAAACATGAGTGTTGGTGAGAACTGGGTGATTTTCACAAGAACAAAGAAAACAATAGTTTGAACACAAAGCTTCCAGTATTCGATGGAAAAAACTGGAATCGGTGGTTGATTCAGATGCGTGTGTTGTTTAAAGCTCAAGATGTTGTTGATTTTGTCAATGACAGTTAGATGCTAGTTGCAAAAAATGCAACAGAAGTGCAAAAAAAATGTGCAATGTGAAACGGGGAAGAAGTATCATAAGGTGTTGTTCTATATTCATCAGTGTGTGTATATGAAGGTGTTTGAGAAAATTGTTGATTTACATTGGTGAAAGCGAAGTGGGATGCAGTAGTATGGTGCTATGGTGGTGACTCATCAGTGAAGAAGGTCAAGTTGCATTCCCTATGCAAGCAATATAAAAAATATCAACATAAAGAACAATGAGAAGGTGCCTGATTACATCTCCAGAGTGATTATGGTCACGAATGAGATGAAATCTTGTGGATATACATTCTCTAAACAATTAGTCATTGATAAGGTAATGAGATCACTTACTCCTAAGTTTAATTACATAGTTGTAGCCATATAACACTCTAAAAACACTAGCACCGTGAGAATTCAAGAGCTTTAGACTAGTTTAGAGGCACAAGAGTTGCATCTGACTGAAAGAAACTCTGAAAAAGAGTTAGAGCAGGCTCTGAAAGCTCAAACTTTGAAAGTTTCTTCTAGCAAGAAGAACTAGAAGCAAGTATGGCTAGAGAACAAGAAGAAGTATGGTGTTCAAAAGCCAGAACTCTCCAAATCTAATACAAAACATCATAATGTTTATAAGGGAAAGGAGAAGTTTGAAAAGAGAAAAGTTCAGTGTTACAGTTGCAACAAGTTTGGGCATTTTGTTGTTGATTGTTGGTTAAACAAGGTTAGCAAGGGTAAAGAAGCCAACATAGTCAGAGCATATTCTGATGATGAACATGCGTTATTGATGGAATTTGAGAATATAGGTGGATCAATGGTAGAGTAGCGGTATATGGACACTGGCTGCTCAAATCACCTAACTCGAAATAAGCAATGACTGGTTGGTTATGAATTTGGCCAAAGGACCAATATCAGATGTGTTGCTGCTGATGATGAGTATCTGAATGCTAAAGGAATGGGAAATGTCAAAGTTAAGTTGAACAATTAAAAAATTATATTGATGAAGGACGTATGGTATGTTCCTGGAATGAATAGCAATCTGATTAGTGTTGGTCAGCTGAAAGAAAAAGGTTTTTTAGATACCATGAAGGACAATCAAAGTAAACGTTGCAACAATAGACACTCAATGCCTTAATGCAGGAAGTGCTAAACGGGAAACAAAGTTATGGCACAAGAGATTGGGGCATCTAAACTACAAAAGCTTAGGGTATATGAGTTCAAAGAACCTGTTACATGGAATTCCAAAGATCGTGGCACCAGAGAAATCATGTGATGTATGCATCAAAGGTAAGCAACCAAAACTTCCATTCTCATCAGAAACACCTCCAAGAGTAACTCATGCTTTGGGTGTGGTGCATTCAAATGTATGTGGTCCATTTGAGGTACCTTCACTTAGAGGAAACAATTACTTTGTGCCATTTATAGATGAGTTCACAAAAATGATATATGCAACACTCATTAAGTCCAAACATGAGGTGTTTGTTGAGTTCAAGAAGTTCAAAGTAAAGGCTGAAAATTAAAATGGACAAAGGTTAAAGATCCTTAAAGCTGGTGGTATAGATGAGTTAAACTGAACAGAGTTTAAGAATTTCTATGAGGGACATGGTGTTGGGCATGAAGTGACTGCTTCATACACTCCACGACATAATCGTCTTGTTGAAAGGAGAAATAGAAATCTGCTTGACATGACTAGAAGCATGCTGAAAGAGAATAATATACCTAAGAAATTGTGGGGTAAAGTAATTGCTACTTCGGTATATGTGTTAAACATACGTCCAACAAAGAAGTTAAATGAAGTAGTTCCTATTGAGAAGTGGGTTGGGAGAAAGCAAAGCGCCAACCATTTCAAGGTGTTTGGTATTGTATGTCACAAATACATACCAGATGCTACTAGAAGGAAATTAGATGACAGAAGCAAAGTTGTGTTGCTTATAGGTTGCCATAGTACATGTGTGTTTATGCTAAAAAAATGTTAAACAACTGTTGCTTATAGATTCACTGGTTTACTTGCAGGATCAACCAGTGAATCCTAAGACATAGTGCAAAATAACATTTTTGTTATGAAATTTCTTATGTTTTGAGTAAATGCTCTGGACTTGGTCGAAATGTAATTTCTAGTAAAATGCATGAAGACTTCGACTACTATAGAAATGCTTAAACGAATTAATCAAAAACTGGAAATGCTAAATGAAAGTGCTTGAAAAGAAATGAATGTAAAGAACACATATCAAGTGTAAACTGAACGAAACTATAAACTTTGCATTGAAAGTAAAGTATGGTGATTCATTTGCTCTTACATTCTCTCAACCATTCACTTGTCTCTCTTAACACTGATACTTTCAGTTTTAAGTGAGATTTTTGTAATACAATGAATCCCTCAAATTCAACAAAATGAATTTTTATATATACAAGTGTAAAATAAATACCCCTAATGTTTCTATTCTCAGAGTTCGCCACCTGAAGCTCTGCATGCAATCCATCTTCAGACTTTCTCCACGTGTCTCTTCAGAAAGAAAACCTCAAGCAATTATTAATATTTGAGCGTGATACGACGCACCTAAATAACTGATCTTTCGACCAACCTGCCGTTATGGTAAAACCTACATGGTCGAAGTATACTTATGCCAAAATGTTTCTTGCAACATCCAAAAATTCTCTAAGTCCAAGATCTTGGTCAAACCAAAACTCCTTCTTTTTTCTCTTATTTGCTGGGATTTTCTCTTAGCCGAAAATCCTGGATAACAAATTTCCCCCCCCCCCCCCAAAAAAGGCCTCTTTCGACAACTCTGGGAGATAGGGGCATTTTGGACCTTTTTTTTGCCATTATTCACCTAGTGGGTTGATGTCATTCATCATGACGTTTCTGTCAACCGTCACCTCAAGAACGTGCTCTTCTCACTCCCTCATACTTCTCATCATCATGGCTTCAGATCCATACAACTCCCTAACTTTCGCTTCCAGGGAGACGCCACGTCATTCCTCTTTCGTACACGCCACTCAGCTATAGAGAGTGAGGAGTCTTCAGTTTTCCCATTATAAATAGTGCATCTTTATCTTTTCAAACACTTTCCCATCATTTTCCCAAAATCTTCAACTACAAATAATGTTTCAGAGAACTCCTCTTCATAACTTCTCCCACAGAACTTCAGTTTCTCTACTAATGGCGCCTTCCAACAAGAACATCAAAGCCTCAAAAGAACCAGTTCCTCACGCTTACGCTGAATAACACCATTGTGTATGGAATCGGGAATATGTTCCAGAATCTCCAAACCTTGAAGAAATACCCCGGATCTTCAAATCCCATGTACTCATTCCATTTACCCTTTTTGGTACTGAACATATTCTTATGGGTCCTACAGAGGACTTTACCAAATCCAAAGACTTCTTTAATGCTTACCATATGACCAAACTTGTAGCTTGCATTAAGACACCTATGGATTTAGAGTATCAAACCACTAATCTGTGAGTTTTTTGCTCTACCCCTAACTAAAAAACATAACTACTACATCCCTTGGCTATATAAAATAGAAGCCAAAATGGGTAATGTCTGAAAAAATTGGGCATCTTCAACCTAATCCAACTGTCAAGGACTAACCTGATGTATTGGTAAACATGCTTATCGCCTCCCTTTACTATTAGGAGAACACGACTAACACTTTTTAACTTCCTTGTATATTGTTAACACTCATGCTACTTGACGTGGCGGCCATTATCGGCCTTCGCCCAGATGGTGATGATTTCGACCCCACTGAACAAGATGACAATAACATTGATTTCGACATCAATCGCGCTGGTTTCACTAGCTACATCATAAACTATTACGTCACTGACGATCTCGAGGTCTCCGTTGAAGAACACATCGCCTTCTTGCCTTTATGCTTATCTAGATGTGTTTTCTGCTACAAATCCCTGAAGGTAGCAAGGAGATACTTGAACCTTGCCAACCAAATACATGAGGTAAAAAATGTATGCCCCATCCAACTGATCTTAGGATCTTTTTATGCATTGCTGGGTGAATCCACTGAAGCCTTAATAAACATCAAACTAAAGGATAATTTTTGGTATGCTGGACCATTTTGGCTCATTCAGCCGTGGCTTAATGCCACCTTCGAAGCTTTATTGAAAGTTGAACGCTTTGACGACACCGACCCAATCATCAGTGGTTGAAGCATTAAAGGCGTTCAACTGAATCTTTTGAATCCTACTGATAAGAGCAGGGTAGATCGGGATGCATTTGCCTCTTATTTATTGATATTTTCCAAGCGTTATAATCTTAACCCAACTATGGCCCTTTTTGCCAAAAGAACTCATGGACCTGAGTGGTTCACTCGACCACTTTCAGGTGCTGGTGAAATAGAAAAAGAGTCCAAAAAGATTTGGTCATCTTTCTTGACACATAGATTATTCTCCATTCAACTTAAGCCTCTTAAGGATCACGTGAAAATCCTTAGTAACCAAACCAACCTCGTAGCACGCTAGTTTGGAATTAGTCGAAGCATTCTCGTACTTTCTTTAGGAAGAAGAGTAAATTGTGCCTCAGAGCTTTTGACTACTCTGAGGATGACTGGCTTCAACAATTAACTCGACATGCCGATGGCCAACCTACTCTCAGCCTCTTCAGCTTTGAGCCCAGTTATTACTGCTCCTCAGCATTTGATACTTGGTGGAGAACTTATTACACTCAAGAATTCATGGATGTTGCGACCATACAACAACATCTCACTGATGCTTTTTCTTCTTTGTAGAAAAAATTCGCAAAAGGTAGATCAATGCACATCAAAGAGATTCAAGCCTTCCAAAAATACTTTGAAATTGTATACGACCCAAATGATCTTAGACAGAAGATAAGTGAGGCGGCCAAAACTATGAAATACAAACTATAGGCGAAGCTTCAAGATTTAAAAATTCTTGCCTATGTAAAAGACATATATGACTTTGCTCTAAAATTTTATACTCCAAAATTTCCCCCTTTGTTAACCAGCGACAAGGATCTTGCCTTTGCTCCTCTGTTTCCACATTGGTTTGTCTGTGGGGAATTTTCGAAAGTACACAAAAATGAATGTCTAAAGCCTATACAACGAGTGACTTCGACTAAGCTGGATCTATACAGTTTCAAAGGTCACCTTCATGTCGACATAAACAATGTCAGAGTCAAAAGTCCCATACATGAGGGTGAGGAAAGGAAACTATCTCTCTTCAATATCATTTACCTCTTAGTTTCCAATCTTTAACCTTTGGGTCTGTCATTATTTCTTTTTTACCATAGATGTCGAGCATAAGAAAAGGACGAGGGAAGCTATCAGGGCTAAGGCGACGCTCAGCCACCCCAAGGTCGAAGGGACCTCATCTAACCCTTCCCAAGTATGTGTTCCAAAAAACAAACACCTTTGATATTTCACCGCTTTCACCTTCATAATTTATTTATAGTCTTCTCACATCCTTGCTATGCAGGGGTGACAATATTGCAGATGGTACGTGTAACACCCCTTTCTAAACCCCGCAATTAATGAAAATAATCAGAGTATGATTAACATGCATTCATTCAAGGGTGTCACACTTAAATTTCAAAACACCTGCCATGTTCATTAACACAACAATAAAAGATCATGTTTTACAATTCTTTTCACTTTGCATGAAACAGCGGATTCAATTCAAACAGATATTTTCATAAAAGGAATATTCGTTTTGATCACATGATTCAACCATAATCGGGCACTAAGGCCAATTTCTCATAGCTTCAATAAATATGAAAACATAACACATTTCTATGAAATGTAACCAAGCGAATCCCAGTGTTACATGACCAGAGCATGACTCGACCCAACTTAATTAAATCACTAAACAGCTAGACCGATGGCAACCTCGCACCACAAGCAACTCTACTCTGGATACCTGCACGATGTCATATAGGACATCATTCCAGCAGAAGGGTGAGAAATATTATCATAAAATCAATGCATATAATTATGTGCATGAACATTCATAAAATACATAAATGCCACATTTCTCACCACTTTACATAATCACTTCTCACATGCTTCCCCATTTATATATTTATATAACGAACATGATTAACTATCGAACATGTTATCATGCACATATCCATGGTTCTTATTATTCCACATTTTCATACACATAAGCACGTTGTATACATCAATTACATGGTCATAACTTATCCAAAACATTATAGTCATGCACATAGCATACTTTCATACAACATTTCCAATTATGCAAGTCATGTACATACACGTAAGCACAACTCTAATCAACAATCCTATCTATGCCATATGGCTCACGTAAAGCCCATCAATTCCACCAATTCCCCGTTCGGGATTGTGGGTATATCATTCATACCCCACCAGGAACAACACATAGTCATTCTACCCCGGTGATCACTCTGCTGGGAACGACATCTTGTCATTCCACCCCAGTATACATGAGCCTTACACGCATTCATTATTTCAATATCATCAACATGAATCACTAAGCAATGCACATATATATACATAATATATTTTCATGCATTCTTCACTTACAATTGCACATAAACAACACTGCATTACAACATTTATCAAGCAATGCATACAATATGTTTATTCCAACCCCGATTCACATAAACGTCAACATATACATATAGCCACACATATACATATATCATTTAGCATATTCAACCATGCCATTCATCATAATTCATATCAGCCCACATAAACATACACATATTATGTTTATTTTCCATGCTCCACGGCAATAATGATAAATGCAACTCATAGAGACCGACTCACGACTCCATGCAGATGCAAATGCGGTACCGACTCATTTCAACAGATTCTCTAAGGAATCGAGTATTCAGCAGATCCTCCACGGGATCAAGTACTCAGCAGATTCTCCACGGAATCAAATATTCATCAGATTCTCCACGGAATCGAATATTCAGCAGATCCTCCACGGGATCAAGTACTCAGCAGATTCTCCACGGAATCAAATACTCTAGCCAATCCTCCACGGGATTACATGTTATGACCGATTCTCCGAGGAATCACACAATGCAATCGATTCTCCAAGGAATCACACAATGCAACCAATTCTCCAAGGAATCTAATATAACCATCAAACGAGGTTCTGCAAATCCTCCGAGGGATCAATCAACACAAAAATGCATACTATGTTCACAAACATACTCATTGCATTTATCACATACATCGCATATATCTATCATGCATTCACATTATGCACCATTCCACACATGGTTTACACACATATCAGCCTATCAATGCGTTTCTATTCAATTCGAGCAAATACACAAGATTATCAAATATTCAAGATTCACCATTTACTCTACAATCTAGGATTCACGCCTTTCGGCCACCCACAGCACGATATGTCAAAATATTTCACACATCAATCATTCATGTAGGCATTAATCATAATTGAATCAACCAAACATCATGCTATGAACAAACAGCAAAACAAAATAACACTGCCAGGTTCGCCAACCTTCGCCTGGCGAAGCCACGCAGCGAATGCTCGCTGGCCTTCGCCTGGCGAACTTCCCAGCGAAGTCCACTGGGAGTAATTCTGGAATTACTCGCTGAGGCTCGCTACACACTCGCCTGGCGAACCTTCGCCTACTCACTTCGCCTGGCGAACTTGCCAGCGAATACAGGGTATTAGCTTCTGACTTGCTTCGCTACAGCTCGCTGGGCTTCGCCTGGCGAAGCTTCGCTGCCATTCGCCTGGCGAACTTGCGAAGACAGAACTTCCATGGCTGCCTCAAAGCCCAAACTCCACACAACCAACCGATTAAAAGCCAACTCGCTCCAGAAAGTTCAACACCACGATACCCGACTTAAATATGACATATATACTCGACTCTATCCGATTAAAACATCATTTTACCGATTAAATCATTTTCGACCTAGAATTGAAAAGCATAGATTTCACTCGAACCATCCACATAACACATACATAATCATACACATGGATTGGATAATAATGTTTCTCACCCTTACCTTGATTCAATCGAAGCTTTGGGCTGCTCTTGATGATTTCCACACTTTTCTTCTTCTTCTTCTCTTTTCTCCTCCTTTTCCTTCTTTCTCTTTTTCTTTCCTTTTTCTTTCCCTTACCACTCTTTTTCCTTTTCTTTCTATTTCTATCCTTTATATTTCTTTTTCTCATTCATTAGTTGTCAAATGACCAAAATGCCCTCCATTCTAAATTTTACTCGAAAATTCTCCGAAACGGTAAAATATCAGAACATACCATATTCACAAATTAATTCCACGAATAACACAAGTATTACTCAAATCCAATAAAATGCTCCACAAAATGCGATAATCAAAATCGGGGCGTTACAACTCTCCCCCACTTTAGAAATTTTCGTCCTCGAAAATATCATCCGACTCAAACAACTTGGAATATGATTCTCGCCTCCCAATCTCGCAAATCTGACTGTTTCTAGTTGATCCTCCCAAACACCTTTACCAAGACAATCCCTTTGCCTCACAGTTGCTTCTTGTTCACCACTCTGAACCAGCAATGCCTTAGCAGTCAAATACTTTCTCACTCATACACCATCCATCTGGATCGATGCAACTCCTCAGCTTAGACTCATGAACACATCATGCAATTTTCCCAAGGTGACAACGGTACAACAATCTAACATGCTATCTTTCCACGCTCCCGCTGCACCACTCTGGTACAAATTCGATAAGACACAGTGTGCTTCCGAGACCTCAAGCTCGACCAACACCAATTAACATCGTAACTCTCCAAAACACATCTTCCCGGGGGCTTCTTTCAATCTTTTCAGTCGCCTCTCGCACAATCTCATGTCCGATTACCACATTCTTGCCAGATACACATCAACACAAAAGAGTCATACATCTCATTCCGATTCATTTTGATCCGACACACAAGTTATCAACAAGTCCTCTACGTACTAGACAGTTCCCGTGTCTGCCCATCCACCTACGGATGCTAGATAAGGTTCAATTTCAGTACGGCACCCAAAACGTCTGCAAACTTTTCCAAATCTCAATGATGAATTCAGATACCTTATCTGACACAATGTTAGACGGTATCACATACTATTCCGAAATACGCAACAGTTGCATCAGGCTAACAGTCCCCGATGTTCACACTTCGACGTTCAACAAGTCTAATCCGCCTATACGACCGCGACCACTTCTCCCTCCATCTGTGGCCACCAAAACAACTTCTCCCAATTCAGTTACGTCTTCATGGTAGTTGAATGGATATTCCATTTATCTCAATACCCTCTTTCCAAAGTACTCTTATCCAAACCACACAATATGAACACATAAACTCTACCGCAACATCTCGTGTCATCATTCCCATAAATCCGAAATTCAGCTTGTCGACTTTAACTCATTGAACTCAATCAATCTATCAACTCCAATTAGAATTTCAACCTCTTTGAATCTCATCGAGAGTACTAATCATCAGTCTCATCATGCAAGGCTCAACTCCAAACGAAGTTTCTATCATTTCCTCTACATCATATTCAATTTTCTCAAACAAAATAAATACCTTAAGCTCTTAAGATCGTTAACCATCTCAAATCTCAACTAACAATTGAGGTCTCCCTAACTACGGTACAAACACACAACAACAACCAACTCTAAGTCACTTGTCAGAAAATACCTCTTTGCACTTTTAATTGCCTTAAAGCATATCCAAAACTTGCCGACGTTGCATTAAACATATTTCCCAATCATATCACCAAAGCATCACAAAACACAATGAACAGTTCTGTCGGACTCGGCAAAACCAACACACAAGTGTCGCTACTGCGAAAATCGGCGCCGGCTGAACAGAAGAGTCGCCACCGTGCGTTATTTATCCCACGGAAGGGAAAGGAAACGCTCAGAGTAAACCTCGCACAACACGGGAAAGGTATGGTCGTCGCAACCAAAACCTGGGTTCGGGAGTCGGTTACGCAAGGGGAAGGTATTAGCACCCCTCACGTCCGTCGTACTCGACGGGATCCACGCTTGTTTTCGGGTATGGATTGTTATTCTATCTAAACTATAGGTCAAGGGTTGAGAAGAAAAGAGAATGAAAATAAAATGAAAATAAAAATGACTCGGCAAAGTATCGCACTTTATGCCTACGTATTCCCGTCTGGACCGAGAAATCAGAGTCAACGTAGTTCGCCTACCTACGGGAAAGGAGGGGAAGGTTGCTCGCTAGGATATCGCATCCTATGCCTACGTACTTTCATACGGCATGAAAGATCAGAGCAAACGTAGTTCGGGCCACGTACGACACAAGCCTGTCTTGGTTGGTTTTATTCCTTCTGAAAAAGGTTTTCTTGATTGACAGTCCAAGCGGACAAACATGACGCTTTGATGAGTTCACATTCTTTTACGGAAGAAGTGTCTTTTATTGTGCTTGAAATCTTTATGTATTTTTCTGTTTGTTTTGAGAAAGAAAGAGACAGAACTCTAACCTACGGTTGCAAAGGGAAACAAACTAACCTAATGTTATCATGCATGGGTTAAGACCTAGTGTCTATCATGCTCCTCTCTTGCACAGAGAGAAACAGAGATCCTACGGGATAGGCAGAAACAGAAACAATACCAGATATATACAGTAAAGCAGTAAAATGCATGGATGCAACAGTACAAGCGAGGCAAGGGAGTCCCACTCAACCTCGAACCTAGAAAACAATAGGCGAAAGTGAACAGGCTTCACTTTCAACCCCAGCAAGGTAAACAGCAAACAATACAGTCCAGAAAACCAATCAATACATCAACAAATGAAATACAGCCAAAAGAAACAGCATCAGCAGCTCTGAATCAACATCTGGCTTCAAGTAATTCACAAGCTTCAACAAGCATCAATCTCCATCTTCATGGCCTTCAGACAAGGGCTTTGATCATCAGTCTTCCATCTGCAATGGCTTTTCTTCAAGCTCAAGCCTCCAGGATGAGGGATTAGTCACAAGAGTGAATTGGGTGTTAAGCAATCAGCTGACTACCAAAGGTGGTGAACAGACTGCTTCTAACACAAGAGACATTTCCTCTCAAGAGTTCTATCTCATAGACACTGTCACCAAGCCTTCCAAAGGAAGGGGGTGAGTGTCTTAGAGAGACTCTGAATCACAGAGAAGAATGGATGCAGACAAGGCAATCCATGTTTGAGAAACAAAATTTCTAATCTAGAGCTCTGCCTAGCTCCTAAACCCTAATCTCCTCAGCATCTGCCATCAAGAAACTCCTCCTCAACTCTGACAGTTGATCTTCCATCTTTGAATCTCCAATAGCTTCATCTTCACAAATCTTCAGCTTCCCCAGGGCCCCAGACAAACCCAATACCCATACAAACAATCAATAAACCCCAGAGGGCACACCACACCAAACAACAGATATACAGACAGTAATAATAGCAGTAGGGGAATCCTAACTGTTCTCTAAGGGATCTAATAACTACCCATAGCCCCTATAGTCCCATAACTAATCTATTCAAACCCTAAGTCCTAAGGGGAATGAAATCAAACTCCTAAGTTGTCACCTAAAAACCCTAGTTTTGTTCCTGATATTCAAGCATCTATTAATCACCTAAAATTAACCTCTAAAAATGGGAACTAAAATATTTCTACAAACTTAACATCTCATTTAAGCAATATGAAAAGAATGATCAAAAAATATTAAAGCATGTGAGAGAACAAAAATCATAAAAATGATGCATGAAATGAATTATTTAATGTGACATTTATTTAGAAAATATGAAAAAAATATGAAATAAAACTAAAAATGCAATTTTATTTTTCTACAATATTCTAGACATTTTAATGAAAATATGGTAAAAAGAATGGATTAAAAAGCATTTTTTATGAATTATTTATGAATTAATGAAAATGGTAAAAATTAAAATGAATTAAAACAAATAAACCAAATAAAATGAGGGAGGGGGGTCAGAATAGGAACTCGCCCCAGTTCAAATACATTGGGCCAGCAAACAGGGGGGTGTTGGTAGCGTTTTATCAAAGCCCAGAGTTCACTCAGAATTCAAAGAAATAACCACAACGCGTTGGGGGTAAGAATAGTAACAGAAACACGTTCAAACTTGGTTTTGGGCCTAACACGGGGGTGGGAATAACAAAATTCAACTCAGGCCCGCCCGTTTCAATTAATGAAACGGTGCGTTTTGGCCAGGGTCCTTCCCTCCAATTTCAGATCAAACGCTGGCCATTGGATCTTACTGATAGTCAAAGGTCCAAACCACAATGAACGGCTATGATTGCATCTTCCCCAAATAACCTGCAACCTAGGGTTTCACTTCACCATGCGAGCTCATGCACGAGCTATTTTCCCCCTCTCTGTTCTCCATCTCCAAGCCACGAATCATCACGCCATAAACACGAAAGTTGCTCAGGATCTTCCCCTCTACAATCCTATACCACTAGCTCAGTCTGAAACTCACAGAATCTCTCAACCCGATCGAGGTAAAAACTGATCATCATGAAATCATACTGATATGCATCATCACCATTCTTCCCCAAACTTACCCTAAACTAAACTACACCTAATGGAGATTAATTTGATCAATCACGCTACAATTATGATGCACTAATCTAAGAGATATAAGCACCAACAGTTTGTTACACCTGTCACTAACCATCACCAATCCTTTCCAAAATCATCTAACTTAATCTCCTAACCACCTAGATCAAGTCTACACTAATAAAATCATGTGAAACCAACAGAATCAAGCTAATCGAATGAAAACTTACCTGATGAGAAACCTTGAAAACAGCTATGGAAATGGAAGATATGAAGCTTTTGAGACTTGGATCTTGATTCACCAATTCAATACTCAATTCTGTATGCACAATTTTGGAGGTTCCTTGCTTGAATCATGCAATTCACTTGAACTTGTGATTTTGATGTTGATGAAAGAAGCACTCGAAAATGGATGAGAACTACCAAAACCTTGCTTCAATTATGGTCTATGATGATGATGGAGTAAAATTGAATTGATCTTGATGAAGATTGATGGAGAATTTGAGAGATTTGGAATGAAACTTTTATGAAAAAGTGTGAGAAATTTGTGGAATTCTTGGTGCAAAATGAGGCCAACCCTTGCCAAATTCTCCTTTCATGAATATATAGACCCCAATGGTACATTCTAGATCCATCTTGCACATTCCCTTGTTTTCAAACTTTGGCTCATTTTGATTATGTTTCTTAAAAGGTAAGCAACCATGGATAACTTCATTTTTTCCTTCTAAACTCAAAAAAGTGCTTGAACCATTGTTCTTAGAATTGTTTTTCCATTCAAAATCATATATTGGAAGTCTCCATTTGGACTTGTAAATCTCCCAAACCATTTTTCACTTTGAAATTATTCACTTTATAAGCCTTTTTAGTTCATATTTTGACCAATCATGTAACCCCATGCTATGAGCTTCTCCAATAACTTGTGACCTTCTTTCTAGACTTAAAATCCCATTTGGAGCAAGGTTGATGTTGTAAGTTTTTCCATTTGAGGCCTCCTTGTATGAGTTTTTGGTATAGGTTAAAATGACCTGTAATTCACAAATGCCCAAAATACCCTTTGCTTGTCAAGACCATAAGTTGAGTTCTCCACATCATATGAAGGCATACCATACGATTCTAGAAAGCTAAGACAATGAGGAACAACTCTTATGTTGACCAAGAATTCATTTGAAATCTCCTTGAGGGGCAAAACTAGCTTGGAAGTCAAGTCACTTTCACAGACAAAAATTCAGACACCCCAGATGACCTGTAACTTGTAAGGACCATAACTTGAGTTCTATAAATCTCCTTGAGGTCTTCCACCACTCAAATTAAAGGTCTTGAGATCCTCTACAAGTTTCATGTTGGCCAAGAAGCCATTTGAAGCTAGCATTTTGACTTATCTTGCTTGGAAATTTGACCTAAACTAGGGGATTTTACAGAGAAACCCTAATTTAGTAACTCCTCTTCTCCTTGATTTCTCTTGAATTCTCCTTGTCATATCTCCATATCCTTCTTCATATGTCAAATGTTGATCCCCACATCTCTCCAATAGACTTGAATGCCCTCTTAAGTCAGTCAACTGACCTAGGGTTGACCTAGGGTTGACCCAGATGAAACCCTAGTTGACTGTCTTCCACTATAGCTCTTGTGCTTTCATCAATGACTTGCTTTCTTCTCCAAATGACTTTGTAAGTCTCTCATAAGGTCTAGATGCTCTCCATACCTTCACTCCACAGCTCACAACCCTCTTGTTGATCCTCAGATACCCTCAGCTAAGAGATGGACTCAAGGCTTGATCTGCTGAACTCCTTGCTTTCAAATTCTTTCCTGATGACTTGAATGAGATTGAATTGGAATAATAACCTCTTGCTAGGCCTCTAGAGATGAAAATAATGATTGGTCCCCTGTTGAATGACTTGCTATGCTTATGCTATGCAGATGGTTAGTCTATGTACATGACTCTATATGCAAATGCTAATGATAATGAAACATAAATCCAAGGAATAAGGTTGGGCAAATTTTAGGGTGCAACAGCTGCCCCTATTCAAGCGACTTGGACCCGATTGGATGAAGAGCCCGGAGCCTTCAGACATTCGCGGTACGAGACGGTTGAATACTAGTGAAACCAGAAATTTGCCAACCGCAGAAATAAACTGCGCTCCTGCTTGAGGAATGACATTCGTCAGCTGAATCTGACTGTTAGAGCAACCCGCTGATCTCGCACGACCGTGCTGGGGATTGTCTTCATCGTTTTGAAGAGGATTTTGTCATACCAGACTGCTTGCTTGTCCACGTTAGGACTCTGTCTGTTGTCAACACGAAGAAATCTCAACTAAAACTTGTCCACGTTAGGACTCCACTTACTGTCAACCCAGGAAAATCTCGGCAACTCCGCTAGGGATAATTCATCTGCATTTCCGTAAACTGAATCGCCCACGTTAGGAATAACACTCTTCCACGTTAGGAGTAACACCTGTCCACGTTAGGAATCACATCGTCCACGTTAGGAGTAACGCTTTTATCTTTCCACGTTAGGAAGCAATCTTCTTTCCGCGTTAGGAAACTATATCAATCTGTCCACGTAAGGACTCCAATGCCATTTGACATGTCCGCGTCAGGACTCCGATCTTTCCACGTAAGGAATACAACTATTTCTGAACTTGTCCACGTCAGGACTCAACTTTTCTTGCATCTGTCCACGTAAGGACTAATTTCCTTCTTCCACGTTAGGAATATCTTCTTCGATCTGTCCGCGTCAGGACTAAACTCTCTTTCCACGTCAGGAATAATCCATTTCTTTCCACGTCAGGAATCAATCTTGATATGTCCGCGTGAGGACTCAATCTTTCCACGTAAGGAATAAACTCGTCTTTCCACGTAAGGAAACCATTTTTCTTCCACATAAGGAATGCTCTTGATATGTCCACGTAAGGACTCTGATCTTTCCACGTAAGGAATCAAACCTTGATCTGTCCACGTCAGGACTAAACTGTTCCACGTCAGGAATGCCATCTTAATCTGTCCACATAAGGACTCTCTTCTTTCCACGTTAGGAATACTGTCATTTCCACGTAAGGAAACTATCTTCTGACACGTCCGCGTATGGACTCCATCTTTTCCGCGTTAGGAATCTCCGTCTTTCCACGTTAGGAATCACTTCTGTTGATAGGTCCGCGTAAGGACTACATCTTTCCACGTTAGGAATAATAATCTCTTTGATCTGCCCGCGTTAGGACACTGATCTCGTCTTGATTTATCCACGTAAGGACTCAGGCGTCTTCGACTCACTGAGGAAATAAGACTTGTCCACGTAAGGACTCACACCTTCGACTCACTGGGGAAATATCCGCGTTAGGACTTACACTTTGCCAACAACACGAAGAAGGATAAATTTGTCCACGTCAGGATTCTTGTATCTTGTCATCACAAAGAACTACAAACTTGTCCACGTCAGGACGCACATTTCACCATTACGAATAAAGATATCTGCTGAAAACAAATGATCCACGTCAGGATACCAACACGAAGAGTAACCAATCTTTTGTCGACGTCATGACCTCCTTTTCTCCAAATTTCGAGAGACCGAATCTATCCACGTCAGGATTAACGCACCTTACCAATCCGGTAAAACAAACCTGTCCACGTTAGGACGCCCACTTCTGAAGAAATCCCGTCATTCTAGGAGTAAATGGTCCACGTCAGGACTTAATTCCTCAATGATCCTTACCCACAAACTTCTTAGCACTGACGTGACAGCGACTTCGAGATGAACTCTACTGGGGATGTCTGAAAACCAACTATCGGACACCTGCTTCGAAATTCTGATTCATGCGACTCGTTGATGACAAACGAACTTTGCTTGGGAATAAGGAGATTCTTATCCTGGCCACTCTGGCTGGGGAAAATCAGATACATTTGCATAAATGACTCTGCTGGAGACAAAGAGAGTTTTATCACGATAACTCTGTGGGGGAATACCGCCGAAACTGACATTGTTATTGAATATCTCCTGCCGAGATCTTGACTGTTTAGTAATTTATTTGAGCATGAGCTCTCTCCACCTGAACCACTAGAGTACAGAAACTGCTTCAGCAAAATAAATGCTGGAAGGGTAACGCCGACTCGCCGGGGATAGCCTGATGCTACAAAATTATTCCGGCAAAATAAATGCTGGTAGGATGAAGTCGACCCTGCTGGGAAGTTGGGAACTCAAACCACACGTCTTGCTGAAGTAACCCCTGCTGGGGACAATAACTCTGCCGAGGAATAGCAGATGCGCACAGCACGATCGGACTTTCTGCTGGAACGTGAACCGATATCACCAGTATCTCTGACAAAATAAATGACAGGAACCAACATCAACTCTGCTTTGGAGAGCCTTGACCTTCGAATTCCACTGGAAGGAAAGAACATTTGCTGAAAAGAGAACTCCGCTGGGGATGGGATGATTCTCTCGGGGAAAATTAACTGACTCCACTGGGGAAGAGTGCCTGACCCTACGGGGGGAGATGAACCTGTCTGAATACAGCCTTACGATCTCAGAATCACTAAACTCTGCTGAGGACGAGTAACTTCTCTGGAGCACGTCCTTTGGATAAGCTACGGCTAGCTGGAGAACTCTATCCTTCTTCAGGAAGAACATGCCTGACCTGCGTGGGGATCAAGCCTTTCACTATTGCAATCTTTTGGTCCTCTTCCTCGTAGGGTTGTGAAACCTGCAACAACACAAACAAGACACGACAAGCCTATGCAATCAAATTGATTCAGGTTAGTGACGTTACACTCAGTTAATTCAAAGCTTTAACAATTGTTGGCAAGGGCCAGTAATGTTATACTCATGCTAGCTTCAATAAACTTAGGCGTTTTATCATGCGCAAAACAGTAAAGAACAGGCATCAAGTACTGAATAACACATTTTCATTGATTGGGCCCCTGAATGGGCGGAGTGTTTTGTACACGGGATGTAACTCCTGAAAAGAGGAAGCTACGCAAAGCAAATATACAAGTATGCAAGTATTCACAAGAAGCATAAATATTGACAAATTAAATCTTGTACACATGTCGGCAACTGGATGCAGATGAACACCACGAACTGATCCTCCCACGACTCGTCCGACTCTTATACTTTCCCGGTATCCCTACTTCTGAAGAGGTTGTATCCGATAACTGACTCCTCAAACATATTCTCCCGCACTGATGCTCATCGAATACCAAATTCGGACCGCAGTCATTTGCTTTTCAAATCCCTAACTTTTGCGTGAACCGCCCTTTACGGGTTTTCAGTTCACCGGGATACCCCTTTTTGCCGAAGCCGCCCAGTGTAGGTTTTCAACTTCGCGGGTGTACATTTTTTCAATTTTATCCCTAACTTTTGCCCGAACCTTTCATTCTGTTTTTGGTTCGCCAGGATGCCCCATTTTTGCCTGGACTCTCTTTTTTCTGTCCAGCGGGTCTATTTTAAGCAAAGTATTTTTTAACCGCGTCCGAATTCACAGGTGATGCAAAGTCTTCCCCGTCCATGGTGGACAACAATAAAGCTCCTCCTGAAAAGACCTTACTGACAACGTATGGCCCTTCGTAGTTGGGGGTCCACTTGCCCCTGTGATCTGCTTGCGGCGGGAGAATCCTTTTCAGCACAAGGTTGCCCGTCTGAAAGCTTCGCGGAAGTATCTTCTTGTCGTACGCTTTCTTCATTCGTCTTTGGTACAAACGACCGTATGCCAGAGAAGCTAGCCTCTTCTCATCCATCAAACTCAGTTGGTTCAATCTGTTCGTTACCCATTCTGCCTCGTCCAGCTGAACGTCTCGCAATACCCTCAGAGAAGGGATCTCAACTTCCAATGGTAATACCGCTTCCATTCCGTATACCAACGAGAACGGAGTTGCCCCGGTTGATGTGCGTACCGTCGTACGATAACCGTGCAAAGCGAAAGGTAGCATTTCATGCCAATCTTTATAAGTCACCACCATTTTCTGGACGATCTTCTTGATATTTTTATTGGCCGCTTCGACAGCGCCATTCATCTTGGGTCGGTAAGGGGAGGAGTTGTGATGTTCGATCTTGAAATTCTGACAGAGCTCCTTCATCATTTTGTTGTTCAGATTAGAACCATTATCCGTGATTATCCGCTCGGGAATCCCATATCGGCAAATGATATCTCTCTTGATGAATCTAGCCACCACTTGCTTCGTTACATTTGCGTAAGACGCTGCTTCCACCCACTTGGTGAAATAATCGATTGCTACGAGGATGAACCGATGCCCGTTAGAAGCCGTCGGCTCAATCTTTCCAATCATATCGATTCCCCACATTGAGAATGGCCATGGAGATGACATCACATTTAGAGGACTCGGAGGCACATGTATTTTGTCAGCATAAATTTGGCACTTGTGGCACTTTCTTGCAAATTTGAAACAATCAGTTTCCATCGTCAGCCAAAAGTAACCTGCCCGCAGCAGTTTTCTCGTCATAGCATGTCCACCAGCATGCGTGCCAAATGCACCTTCGTGAATTTCCTCCATGAGAAGCTTTGCCTCTTTCTCGTCTACACAACGCAACAACACCAAGTCGTGGTTTCTTCTGTACAAGACGCCATCCGGGTTCAAGTAGAAATTACCCGCTAATCTCCTGAGAGTTTTCTGATCTTGACTGGATGCCCCAGCCGGATACTCTTTATTCTTCAGGAAATTAAGGATATCAAAATACCACGGTTTGCCATCAGACGCTTCATCAATAGCAAATACATAAGCTGGCCTGTCCAACCGAGAGATAGTGATTTGGGGAGCTTCGTTCCAGAAATTGACCTTGTACATGGAAGACAAAGTGGCAAGGGCGTCAGCCATTTGATTTTCTGCCCGTGGTACGTGATGCAATTCAACTTTGTCGAAGAAAGGCAACAATCTCCTTGCATAATTCATATAATGTATCAAATTGGGCTGCCGCGTCTCCCATTCCCCTTTGATCTGATTCACTACCAGAGCTGAGTCTCCGTATACGTCTAAATGTTTGATTCGCAAATCAATGGCTTCTTCAAGCCCCATTATACAAGCTTCGTATTCGGCCTCATTGTTGGTAACGGCAAAGGTCAATCGGGCGGTAAACGGGATGTGCGACCCGTGCGGCGTAGTGATAATTGCCCCTATTCCGCTACCGTAAGCATTCACAGCTCCATCAAATATCATCTGCCATTTGGACCCCGGCTCTGGTCCTTCGTCTGGTAACGGCTCTTCACAATCCTTCATCTTGAGATACATGATATCCTCGTCAGGAAAGTCAAATCTCATCGATTGATACTCTTCAATAGGCTGCTCCGCCAGATACTCAGACAACACACTCCCCTTTATTGCCTTTTGCGAGACGTATTGAATATCGTACTCAGTCAAGATCATCTGCCACCGGGCAATTCTACCTGACAACGCCTGCTTTTCGAATATATATTTGATCGGATCCATCTTCGAGATGAGCATGGTTGTATGATTCAGCATGTACTGCCTCAAACGCTTGGCGGCCCAGGCTAGCGCGCAACAAGTTTTCTCCAGCATTGAGTATCGAGATTCACAGTCCGTAAATTTCTTACTCAAATAGTAAATTGCATGCTCTTTTCTCCCCGTCTCGTCGTGTTGACCGAGAACACAACCCATACTTCCCTCAAGAACCGTCAAATACATTATCAAGGGTCTCCCTGCCACTGGGGGTATCAAAATAGGAGGTTCCTGCAGATACTCCTTTATTTTGTCGAACGCCTTTTGACAATTATCGTTCCACGTTACAGCTTGATCTTTCTTCAACAGCTTGAATAATGGTTCACACGTGGCAGTTAGATGAGATATGAACCGAGCAATGTAGTTCAATCTCCCTAAAAACCCGCGCACCTCTTTCTCTGTTTTAGGCGTCGGCATTTCCTGAATCGCTTTTATTTTAGCAGGATCGACCTCTATTCCTCTTTCGCTTACTATGAACCCCAGGAGCTTACCCGATCTCACCCCGAAGGTGCATTTGTTAGGGTTCAGCCTCAGCCTGAACTTCCTAAGCCTTTTAAACAACTTCAACAGATTCACCAGATGCTCTTCCTCCGTCTGGGATTTGGCAATCATGTCGTCAACATAAACTTCAATCTCTTTATGCATCATGTCATGAAAGAGAGTTGTCATCGCACGCTGATATGTTGCCCCAGCATTTTTCAAACCAAAGGGCATCACTTTATAGCAAAATGTTCCCCAAGGCGTTATGAAAGTAGTCTTCTCCATATCCTCTGGCGCCATTTTAATTTGATTATAGCCTGAAAAGCCATCCATGAAGGAGAATACAGAGTATTGAGCAGTATTATCAACTAACACGTCAATATGAGGAAGTGGAAAATCGTCTTTTGGGCTTGCTTTATTCAAATCTCTATAATCCACGCACATTCGAACCTTGCCATCTTTCTTTGGCACCGGTACGATGTTAGCAACCCATGAGGGATACTTCGTCACAGCCAGGAAACCAGCGTCCCACTGTTTCTGAACCTCCTCTTTGATCTTCATTGCCATATCTGGGCGAGTTCTGCGAAGTTTTTGTTTGACAGGCGGGCAGTCTTCTTTCAGTGGCAGACGATGCACAACCATATCTGTATCGAGCCCTGGCATATCTTGATACGACCAAGCGAATACATCATTATACTCTCGGAGCATTTCGACCAGTTTTCGCTTGATATCCCTCTGCAGTGCGGCTCCGATACGAATATTTTTCTCACCCCCTTCCGACCCCAAATTGATAATTTCGATAACCTCGTCGTGAGGCAGAATGGCTCTTTCCTCTTGCTTCACCAACCAAGACAGTTCTTCAGGGACGTCGCTATCTTCGACAACCTCTTCTTCGGTCTGGAATACCGGGTGCTCGAAGTCGGGACGAGTCATAGGTGGTTCAAGGATGTCATCTGAAAATGTTATCCTGCAAAAGAAAGGGTTAAGTGCTTCAAAATGCGTATAAAGCGGATAACCACGTTGCCATTTTATTGAAAAATACAAAACAAGAAAGACAGGGATTACAGTATTTGCACATGAAAAAAACGCCATTTATTTAATGATTAACGAAGCAATGTTTATAACAACACAGCCCTAAGCAAATCCTGATGCCCCGGGCAAGACATCAGATTATTCAACAATTAATAAAGCAAAGCATTACTGTTTAAAAGTCACAGGAACAAGCTCCTGAATAGACCAGTTGCACAGTCCTTGTCCTGGCGTGCTTGGCTGAATCCAGGCATCCATATCACAGTCGCTGTCCCCTTCATCAGACTCCGAAGCAGCATTGACAGATTCATGGCATACTCCACTGGCAGAGATGGTGATTGACTTTCTGAAATGGGGGGCCCCCACGGAAGGAGTTGATGACGACGGTCGGTACCCCAGTCCGAACCGGTCCATTTTCACCGGAATGTCCAATACTTTGCCCCAGCCCGTGGCTTCTCCTGCCTTCACTAGCGCTTGAGCCTCTTTATACGAAGAAACAGCTATCTCTGGCACTTTGCTTGGCCCGGGACTCTTGTCCTTTATGCGCAAACCTTCGAATGCCTGGCATGGCGTCTCGTGGATCTCCCCGTCGACTTCCACATATTTAAACGAAGAAAGATGGCTGACCAGGATGTCTTCTTCTCCGCACACGGTGACTACACTGTCTCCGACCATATACTTTAACTTCTGATGCAGGGTAGACGTGACTGCCCCTGCCCCGTGAATCCAAGGTCTTCCCAGCAAGCAGCTGTACGCAGGCTGTATATCCATGATATAAAACTCCGTTGCAAACACTTCCGGCCCCACTTGCAGAGGCAAGGTGATCGATCCGAAGACTGTTCTCCGCGTGCCGTCAAACGCTCTGACTACCAAATCACTTGGTGTACACAAAATCCCTCGAACATCCAGCTTCATCATAGCCTTCTTAGGCAGCACATTCAAAGACGACCCGGTGTCAACCAATACGTGCGACATTGTCGACCCTCTGCACTCAACGGATACATGCAATGCCATATTATGATCCCTTCCTTTCGGAGTCAAGTCGAAATCAGTAAAGCCCAGACTGTGGCCCGCATTTACATGTGCCAATACTCCTTCTAGCTGGTTCACGGAGACATCCTGTGGTACAAAAGAAGTGTCCAGGACTTTCAGCAAAGCATTTCGGTGAGCTTCCGAACACAACAGCAATGACAGAATAGATATTTTGGATGGCGTTTGCTGCAGATGCTCCACGATTTTATAATCGCTTTTCCGAATTAAGCGCATGAATTCTTCTACGTCCTTCGACGCTGTTTCTTTTTCATTTGCTTGAACCGGAACATTTTCCACCGCTTTCCCCTTTCCTTTCGCTAGCCTTTCGGCTTCCACTTCAGGAGATATAAAGATCCTGCCGCTCCTCGTCATGCCTCCTGAGCCCACAACATTATCCACAATCTCCGCTGACTGCTTGTTAACATCGATTTTAATCCCGTCACAATACACCTCTAGCCCATATGACCATGGGACTGCTTTCGTGTTCTCATACGGGATTGGCCCGGCTTTAGTTATAGTAATCGGTGGTCGCTGAGCTGGTGCTGAAATAGTGATCGTCTTCCTAGGAATTGTCACTGTGGCAACATCACTCTGATTATCCATTACTGCCCCTGCCGGCTCCTCAGTTGCTGTTCTATCAAACTGCAATATACCATCATCAATTAAGGCCTGAATGCCTTTCTTCAAATCCTCACACCCCCCAGACAGGGCCCAACAATCTAAGCAGTACTCATTACAACCCGGGTAAACACCTCCTTGCAACAGTCGGCTTTTTATTTCGCTCAGCGGCGTCTTTAAATCCTCAACATTCATAATCAGATTCAGACCTTCCTCAGTCAGCACGGCATTCGCCCCATGATTAGGCATGGGTTTCTGGACTATATTCGCACCGGTCGTTCCGAAGTTGATAGACTTGTTGTCCAAGAGATCCTGCACAACGTGCTTAAAAGCATGACAACCTTCTATATCATGGCCCGGGGCCCCAGAATGAAACTCGCAGCGCCTATTTGCATCATAGCCGAACGGGGGAGTTCCCGTTATTGGTGCCAAGGTTCTTTTCTCCACCAGATTCAATCCCAACAAGGTCTGCAATAAATCAGCATAGTTAGAGGGAGGCTTCTCGAACACCCTTCTCGGCTTACCACCCTGGAATTTTCTCTGAGCTTGCTGTGCCCCCTGCTGAGGCTGCTGCTGCTGTGGCATTGGTTGCTGCTGAACCTGTTGTTGTTGCTGGATTGGTTGTTGTTGCTGGATTGGTTGTTGTTGATACGGGATGGTGACACTCGACACTTGCTGCTGCTGACGATATGGATTTCTTCCCCTGCCTCGGCCTCGGCCTCGGCCTCCAAATACCGCGCTAGCTTCGCCCTGACGGCGCCCACCATAAGCTTTCCTATTACTGCCAGATGCAGCTGACTCGTCAACTTGGAACTTTCCTTGCTTAATGTTCCGCTCAATCTTTTCACCCATCAGAATCAGATCTGAAAAACTAGCCAGAGACGTATGAAACAACATATCATGAAACAGCCCGGTGAATGTGCCAACAAACATGTCGTTCATTTCTTTATCTTCCACAGGAGGACGGACCCTGGCAGCCATATCGCGCCACCTTTGCGCGTATTCTTTAAAACTCTCCCCCTTCTTCTGCGAAAGCCCGGCCAACTGGACCCGATTGGGTGCCAGGTCACTGTTATATTTGTAATGGGCTACGAACGCCTCTGCTAATTGCTTCCAAGTCTTGATATCAGTGGGCTCCAACCCCATGTACCACTCTAAGGAAGGACCCGATAGGCTATCCTGAAAGAAATGCATGAGCATTCTTTCGTCAGTGGAATATGCAGACATCTTTCTGTAATAAGCTCGTACATGAACCTTCGGACATGTATCTCCTTTGTACTTATCGAACGCAGGCGCTTTGAATTTAATGGGCACCCTCAAGCCAGGTACCAAGCCCATAGTTGCCATGTCCAGACCCACAGCACTCTGGTTTAGGACTCCTTTCATTTGCTCTTCCAGCATTCTAATCTTTTGAGAATCATCCATCGGCCCGTCAAAACCCCCTCCAGAGAAGGCGTCCTCCTGCTGATCCTCTTGCCACATACCGTTTCCAGCCCCGTATCCATCATACGCATTATTACGTCCAGCTCTGACCTGATTCATCCCCGGAACTCGGCCTCTGTTGCCATACCCTTGAACACCTCCAGCAGGACCACCAGCCATGAAACCAGCACCGTTTCCGTTTCCAAAACCTCCGTAGCCCTGATTGACCATACCATAACCATCTTGCCCAAAGCCTTGAGCATTAAAGCCATACTTGCCAGTATTGTCGAATCCCTGATCGTTGAATCCGAACCCAGCGTTGACAAAGCCATTGCCTCCGAGATTATCTCCCACATTGACATCACCCAGCCCAGCGTTATGGACAGCAGTTTCATTTCCAACTCCGACGTTACCATTCACAGCAGCGGTAGCGTTGTTGACGTTAGCAGCATTCACATTGACGACAGGCGGAGCCACTGGCGTGGGAGTGCCGTCTCCATGAGCAGTATCAACCCGGACAGACTGATGATCTTCGTTACCATGACCAGCGTTGCGAGCCAATAGAGGCTGGACCATGGCCTGCAAATTCTCTTGCCCTTTTGCTATAGCCTCCATGGTCTGCATGAAGAGGGCGAGCTTCTCGCGTACATCCTGCATCTCGTTCTGAATCTGGTCCATGACTTTCCGACAGTTGGATCGTGTAGAATAGCGGTGCGGATGTTGATCTGGAATCCTGTTAAGTACCTGATACAGAGCAAGAGATAAGACACCATTCATAGATTACCTGTCATGCAATATGAATATGAATGCAATGCAATGTGTCTGTGCATTAGGGAAGTTCATTCCCCCAGTTCTAGTGCGAAGGTGCCGGTGCAGTGACAGTGCTGACAATAAGAATACCGGAGCTGAATCATAGAAAGCCTCATATATTGCAAGGAGAATTAATAATCCCAGGGTACGACATCACTGAGTACAACGAGAAGGCATGACCTCAACCAACAATCCTGGTGATGGTCAGCACTATGCAAATAAAGCATACAAATAATGGAATGATCAAATCCTCCCAAAAGTCTGGTACTCCTCTATCAACTTCTTGGTCTCCGGATGGCTTGGTCGATCAAGCAGCCCTTCAACAAGCAGGTTTCTCCTCTTAAGGACATGGCGTACGTCTTCAGCGGTTTCTTCCCATGTTGCTTCCCCGAAGCAATCTTCTAGCTTTCGCTTCTGGGACACTGCTTCATCTCTGGATTTGATTGCCTTGTTCAGTGCATGCTGGACACTATACCGGTTCATCACTTCCTCCTCACACTTCTTGATGCTAGACTTCAACTTCTCTTCGAGGTCGGAAATTTGCTGCTTCAGCTTATCTTCCCTCTTCTTGTTGTTGGTGAGTGTAGCATTCCAAGTCTTATTGCAAGAAGATATCTCTCGGTGTGCCGCGTCGAGCGCCTTCTTTTTGGCTTCCAGCATGTCATGGGAACTTCTGAACTCTTGCCCCAGACGTTCGCGCTTCTTCTTTTCCTCAGTCAACTCAGCTCCTAACCTGTTTACTAGCTCAATCTGTTGCTGGAAAGCATATACGGCCTTGTTTTTCTCGCTGCGCGCCTGGGCTAACTCTTGCTCTAACCCTTCGTTAATCTTCATCAGGGCTTCTTTCTCTCTCACAACCTGTTCATATGCTTCTCTAGAAACAGTAGTCGGCTCTTCTACCGGAATAGGATCAAGAATTGGTGCATCTGGAAACGGCATCTTCAACTGACTAGCCCTCTCTTGAATCCAAGCTCTATAAGGTGCATAGGCCTGACAGTCATTCTTTCCTAACAACGGCTTCCCTTTGCGGTTAATACGCGTCCAGGCACGTCGCAACTTGGCTAATAATTCCCCCTTCAAATCTCCCGTGAAGTACAGAGATTCCTGTACTTCCTCCTCTTGAGGTGGATTCTTCAGTGCATATCCGAACTGGCGAATGAATAGAGAAGGGTTGTAATTGATACACCCCTTCCTTCCTATCAATGGCACATTAGGGTACCCAGCACAGCTGAAGATGAGCTCCGATCCCAACAGGTCCCTATCAAACCACTCCATATCTTCCGACAATAACCTCATCAAACGCTCCGGCCAACCAACTGGAACTGTAGTCTCTGCAGCAGATCTTCTCTTAGGAAGGTGACTCTCAAACCACATACTCAATAAGGGTACACACAGATGAACATTCTTCCCTCTTCCCTTCTCATTCTTGTAATGCAGTGAATGGTAGAGATCTCCGAGTAAAGTAGGCACAGGATTACCAGCGGCAAACAAGTAGAAAGCATCGAAATCCACAAAATCCGGTATATTGGGGAATAGTACTATGCCATAAATGCACAAGGCCAACACAGCATTGAAAGCAACCCAGCACCCATTCTTGGCGTACTCTTGGGCTTTACCAACTAAGAACTGAAATGAGAAGCCTGGAACTCCACGGGAAACAGTAGTCACAAGTTCAGAAGCATCAACATGCAAGGCTTTTGCCAATTCCTCCGGCTTGGGTTTGGCATCATAATGAATGAATGGAACCTGGTTCTGCACAGGCAGCTCAACATACTCAGCGTATTCCTCCAAGGTTGGTCCCATAATAAAATCAGAGAACGTAAAACACCTCAAAGCAGGGTCATAGAATTGCATCAAAGCATACAGCCCATCTAACTCTACCTCTGTAGGTTTGCACACCAATCTCAGTAATCTACCATAACTCATCCGGAAACTCCTACGAACACCCTCATCAGCAAGAGAGATCAACCCCAGTAAAGGAACAATATCAGGCGTAGGCAATTTGTAAGCAACCGTTCTCCGTAGGCTAGTCATGATCAAACACTCAGAAGTCTGGGCACTAGAACTAGGGAAATGCAAATGCACCTGCAGCACAGACACACGTTAGTGAAATGCAAATGATAATGTATATGCAGGGATGCAATGCAAGTAACATTCAACAGGGACCAAAGCTGCAGCTGAATAGCCTAAACCCAATCAAGAAAGGTCTCAAATAGACCGTCCAGAAGTCATCAAACCCTGGTCTCAGATAGACCTAAAATAGAACTCCAACACTGGTCTCTGACAGACCTCAAACCATAACTCACTGGTCTCTGATAGACCTCAAATCCCATCTATAACTGGTCTCTGACAGACCTCATAACACATCTCCAACTGGTCTCTGACAGACCTCATAGCTCTCCCAATGGTCTCTGACAGACCTCAGAATAAATCTCCAAATGGTCTCTGGCAGACCTCATAACTCTCCATAAATAACCCGGATCTCTGATCAGGAAATAACCGGTAGTCTGGAGGTCTAGTTACCTGCATAGCCCTGGTTCCCCTCACAGGTGGGTGGCCCTATAACTGGCACAAGGTACGGCATCCTATGCGGTCGTCGGCGTCACAGACTTTCAGGGTTGATGATACGATTCCCAGAAGGAGTGGCATCATCAAATCCTGAAGAGGCCTCACTCAGCCAACTTCCAAATGATCGGTCCCCAGAGTCGACAATCCAACTAACCAGCAACCCACGCCAACCAAAGGAAGGGGCAGGAGGCCAACCAGAGGAACCTCGTCTGAGTGTAGATTTCATGGGACACCAAAGCAAGCAAAGCAAGCGGGCGCCCACTAATTTCTACTCTAATTCTAGGTGCACTCAAGCCCAGGTCCGGCTTATCTCTCAATATCAGAACACCCGTCACACCCCAATACAGCAATAATAAACAATATATAAAGCTGAAAATACAAGGTTAGAAATATACAATAACTCCATACAGAATCCTCGACGGGAAAACAAGCGTTAGGATTGACTCTCTCAAGGGACGTTGGATCCCAAATGCATAAGAACCATCGCAGTCCTTAGCAGCCAGGGGACGCTGGATCCCCAGCAGAGTCGCCAGCTGTCGCTACTGCGAAAATCGGCGCCGGCTGAACAGAAGAGTCGCCACCGTGCGTTATTTATCCCACGGAAGGGAAAGGAAACGCTCAGAGTAAACCTCGCACAACACGGGAAAGGTATGGTCGTCGCAACCAAAACCTGGGTTCGGGAGTCGGTTACGCAAGGGGAAGGTATTAGCACCCCTCACGTCCGTCGTACTCGACGGGATCCACGCTTGTTTTCGGGTATGGATTGTTATTCTATCTAAACTATAGGTCAAGGGTTGAGAAGAAAAGAGAATGAAAATAAAATGAAAATAAAAATGACTCGGCAAAGTATCGCACTTTATGCCTACGTATTCCCGTCTGGACCGAGAAATCAGAGTCAACGTAGTTCGCCTACCTACGGGAAAGGAGGGGAAGGTTGCTCGCTAGGATATCGCATCCTATGCCTACGTACTTTCATACGGCATGAAAGATCAGAGCAAACGTAGTTCGGGCCACGTACGACACAAGCCTGTCTTGGTTGGTTTTATTCCTTCTGAAAAAGGTTTTCTTGATTGACAGTCCAAGCGGACAAACATGACGCTTTGATGAGTTCACATTCTTTTACGGAAGAAGTGTCTTTTATTGTGCTTGAAATCTTTATGTATTTTTCTGTTTGTTTTGAGAAAGAAAGAGACAGAACTCTAACCTACGGTTGCAAAGGGAAACAAACTAACCTAATGTTATCATGCATGGGTTAAGACCTAGTGTCTATCATGCTCCTCTCTTGCACAGAGAGAAACAGAGATCCTACGGGATAGGCAGAAACAGAAACAATACCAGATATATACAGTAAAGCAGTAAAATGCATGGATGCAACAGTACAAGCGAGGCAAGGGAGTCCCACTCAACCTCGAACCTAGAAAACAATAGGCGAAAGTGAACAGGCTTCACTTTCAACCCCAGCAAGGTAAACAGCAAACAATACAGTCCAGAAAACCAATCAATACATCAACAAATGAAATACAGCCAAAAGAAACAGCATCAGCAGCTCTGAATCAACATCTGGCTTCAAGTAATTCACAAGCTTCAACAAGCATCAATCTCCATCTTCATGGCCTTCAGACAAGGGCTTTGATCATCAGTCTTCCATCTGCAATGGCTTTTCTTCAAGCTCAAGCCTCCAGGATGAGGGATTAGTCACAAGAGTGAATTGGGTGTTAAGCAATCAGCTGACTACCAAAGGTGGTGAACAGACTGCTTCTAACACAAGAGACATTTCCTCTCAAGAGTTCTATCTCATAGACACTGTCACCAAGCCTTCCAAAGGAAGGGGGTGAGTGTCTTAGAGAGACTCTGAATCACAGAGAAGAATGGATGCAGACAAGGCAATCCATGTTTGAGAAACAAAATTTCTAATCTAGAGCTCTGCCTAGCTCCTAAACCCTAATCTCCTCAGCATCTGCCATCAAGAAACTCCTCCTCAACTCTGACAGTTGATCTTCCATCTTTGAATCTCCAATAGCTTCATCTTCACAAATCTTCAGCTTCCCCAGGGCCCCAGACAAACCCAATACCCATACAAACAATCAATAAACCCCAGAGGGCACACCACACCAAACAACAGATATACAGACAGTAATAATAGCAGTAGGAGAATCCTAACTGTTCTCTAAGGGATCTAATAACTACCCATAGCCCCTATAGTCCCATAACTAATCTATTCAAACCCTAAGTCCTAAGGGGAATGAAATCAAACTCCTAAGTTGTCACCTAAAAACCCTAGTTTTGTTCCTGATATTCAAGCATCTATTAATCACCTAAAATTAACCTCTAAAAATGGGAACTAAAATATTTCTACAAACTTAACATCTCATCTAAGCAATATGAAAAGAATGATCAAAAAATATTAAAGCATGTGAGAGAACAAAAATCATAAAAATGATGCATGAAATGAATTATTTAATGTGACATTTATTTAGAAAATATGAAAAAAATATGAAATAAAACTAAAAATGCAATTTTATTTTTCTACAATATTCTAGACATTTTAATGAAAATATGGTAAAAAGAATGGATTAAAAAGCATTTTTTATGAATTATTTATGAATTAATGAAAATGGTAAAAATTAAAATGAATTAAAACAAATAAACCAAATAAAATGAGGGAGGGGGGTCAGAATAGGAACTCGCCCCAGTTCAAATACATTGGGCCAGCAAACAGGGGGGTGTTGGTAGCGTTTTATCAAAGCCCAGAGTTCACTCAGAATTCAAAGAAATAACCACAACGCGTTGGGGGTAAGAATAGTAACAGAAACACGTTCAAACTTGGTTTTGGGCCTAACACGGGGGTGGGAATAACAAAATTCAACTCAGGCCCGCCCGTTTCAATTAATGAAACGGTGCGTTTTGGCCAGGGTCCTTCCCTCCAATTTCAGATCAAACGCTGGCCATTGGATCTTACTGATAGTCAAAGGTCCAAACCACAATGAACGGCTATGATTGCATCTTCCCCAAATAACCTGCAACCTAGGGTTTCACTTCACCATGCGAGCTCATGCACGAGCTATTTTCCCCCTCTCTGTTCTCCATCTCCAAGCCACGAATCATCACGCCATAAACACGAAAGTTGCTCAGGATCTTCCCCTCTACAATCCTATACCACTAGCTCAGTCTGAAACTCACAGAATCTCTCAACCCGATCGAGGTAAAAACTGATCATCATGAAATCATACTGATATGCATCATCACCATTCTTCCCCAAACTTACCCTAAACTAAACTACACCTAATGGAGATTAATTTGATCAATCACGCTACAATTATGATGCACTAATCTAAGAGATATAAGCACCAACAGTTTGTTACACCTGTCACTAACCATCACCAATCCTTTCCAAAATCATCTAACTTAATCTCCTAACCACCTAGATCAAGTCTACACTAATAAAATCATGTGAAACCAACAGAATCAAGCTAATCGAATGAAAACTTACCTGATGAGAAACCTTGAAAACAGCTATGGAAATGGAAGATATGAAGCTTTTGAGACTTGGATCTTGATTCACCAATTCAATACTCAATTCTGTATGCACAATTTTGGAGGTTCCTTGCTTGAATCATGCAATTCACTTGAACTTGTGATTTTGATGTTGATGAAAGAAGCACTCGAAAATGGATGAGAACTACCAAAACCTTGCTTCAATTATGGTCTATGATGATGATGGAGTAAAATTGAATTGATCTTGATGAAGATTGATGGAGAATTTGAGAGATTTGGAATGAAACTTTTATGAAAAAGTGTGAGAAATTTGTGGAATTCTTGGTGCAAAATGAGGCCAACCCTTGCCAAATTCTCCTTTCATGAATATATAGACCCCAATGGTACATTCTAGATCCATCTTGCACATTCCCTTGTTTTCAAACTTTGGCTCATTTTGATTATGTTTCTTAAAAGGTAAGCAACCATGGATAACTTCATTTTTTCCTTCTAAACTCAAAAAAGTGCTTGAACCATTGTTCTTAGAATTGTTTTTCCATTCAAAATCATATATTGGAAGTCTCCATTTGGACTTGTAAATCTCCCAAACCATTTTTCACTTTGAAATTATTCACTTTATAAGCCTTTTTAGTTCATATTTTGACCAATCATGTAACCCCATGCTATGAGCTTCTCCAATAACTTGTGACCTTCTTTCTAGACTTAAAATCCCATTTGGAGCAAGGTTGATGTTGTAAGTTTTTCCATTTGAGGCCTCCTTGTATGAGTTTTTGGTATAGGTTAAAATGACCTGTAATTCACAAATGCCCAAAATACCCTTTGCTTGTCAAGACCATAAGTTGAGTTCTCCACATCATATGAAGGCATACCATACCATTCTAGAAAGCTAAGACAATGAGGAACAACTCTTATGTTGACCAAGAATTCATTTGAAATCTCCTTGAGGGGCAAAACTAGCTTGGAAGTCAAGTCACTTTCACAGACAAAAATTCAGACACCCCAGATGACCTGTAACTTGTAAGGACCATAACTTGAGTTCTATAAATCTCCTTGAGGTCTTCCACCACTCAAATTAAAGGTCTTGAGATCCTCTACAAGTTTCATGTTGGCCAAGAAGCCATTTGAAGCTAGCATTTTGACTTATCTTGCTTGGAAATTTGACCTAAACTAGGGGATTTTACAGAGAAACCCTAATTTAGTAACTCCTCTTCTCCTTGATTTCTCTTGAATTCTCCTTGTCATATCTCCATATCCTTCTTCATATGTCAAATGTTGATCCCCACATCTCTCCAATAGACTTGAATGCCCTCTTAAGTCAGTCAACTGACCTAGGGTTGACCTAGGGTTGACCCAGATGAAACCCTAGTTGACTGTCTTCCACTATAGCTCTTGTGCTTTCATCAATGACTTGCTTTCTTCTCCAAATGACTTTGTAAGTCTCTCATAAGGTCTAGATGCTCTCCATACCTTCACTCCACAGCTCACAACCCTCTTGTTGATCCTCAGATACCCTCAGCTAGGAGATGGACTCAAGGCTTGATCTGCTGAACTCCTTGCTTTCAAATTCTTTCCTGATGACTTGAATGAGATTGAATTGGAATAATAACCTCTTGCTAGGCCTCTAGAGATGAAAATAATGATTGGTCCCCTGTTGAATGACTTGCTATGCTTATGCTATGCAGATGGTTAGTCTATGTACATGACTCTATATGCAAATGCTAATGATAATGAAACATAAATCCAAGGAATAAGGTTGGGCAAATTTTAGGGTGCAACAACAAGCTGTTGACAGCTTCACCAAAACTCTTTAAACTTTCTTCACTGTAGTACATCACCGCTTCTTCTCTAACACTGATAACTCAAATTCCCAATATACCACATGACCCCCTATAATCTTCTAATACACCAAAACATCGTTGGTTACACAACCACCGACTCACTCATCTGAGTATGGAAAATCTTATGTCACACAGACATTCACTTTGTAAGTCATGGCGGAAATACGAACTGCACCCTCTACAACATCCAACATATTCCATTAACGAATAACTTAATTCCACGTCACTACTTTCTCATCATATAGAGCACTGCAATGATTCCCAACGCTTCTAACCTCGCGTCATTCTGAATTACGGTTCTCCCGTCACTACAAAATCACGAAAACAACATCCTCCACTTAGAAGGTTATTCCATACATCTTCAACTTCTTGAAATTGTTGAAGGTCTAACCATATCAATCTTGTATCCCATATCTTATTCCTTTTGATAATTACCAAAAGTCACCATCTACTCTTATATACTTGACCTCACAGTCTGTTGCCGTAGCACCCACACCAAACGCGAGTCTCAACTACTTAATCAATTTAATTCTTTGACTATCCAAACACACATATGACATGGAGCTCTCAATATCAAACCAGTCCTCATCAAATAAGTCATTCCCCACTTTATTCCACATCCTAGCTCTGTATCACTTATCTTGTCAGGATAACTTTCAGACATTCATAACAAAACGGCAAACTGCCAACCCCTTACTTTCATTAGTGCTCAAAATCCTCATCAAAGTTTAACACTCTAACATTGTCCTGCGTCGACTTCTCAGAACACTCCTTAAGAATTTGGCTTCACTCTGAACAATTCACCACACACACCACCTAAGCTCGCAAGACACGTTTATTCCATCCAACACAACTTCCCAACTACTATCAACAAGAGATTAAGGGTGATCAGTTCCTCAATTTGTCAATAGATAGCCGAAAATCATGGTGGAGTATAAACCCGTCTTTACCAAACTATAATAGTGTTTCAAACCACGCACTGAGCTACAACTCTGCACTTGCAGCATCCTGGAGAATCACCAGCTCCTCTCCCACTTCGATCATTCCCACTTCTACAGACAAGGTTAACAACGGACATGTATCGACAGTGTTTTCACACACATGTCGCATACAATGGAACAACCAATCAACACAACTTGGCCGGACGGACCGACCTGCTCTGATACCACTAATGTAACACCCCTTTCTAAACCCCGCAATTAATGAAAATAATCAGAGTATGATTAACATGCATTCATTCAAGGGTGTCACACTTAAATTTCAAAACACCTGCCATGTTCATTAACACAACAATAAAAGATCATGTTTTACAATTCTTTTCACTTTGCATGAAACAGCGGATTCAATTCAAACAGATATTTTCATAAAAGGAATATTCGTTTTGATCACATGATTCAACCATAATCGGGCACTAAGGCCAATTTCTCATAGCTTCAATAAATATGAAAACATAACACATTTCTATGAAATGTAACCAAGCGAATCCCAGTGTTACATGACCAGAGCATGACTCGACCCAACTTAATTAAATCACTAAACAGCTAGACCGATGGCAACCTCGCACCACAAGCAACTCTACTCTGGATACCTGCACGATGTCATATAGGACATCATTCCAGCAGAAGGGTGAGAAATATTATCATAAAATCAATGCATATAATTATGTGCATGAACATTCATAAAATACATAAATGCCACATTTCTCACCACTTTACATAATCACTTCTCACATGCTTCCCCATTTATATATTTATATAACGAACATGATTAACTATCGAACATGTTATCATGCACATATCCATGGTTCTTATTATTCCACATTTTCATACACATAAGCACGTTGTATACATCAATTACATGGTCATAACTTATCCAAAACATTATAGTCATGCACATAGCATACTTTCATACAACATTTCCAATTATGCAAGTCATGTACATACACGTAAGCACAACTCTAATCAACAATCCTATCTATGCCATATGGCTCACGTAAAGCCCATCAATTCCACCAATTCCCCGTTCGGGATTGTGGGTATATCATTCATACCCCACCAGGAACAACACATAGTCATTCTACCCCGGTGATCACTCTGCTGGGAACGACATCTTGTCATTCCACCCCAGTATACATGAGCCTTACACGCATTCATTATTTCAATATCATCAACATGAATCACTAAGCAATGCACATATATATACATAATATATTTTCATGCATTCTTCACTTACAATTGCACATAAACAACACTGCATTACAACATTTATCAAGCAATGCATACAATATGTTTATTCCAACCCCGATTCACATAAACGTCAACATATACATATAGCCACACATATACATATATCATTTAGCATATTCAACCATGCCATTCATCATAATTCATATCAGCCCACATAAACATACACATATTATGTTTATTTTCCATGCTCCACGGCAATAATGATAAATGCAACTCATAGAGACCGACTCACGACTCCATGCAGATGCAAATGCGGTACCGACTCATTTCAACAGATTCTCTAAGGAATCGAGTATTCAGCAGATCCTCCACGGGATCAAGTACTCAGCAGATTCTCCACGGAATCAAATATTCATCAGATTCTCCACGGAATCGAATATTCAGCAGATCCTCCACGGGATCAAGTACTCAGCAGATTCTCCACGGAATCAAATACTCTAGCCAATCCTCCACGGGATTACATGTTATGACCGATTCTCCGAGGAATCACACAATGCAATTGATTCTCCAAGGAATCACACAATGCAACCAATTCTCCAAGGAATCTAATATAACCATCAAACGAGGTTCTGCAAATCCTCCGAGGGATCAATCAACACAAAAATGCATACTATGTTCACAAACATACTCATTGCATTTATCACATACATCGCATATATCTATCATGCATTCACATTATGCACCATTCCACACATGGTTTACACACATATCAGCCTATCAATGCGTTTCTATTCAATTCGAGCAAATACACAAGATTATCAAATATTCAAGATTCACCATTTACTCTACAATCTAGGATTCACGCCTTTCGGCCACCCACAGCACGATATGTCAAAATATTTCACACATCAATCATTCATGTAGGCATTAATCATAATTGAATCAACCAAACATCATGCTATGAACAAACAGCAAAACAAAATAACACTGCCAGGTTCGCCAACCTTCGCCTGGCGAAGCCACGCAGCGAATGCTCGCTGGCCTTCGCCTGGCGAACTTCCCAGCGAAGTCCACTGGGAGTAATTCTGGAATTACTCGCTGAGGCTCGCTACACACTCGCCTGGCGAACCTTCGCCTACTCACTTCGCCTGGCGAACTTGCCAGCGAATACAGGGTATTAGCTTCTGACTTGCTTCGCTACAGCTCGCTGGGTTTCGCCTGGCGAAGCTTCGCTGCCATTCGCCTGGCGAACTTGCGAAGACAGAACTTCCATGGCTGCCTCAAAGCCCAAACTCCACACAACCAACCGATTAAAAGCCAACTCGCTCCAGAAAGTTCAACACCACGATACCCGACTTAAATATGACATATATACTCGACTCTATCCGATTAAAACATCATTTTACCGATTAAATCATTTTCGACCTAGAATTGAAAAGCATAGATTTCACTCGAACCATCCACATAACACATACATAATCATACACATGGATTGGATAATAATGTTTCTCACCCTTACCTTGATTCAATCGAAGCTTTGGGCTGCTCTTGATGATTTCCACACTTTTCTTCTTCTTCTTCTCTTTTCTCCTCCTTTTCCTTCTTTCTCTTTTTCTTTCCTTTTTCTTTCCCTTACCACTCTTTTTCCTTTTCTTTCTATTTCTATCCTTTATATTTCTTTTTCTCATTCATTAGTTGTCAAATGACCAAAATGCCCTCCATTCTAAATTTTACTCGAAAATTCTCCGAAACGGTAAAATATCAGAACATACCATATTCACAAATTAATTCCACGAATAACACAAGTATTACTCAAATCCAATAAAATGCTCCACAAAATGCGATAATCAAAATCGGGGCGTTACAGTACGTCCGACACTGCAAATGTTGAACCCATCAATGTATAAGACTCGTCTCTGAAGCCTCCTCCACTCAAGAAGAAGAACAGGGGTACTGGAATAAAGAAAATTCCAACCAGTCCCAGAGTGGCTCCCATTCCGATAACTAAACAACGGAAGAAAGTCGTTATTGGCAATATGGTGAAGATTACCTTAGCAGCTAAGAAATTAGTGTTAAATGAAAGTTCCAATCCTAGTTGTGACGACGAGACCTTAAAAGTACTTTTAAACTTTAATTTTCTTATTATTCTTTTTTTGCTAATATACTGACGAGTACCGTATTTGTAGGACAAACCAGTAGCTCAACCTATGGTGACTTCGACTGCTATGCCTGCCCCGACCAACAGTTCTCCAGCCTAACAACCTTTTGTCATTGTAGCAATTATTGACAAAGTCAACAAGCCCATAGAAGTTGAAGAAAACACTTCTCACCAATCCATTATTTAAGAATGCTTGTAGAATCTTAAAAGGCCTCCTTCAAAACTTTACCAATCCATGTGCATTATTTGGGGACCACTTGTCCAACATCCTATCTTTTTGATCCATAGGCAATATGACCTTCCAAACTAAGTCTTCTTCATTAAATGGTTTGAGTTTAACCTTTTTGTTGTACGCTTTAGCGACCCTCTCTTTTTGTCTTATCAAGACATCAAGAGCAATTAGTTTATCCTCATCCAACTTAGCCAACTCGTCGAACATCATTCCCCAATAAAAATCAATTGGGATTTTAGATTGACTTTGAATCCTGACTGACTGCAGGTAAATTTTTAAAGGCAACACTACATCATGTCCATATACCAGTCAGAAAGGTGTAGATTTAGTCGACTCTTTGAGAGAGATGCAACATGCCCACAAGACTTGGTTTAGGGTTTTATGCTGATTCTTTGGCTTTTGGCCCACATGTTTCTTAATCAGCATGATCAATATCTTATTGGCTGCTTTGACCTGACCATTGGCCTGAGAATAATATGGTGTCAAATTTAAGATTTTATATCCTATTAAGGATGCAAACTCTACCATTTTACGCCCTGTGAAAACTGAGCCTTGGTCAGTTGTGATGGTTTCAGGAATCCCAAACCTGTATATGATATGGTTTTGGATGAAACTCATCACCTCCTCTTGGTCGACATTGGGTAAGGGTATAGCCTCTATCCACTTAATGAAATATTCTATCCCCACTAAGATATAATTATGTCCTTTTGACGAAGAGGGTTTGATCTCGCCAATTATGTCTAAAGCCCAACCTCTGAAAGGTCATGGATTTACTATTTAATGCAGCTCACTAGCAGGCACATGTTGGATACCTAAATGCTTTTGGAACTCCTTGCAACCCTTGGCAAAGTCTATACAATATTTCAACATGGATGGCCAGTAATATCCTAGTCGACATAACAACTATTTCATCTTATGAGCAGCCTGGTGTGAACCATATGACCCTTGTGAACCTTGAATATTGCCAAGTAAGCTTCACTTTCGCCTAGGAATTTGAGGAGAAGTCCTTTAGGAGTCTTTTTCAGTAACTCATTACCTATAATCATATAGCTCAAAGCTCTTTACTTAATCTTTCTATCAGTAAACCCCATTGGATTTTGCATATGGGTTTTCGCCAGTCATCATCTGACATCAAGTCAATGGTGAAAACCTCAAAATTCATTCCTCTATCGAATTCCAAATCCTATAATTCTTGTGAATATTTGCGCTCATATGCTCCCTGAAGTTTTAACATTGACGAGGTGTCTTGGACGTTATATTCTAATACCAATTTTTCCTTAATCTTGACTAAGTCTTCTAACATTTCCTTTAAAAAAATTTATCCCGAGGCTATCTGAGCCAAATCATTAGCCTTTTGATTTTCCAATAGAGGGATGTGGTCGATCAACAAGTAGTTGAATTGCTTCGACAAAGGATTGGCTCGTACAAAATACAACATCAAGTTCTCTTTGATGCACTTGTACTCTTTCCTTAACTATCAAATCACCGGCTCTGAGTCTTCCTTTAATTCGACTTCTCTTGCCTCCAAGTACAACATAATATGAAGGCCCGTTATTAAGGTTTCATACTCTACCTCATTATTAGAACATGCCCCTTTAATCTTGTATCTAAACATGGTGGATATGTTCTATAGATAAAGTATAAAAATACCTACTCCATAACCATCCTTATGCTTGGAACCATTGAAGTAAAACTTCCAAGGTCCTGTTCCCATATACGGTGTTGATATGTCGACCACTAAATGGTCAACAATGAAGCCAGCGGAAATTAGTCCTTTTACTGATTTCAAAGGACAACAAGTCAAAGAATATACAGTGATTGCTAATGCCCATTTCCCTATTTGACTATGGAGAATAGGTTTTGATAGCATATGTAATTAAGTTGAAATGAGAATAAACATAAACTTCAACTAGTTTAATATAATGCTTTAATTTAGTACAAGAGAAGTACAAGCATAAACATAATTTCCAATTGAGTTATACCTAGTTTTCACATCTATGAGAATTTGAATGAGGTAATATATGGCTCTTTCGACGCCATTATCATCCTTATGTGCTAACATAAGGCCTATGGTCGAATCAGATGTGGCTATGTACAATTCATGGTCCTATTTCTACTTGGAGATAATAATACTGGAGGCTTCATTAAATATTGCTTGATGCTATCAAAAACCTCTTGTTGTTCATTCCCCCAAATAAAGTTGCTATCTTTCTTGAGTCAAAGGAGTGGCAAGAATGATTGAATTTTTCCACTTAGGTTAGAGATGAATCTTCTCAAGAAGTTGATCTTTCCCAAAAAAATTGGAGATGTTTCTTTATCGAGAGAGGCTTGAGATCTACAATTGCTTTTGTCTTGTTCTGATTGATTTTTATGCCTTTCTTGTGCACCATAGATCCTAAGAAATCCCCTGTACCAACACAAAAATTGAATTTCAATGGATTCATTTTCAATCCATATTTCCTCATCCTTTGAAAGGACTGTTGAAGATGGTCCAAGTGACCATTTTATGAAGAGAACTTTATAACGGTATCATCAATGTAGACCTGCATAAAGGTCTCAATGAAATCATGAAACATATAACTCATGGCACATTGGCAAGTCGCCTCGACATTTTTCAGACCGAAGGGCATCACTATCCATTCATAAGTGCCTAATGTATCTGGGTATCGAAACACCATTTTAGGTACATCTTCTTCAGCTATAAATATTTGATTATACCCAAAGTAACCATCTAACATACTTAAATATTCATGACTTGCAGCTGAATCAACCAGCACTTTTGCCACATGCATGGGGTATTCATCTTTAGGTATGGCATTATTTAAATCCCTAAAGTCTATGGAAACTCTAAGTGTACCATTTTCCTTTATAACTAGAACGATATTAGCTAACCATTCAACATACCCGGTTGTTCTTATAAATTTTCTCTTAAGCAGCCTTTTGATTTCTTCCTTGATCTTCAACATCACTTCAGGCGCGAATCTCCTTGGCGAGTGCTTCACCAGCTTTTTCCCATGTCAATTTGGTTTCAATTCCACCATATCCTGTCTTAAACCTGGAATATCATTGTAATCCCATGTGAAGCAATCTATGTATTCCTTTAGCAGCTCGACTACTCTTTCCTTCATGTCTAGCTCAATCCTGGCGTTGATGTAGGTTGGCCGATTCTCCAATCCTTCGCCCAAGTCTACTTATTCTAAAGGATCATGGGACTGCATTTTCATATTAGTTCCAAATGGGTCTTTTTCAAACCTCAAAGGCTCGTTGTCGTAAATGCAATTGAGCCTCCGACTTTCTGAAACTGTTGTCTGGCCTATAAGGCCATCTCCAGTGTTTTCGGAGGTTTCGACACTGGCTCCATAAGCCTTATTCTGGGAAGTTTCAGCCTCTAAGGTCAATTTTATTCTGTTTTCAGCCATGTAGGCCAAAATCTGAGCCAGCGACTGCGACTCAGGAGTCATTTTCATTGACCATTGTTCACCCAGTGGGGGGCAGACTTCCCTCTTTGATAGGATCGGTTTCTACCTACTCTTTGTCCTAGATGAATCCATAATTTGGGTCTAAATTCAAAGACTAGCTTAAGTCCTTCTGAGGTGTATGCCTCTTTCGCAACATAGCATGGAGATATTTTCACCAAATTCCTGTCAAAATCTTTCTTCCCGACCTTGCCTATTTCGGCCTTATAGTAGCTTTGGTCAGCTTCAATATTTTCTATAATGTCATTCTCTCTCCAGATGGCTACCCTTTGGTGAAACGTTAATGGTACTGCTGTAATACCTTGTATCCACTCATGTCCAAGCAGAAAATTGTAATTTGCATTGGATCTGATAACCATAAATAAAGTAGGTCTGAATATGGATCCAACTGACAAGTCGATCTGGATCACACCCAGTATATTACTAGTCTTACCATCATAGTTGGATAACACCATGTTGTGGAGCCTAAGATCTTCATCTGTCTTTCCCAAACTTTTGAACACCAAATACGACATCAGATTTACTGTTGTACCACCATCTATGAACACTTTGTTAACAGCCTTAGATTCTACTTTTTCCCTGATAAAGAGCGACTTCAAGTGATACATCATGTTGAGATCAGGCCTTTCAAAGACTGCCTATTATTCCTTGGCCACGCCATTGTTCATGACATAGTAGCATATAGGCTTCTGATTGATATCCTCATTTGGAACTAAATCCTCTTCGACCTCAAACACTTCTGACACCCGATCATATTTGACCGGCATAACTGACACTATTCCACAATTAATATGAAGGTCGTCTCTTGAACCTTCATTGAAGTTATCTTCTACCATCTCATCATCTGACTCAGGAGTATATTCAGGGTCCTTCTGCCTTGGTCGGGGAGAGTAATAGGGTACATAAGCATCCTTGGACTCAATGGAGTATTCAAGATCATGGTGATGGGGGTCCTCCTCTTCTAGCAAAGGAGTATAACCTACAGTGTCATCCTCTGATTGAGGGGAGTATTCAGGAGTCTTTTCCATAAATCTAAGTCCCCCTTTGACTGCAGGGGGCTCTGCAGTTGTTTTCGAAACAAAGTGTGGTTGTTCTCCCTGTTTGATCATTTTGGAGTGGGGTTTTTGACCATGCTTCGTCAAAGTTGCATTGCACTTTCTCCCCAGAGCTCCATGCTCATTTGTTAAGGCTTCTCTTTCAGCCTTCTTCTTCCTCTAATGACGCCTCCACTGAGTACACGTCATAGGGTTCTTTCCCTTGTAGGTCGAAGGGACATGTTATTTTCTCTTCACCTCCTTCTGGGCCTTGTCACTTGGAATCCCAGGCTTAGGGCTAATCTCCTTCCACCTTGGATGGTTCACCCTCTTTTGGTTGAGGGGCTTCACCCACTTATCTTTTGGTGCATTTTCAAGTGACTTGAAGCTTTTCTATCGAGGGTGCTGAAATTGCCTCTTGTACTCCTCGTTCCTACGGAACCTGCCTCCACTGTTAGGAACGAACGTAGTTATTCGACCTCCGCTCGTCCACGCTCAGGGTTAGTCCTTCGAGAACTCTCCACTTTCTTTTCCACTTCGTCATCAAACACAACACCGCAACATAGACACAACATTATCTTATAGTCATTGAGCTTACAACGCTCAATAAAATCAATTAATCCCTCTTCAAACTGGGGGTAAACCTCTTGGAAGTTGGAATCAACAATAGCGGAGATCTTCTCTCCCTTGTTGACATCCATGTTGGAACCATCAATAGCTTCACCCTCAAGGTGTCTATAGGTTCAGCATAGTGGACCTTTTCCATCTGCATGGGGTATGTGTCAACCTTTATCATTGACTTTGACTTCTCGCCAAACTACAATCTTCCATCATTCAAAGCCTTTTGAACCAAGTCCCTAAAAAGAACACATTGAGAAGTCTTATAGCCTAAGAAATTATGATATTTGCAAAAACCTTTTTTCTTCCTTTGTTCAAAAGGAGGAGTCATTAAACCATTAGGTAATGTACTTTGACCATCTTTGGCGAACTTTTCGTTTTTGCTAGTCTCGACAGGACTTTTCACGTTTGGTGGCTTTAATAGTTTACAAACATAAGTGGGGTTGGCTTCAATTCAGCCACATTGACCTTACCTTCCTCAAAACAACCATCACCTGCATTTGAGACATAATTGGTTGCGTCTATGTAAGCAAAATTTTGTTTTCATGATATTTACTAGTTCTGGCTTTCTCAACTTTTAGGCGCTTGACCTGATGCACCTTATCTGCAAGTTGTGTCATGTCCCTCAAGTATTAAGTATCCAACTTTTTCCTAATTGAATAGTCTAGGCCACCAGCGGCCATTTCGACTAATTCATGCTCGGGCACCCAGGTGAAGCACATGGCTTTGAGAAGTCTAAACCTATTCAGATAGTCATCTATCAACTTAAGGACCTTTTGATTAACACTCGTCAACTCCTTCAAACTAATATTCGACTATCCCATATAGAATTATTCATCGAATGACCTTTCTAATTGGCTCCATGATTGGACATAATAAGGGGATAGTTGTGAACCAAATAAAGGTGTTATTGGTTAGATAATTTGGGAAATATTTTAGTTTCAAATTCTCATTATTCGCTAAGTCGCCAGCCTCAGTTTGATACCAACGACGTGCTCTACTGTCGACTCATTAGTGTCTCCAGCAAACTTAGTAAACTTTGAGACTTTCAATCCCTTGGGAAGCTCCGACTTTCAAACGTATTATGACAATGGGGAAATGAAATTTGGTTGGTGGAGTTCCACATTAAGGCCATTATGGGCAAAAATTTATTCGGCCACATTTGTTATATTTTTCTTCCCAACAAGATTGTTTTGTTGGACATACCTACGTACTTGGTTAGCATTTTGATGTCTCTGGACTATCAGAGGCCTATGGTTATTTTGTTTTGTTTGCTCTCCAATTAATATAGGTCCTTGCTGCAACTCCTGGTTTAGACCACATTGGCCTGTGATGTCCCATTATCAGGAGTTTTGACCACTCTTACATTAGATATATGTGGAGTTGGTTGAACTGGTACCTGGGGCGTGCCAAAGAAATCAGCGATGCGTCCCATTTGATTTACTAACACCTCATAAGTCTGATTTGTATTCACAATCAACAGGTTAAAAATAGTTCCCATTTGTTAGGTGAGGGTATTCACTAATTCTAAATTAATCTCATCCATTTTTTGCCTTATAGCCATCATAGAAGTTGTATTCAAGGATGGCATGCTCTGGAGGATATAATTTACCCCTCCTAGTCGCGCCATATTATTGATAGTTGACACTGAGGCATTATAAGGGTTATATAATGGCATTTTGGCCATCACATTGTCACTAAAAGTTGACATATTTGGTTGTAGGTTAGCCATCATAGATGTTGGCATACCATAAGGATAATCTCTACCAGGAAATGGCGTCATTGCGACCGTTGATACCATTGGAGCCGATGTCAAAAGAACTAGCTCCACAACCGCCGACACAACTAGTTGTTGTACTACATCTTGAGGGTTATTCTGGGGAGTAACGTTATTTACAAGAGGCCAAGACATACTAGAAAAAGCCTTACCACTCCTTAATTGCATACAAAATACCCATAAAGGACTCTTAAGAATAGAATACTATTTTCAAAATGTGAAGAAAAAAACTCTAAACGAATATGAAACTTTGTTCTGTTGGGCGTGCCAATTTTTTTATGTTGAAAAATGGTAAAGAGTCGTTGGTCTCCAAATTAAGGGTTACTTGCAGAATCAACCAGTGAATCCTAGGACATAGTGCCAAATAACCTCTTCGTTATCAAAGTTCTTATGTTTTGAGTAAGTGCTCTAGACTTGGTTGAAATGTAATTTCTAGTAAAATACGAGAAGACTTCGACTACTTTAGAAATGCTTAAATGAAGTAATCAAAAATAGGAAATGTTGAATGAAAGTGCTTGAAAAGAAGTGAAAGTAAAGAACACAAATCAAGTGTAAACTAAACGAAACTAGAAACTTTGCATTAAAAGTAAAGTATGGTGATTCATTTGCTTTTACATTCACTCGTTTCTCTTAACGTTGATACTTTGAGTTTTATGTGAGATTTTTGTAATACAATGAATCCCTCAATTCAACATAATCAACTCCTATATATACAAGTGTAAAATAACTACCCCTAACATTTCTATTCTCTGTGTTCGCCACTTGAAGCTCTACATGCAATCCATCTTCAGACTTTCTCTACATGTCTCTTTAGAAAGAAAACCTCAAGCAGTTATTAATATTTGAACATGATATGACGCGCCCAAATAAACGCTCCTTCGACCAACCTGTTACTGTGGTAAGACCTATATGGTCGAAGTATAATTGTGTCAAAATGTTTCTTGCAACATCCTAAAATTATCTAAGTCCAAGATCTTGGTCGAACCAAAACTCCTTCTCTTTGCTCCTGTTTGCTGGGGTTTTCTCTTAATCGAAAATTCTGGCTAACAAGGTTCTTATAAGATTTATTTCCCAGTCATTAACAAAGTTGATGTCAGTAGAGATGTCATAGCTAAAGATTCATAAATTTGGGATTAGAGCAAGTCTCAATCCAACTCTAGTGCAGTGTCAACACTAGAGTCTGATTCTGCCTCTGAAGGAGATTATGCGTCTGAAGGTGATTTTGACTCTAAAGTAGAGTCTGAATCTGAAGATGACTCTGACTCTAAAAATGAGTTTGAATCTGAAGATGAATTTGACTTTGAAGGTGAGTCTGACTCTGATGGTGGATTTAACTCTAAGGGTGATCCAGCCTCTAAAGGTGATCTATCCTCTAAAGGTGGAACTTCTTAAGGTGAAACTTCTGAAGTTTGTCTTGCTACTGAAGGTGAACTTGCACAGTTCTAAACACCACAGAGAGTTAGAAAGATACCAAGGAGACTTACATACTTTGGGTTGTTGCAAGATACTGAGATTGACTCTGAAAGGAAAGTCATAAAGAGTGTCATGATAGTGGACTCTGAGCCTGTTAATATTAATGAGGCTCTCAAGAAAAAGGTGTGGGTGAACGCTATAAAGGAAGAGCTAAAGGCCATTGAAAGAAACAATACATGGGAATTGATTGTTCTACCTCAAAACAAGAAATTCATTAGTGTGAGATGGGTTTTCAAGATAAAGATGAAGCCAGATTGTTCACTTGATAAGCATAAAGTTTAGTAGCTAGAGGATTCTTACAAAAGTGTGGTTTAGACTACTTTGAAATGTTTGCACCTGTATCTATACATGAAACCATGAGCTTGGTTATTGTTATAACTGCAAATAGGAATTGACCTCTGATACATTTAGATGTAAAGTCAGCTTTTCTAAATTGTTCATTACCAGAGGAAGTTTATGTCTTACAACCTCCTGTATTTTTGAAAGATAACAAATAAAGGATGGTGTATAAGCTGCATAAACCCTTGTACGGGCTGAAACAAGCTCCAAAGACTTGAAATCTGAAAATTGATTCATTTTTCAATCATCTGGGATTCAAGAAATGTGAAATGGAATATGGTGTTTATGTGCAACATACTTTTTAAGGCAGTGTGATTATGATGTGTCTTTATGCATATGACATAATTCAAACCATGAGCTATACTTCAGAGATAAACGAGTTCAAAAGGTGTTGATGAATATGGTATATTTTCTAGGGAATTTTTTTTTAATTCTGAGAAGGGAAGTATTGTGCACCAACTAAAGTATGAACTTGAGTTGATGAATTGTAAGTCAGCATTCACATCTGCTAAGACAAATTATAAGTTGGACTCTGATGGTGATGGAGAGGATGTAGATGCTACAACCTTCAAACAGTTGGTTAGTTGTCTGAAATATATGTGTAACACCAAGCCTGACATATGTTATGCAGTTGAAATAGTGAGTAAGTTTATAAGTAAACCAAAGTGGTCACATTACCAAGCTGGAGTCAGATTTCTGAGGTATGTAAAAGGAACTCTGGAACATGGAATTATGTTTCCATTTTGAGTGTCAGATTCTACTGAGTTGATATGTTATTCAGACTCTGACTTGTGCGGTGACAGAGTAGACAAAAGAAACACTACAAGATACATGTTTATGTATCTAAGATCCCCAATTTATTGGTGTTCTAAGAACAAACCAGTGGTTGCATTGTCAACCTTTGAAGCTAAATACATCATTGGCGCTTTGTCAACTTGTCAGGCTGTTTGGTTGATGAATTTGTTGCAGGAACTGAAGTTTAAATTGAGCAAACTAGTCAAGTTAATGATTGACAACAAATATTCCATAAGTCTGGCTAGGAATCTAGTGTTGCATGAAAGCAAAGCTAGCGGAAATCATACCTGAGCACATCGCACGCTCAGCAATACAATAGAGTCGCCACCAAACTTTATTTAGTCCCTAAGAACAAGGAAAATATCGATAAAATCCAAGGGGGAGAGAAATGGGTAAGGGAGTCGATTATGCGAGAGGAAGGTATTAGCACCCCACACATCCGTCGTACTCGATGAGAACCATTCTGAAAGCTTATAGGCTCGGATGGGTGATCTATCTAAAGGCTACTCACAAAAGAGTGAAGGAAAAGGGACGAAGAAAGTGCTCGTGGAGGATTAGGGTCCTCGTGCTTATGTAACCTCATAGAGAAATGAGGAATTCAGAGCTTCGTAGTTCATGGAACAAAGACTGGAAAACGAAAGGGACAGTGTCAAACCTAAGAGCGAAAAGAAAAGAAATAGTGTCGAAACCAAGAGCGAAGAATAAGAGATACAAGTAAAAGGAAGGGCAAGGAATAATGATGTAATGGGCATGGAGTAGGGGTAGGGGTATTCTAATCGAGACTCGGTGATTAACCTAGAGAAAAGGAAAGTTGGACTATGCTAGGGAAAAAAGAAGTTACTCTACTGGGGAAGAAAGGAAATTGACCCTGACTAGGGTAAAAGAAAAAGGAATTGATGCCCGTCATAGAAAAGAGAGATTGGTATTTTAACTGACATGCATTGGTTAACCAAGGAAAAAGAGTTGACTCCACTGGGGAGAGAGCACGTGACTCTGATTTAGGAGAGAAAAAGGATTGGTTTTTCAATCGACGGACGAAAATTAACCAAAGGAACGAGTGTTTTAACAAAAAGAAGGTGTTTGACTTGTTGGGGACTTTGGTACTTTAACAGATGGGCTGTGGTTAACTGAAGAAAGGGGGAAGTTGGTCTTTTAACTGACGGACGATGGTTAACCAACGAAAAGGGTGTTGAACCAAGGAAATATGTTAACCTAAAAAGAGATATGTTAACATACAAAATATGGTCAATCGAGGAAAAAGAGTAAGTAGGCTTTAACTGACGGACAATGATTAATCAATGGAGATAGAGTGTTTTAACCAAAAGGAGGTGATTAGCCCAACAAAGGTTCGTTACTTTAACATATAGGCTGTGATTAACAGACGAAAAAGAAGATGGTTGGTCTTTTAACTGACAAGTAGTGGTTAACCAATGAAAAAGGAAGTTGGAACCAAGATAAGGTTTTGTACTCTGCGAGGGATCCAATATCTTAATAGACAGACTATGGTTAACCGAAAGAAAGAAAAGAAATAAAAGGGAAAATATGACTTCTCTATGGGGAAAAAGAAGATTGGTGTTTAATAGGCAGACTATGATCAACCAAAGAGATGGGTGTTGAACCAAGAAAGGGTTGCTAACCTAAAATTAGATAAAAGACTTGGGGAAAGAAGGAATGATCAAGGATCAACTCTGCTGAAGATTCAGAAGACACTACAATTTGAGGATAGAGGTGACTATTCCAGGCACAGGGCCATTCGCCCCTACCAAAAATAGTCAAAATGAGAGTAGGAATTCTCCATTTTCATTCCTTCTATGGCACTCAAAGTGTAGTGCAAAAAATGAAATCGACAGAGTAACAACACAATTTATACAGTACTCCAATGCGTTGTGCAGACGTCCGACTCAGCAGGCGACTAAGAAAGGAAGGCCAAAAGGAGATCCTAAAGAGAAGAGAGGGGAATTAATCAATCAAAACAAGGTTTCGATAAATCAATAACGGAGAAGAACGTGCCAATAATCTTTCAAGAGAGTCGAAAGATCATCAAAGCAAGTGTGAGTAGTAATGTTAGACAAGATTAAATTTGCTCAAGGAAGAAAAAATTTAATGCATCAAGTTGAATTACAAAGCATTAACAAGAACAAGCTAACATGCACTTCTAAGTATAATCATGTTAACACATAAGCAAAAAGTGTGCAAGAAGTGCTTTAAATATGTTATAAAATTGCAAAATAATCAAGGAAAATCATGCAATTAATCAAGCAAGAGTTGTTGCATGTAGGTACTGACCTAAAACAATGACATTGACATAAACTATGCAAGCATGGGAAAATATACAAGCAAGCATGCCAAAACAGTTCCAAACAGCAAGATTTTTGCAAAAGTTGTCAGGTGTAATTGATTAACATCCTGATGTTAATCGATTACACAATGTCAAAAAGCAGTTCTGAGGCGCAGGAAAATGTGTAATCGATTAGCCTACTGGTGTTAGCCGATTACCACTATAAAAACAACAGAAATAAAATTTTGAAAAACACTTTTCAGAATCACTTATCGCATGAAATCACAATGGATCATAACATAAAAGTAGATGCAAAACTCATGTTAATTCAGAGAAATTGAGCACTAAAAGAATCAATCATGCAAAGCAATTATTCAAGTAACAAATCAACAACTAAGCACTACATTGCAAAAACGCGAGATCAATCAAAAGTGGTGAATTAAGCAATATTCATCAACCTACAAGGCTAAGGTTTGTCTTGGTAATTGTTGTAAGTAAAATGTGATGGAAAGAAGCTTAGAAAACTAGAAAATACCGAGATCTCTAGCAATTTGTAGCGAGAAAACTGAAGATAATGCGATAATTATGTCAGATCGAAATTCGCACAAAAACTCCTTCAATGATCAACTTCCAAAGCTTGAATTGAAGTAAATGATGATGTTGCTGCATAATTTATAAGTGAAATGTAGAGGAATGGAGGTTTAGCTCAAAGAATAGCAAGTTTCAAAGTAAAGATTGCTAAGTTTTAATGGTGGATGAGCTTTCGTGAGGTTTGGTGAAGAAGATGGAGATGATTGAGAGAGAACTGCAGAAAGTGCAGAGCAAATTGAGAGTGATGAATGAAAAAATTCAGAATGAAAATGAAGGTCCTTGAATCAATATGAAGGGTTTGCTTATATGGAGCCTAGATTTTGAGTGAATTAGGCTTGAAATTAGGTATGGAGGTAGTTAAATGAGGTTTGACATTTGATTTGGAGTTAGTTAGACCCAAATCAGTGAGTGAGGTCTAACTCAGTTAGTTATTGGTTAACTCAGTTGGAGAATCCCAATGCAAGCTTAATGATCAAGTGGTCCAAATGCTTGGAAATGAGGGTGCATGGTGAGAATTATTGAAAGTGAGGTAGTGTATCAAATGTAGCTGATAATTATGGCGTAATCACATGTCTAGAACCTTTCACAAGAAGCTAGAATGATGTAGACCAAAGGAGAAGTGTAGGAACTGCTGCAGTGCTGAAAGTCACCAAAAATCTAAAAAACTTGCAGGTGTAATCGATTAACCATATAGTGTTAATTGATTACACAATGTTAAATTCCCCTTGTTTGGCCTAGAATGATGTGCGTTGGCCGTGGTTCCGTGTTTCGACCCCTTGCTTTGATAAATTGGCATAGAAAATCCTTCTATTTTGATGGTATTGATGCTTTGATGACTTTTCGGAGGATATGATCATAATCTCAAGATTCTGTGTGATTTGAATATATACCTGCAAGAAATCCACAGATAAAAATGCTAATGCATATGCGGGGAATGTAAGTGCAAATGCTTATGCAAAAAGGTAAAAGGGGACTTAAATTTTGGGTTACGACGGGAAGAAGTGTGCACATTGATACTAAGTATCATTTTCTGTGTAATTAGGTTAAGAATGGAGTACTTAAGGTTGTTCATGTCAACACTTAGAAACAACTTTTAGATATGCTAACTAAGCAATCAAAACTGAACATTTCATTAATTTAAGGGATGAAATTGGTGTTGTGGATTTTTAACTTGAATTTTAATTAAGCGATGTTGTTGAATGTAATTCAACATTCACGATTAGTTTCATTTGCATTTACATTTGCATTTGAATTTGAATTTGAATTTGAGTTTCATTTGAGTCTTTGTATAAAAACTCGAAGGTGAATTTGTAAGAATATTTTCTACATAGAGAAAGTTAGTTAGAAAATTCATTTTCATTCTCACTCTCTCTCTCTCTCTCTCTCTCTCTCTCTCTCTCTCTCTCTCTCCCTCTGTGTGTGTGTATATATATTTCTTCATCTCATTCATCTTCTTGTGCATTGTTAATGGAGGTTCATTGTTGACCATGAATTTGACATATTGAATATTTTCACAATGAGTGTGAGCGATTCTAAGGCGACTTTTCTCGTAATTTGTCCTATGTCTTGAATAAATGCAACATATTTGTGGTAATTTTTGGTGGATGTCTCAAGAAAGTTTATTCAAATGAAGGAATGTGTGAAACAAATTGAGTCACTGAAGCCCTTATCTATAGAAATGGATATGCCTCAGCGGATGGCTTATATTTTTTCATTAATAATGTTTGAAGATCTAAACTGATCAAATAAAGGTCTTCGGTATTGTTATTAAAGATAGGATTCCTATTGGTAACTTCTATAGTAACATTTAGGGGTAGCTGGGCAGACACAAGATTAAGGTGAGGTTGTCTCATTAAGAACATGTCTTTATAGTTAGAACCAGATTGTGGCTATAAATATACAAGACAACGGAAACAAGGATATGAAGATGGTGTTGAAAAATAATGAATTTTTCAAAATATTTTTCTCAAGCACCATTTAAATAGACGACCAACAAAATCAATTTTAGAGCACAATAATAATGACAGAAAAATAAAATAGTAAGAACACCAGATTTTTAACATGGAAAACATCTCTCAAAGGGAGAGAATAAAAACAACCGGACATAGCCCAGTAAAACCTTCCACTATATAAATAATGAGTATATAAAAGTATTTCTAGTAAAACTAGAGAATAAAAATCTTCATCGATAAACAATAAAGGTGAAAAACTCATTCCAAACAATACTTCCACAAATTGTGGCTATACCAAAATAACTCTAAGAGAAGGTAAACTACTAAACAAAAATATCAATAAAATTAGCTAATTGATAGGAACTAATATACCTATTTTGTAGTTCAAACTAATAAGGTTTGTTATACACTCTTGTATGACTTGTGTTTTTTTCTCTTCTCTTGTAAGTTTCTTATATGTTGTGTTGCTTTAGGAATTAAAAAATCTCTTTAAATAGATGCCAAATGAGTTTGCCCCAAATAAAACAAATATAATAAAATCTTTTTTTATTTTATTCTTTTTCTTTTTTTTTCTTTTTCTAAATCAACGGTGGGTCCCACTTTAGGAGTGATTCCACCCTAAAAATATCCCTCTCGCAACTCAAGTGGGAATGAGTTGCTCCACCATGCTCGCTATTTTTTGGTAGTTAATCATCTTTGTCACATGCAAAGTCTTTGTCATCATATCTGAACCATTCTCATTAATATGAATCTTCTCCAGTGAAAATAACTTTGTCTCCAATGCATGTGATATCCAATGATATCGCACCTTAATATGCTTTGACCTGGAGTGAAACGTCGGGTTCTTACCAAGATGAATTGCACTCTGGCTATCACAGAACAATGCAAACTTATCTTACTTAACACCCAATTCTTGTAAGAATTTTTTCATCCACAAAAGTTCTTTAGATACTTCAGTTGTTGTGATATACTCAGCTTGGTATTAGATAAAGCATCACACTTTTGTAACCTTGATTACCAAGACACTTCTCCCCTTACAAAAGTAATCATGTATCCAAAAGTAGATTTTCTGGAATCAATATCACTTGCCATATCAGCATTTGTATAGCCGTCTAACATAGGATCATCGCCCCAAAGCATAAGCACACTCTGGAAGTACCTCTAAGATATATGAGAATCCACTTCAATGCTTGTCAATGATCTTTACCAGGATTAGATAGAAATCGACTAACAACACCAACAACATGAGCAATATCTGATTTTGTACATACCATAACATATATCAAACTACTAACTGCATATGCATAGGGAACATTCTTCATATCTTTTTTGTCTTATTCACTTGTAGGATATTTTTCATAATTATATTTGAATTGACTAACAAATGTAGTACTCACGGGTTTTGAATTTCTCATATTAAACCTCTCTAACATTTTCTCAAGGCAATTATGTTGAGAAAACCATAATTTACTTTTCTTCATGTCAAGAGAAATTCGCATGCCAAGTATTAGTTGTGCAGGACCCAAGTCCTTCATTGCAAAGGACTTGCATAACTCTTTCTTCAAGCTTTGGATTTTCTTAGTGTCATGACCAACAATCAGCATATCATCAACATATAATAAGAGAATAATATAATACCATTAGAGAATTTCTTCACAAACACACAATGATCAGCAGTAGTTTTACCACGACCATTTCTTTCCATGAAAGAATCAAACTTTTTGTACCATTGTTGCAGAGCTTGCTTGAGACCATACAAACTTTTCTTCAATTTACTAACAAGTTCTTCTTTACCTTTGACTTCAAACCCTTCATGTTGCTCCATGTACATCTCTTCCTCCAAATCACCGTGAAGGAAAGTATTCTTCACATCAAGTTATTCAACCTCTAGATTAAAGCTAGTTATTAATCCCAACACAACTCACATAGATGTCATCTTCACCACAGGTGAGAATATTTCTTCAAAGTCAATACCTTTTCCCTGATTAAAACCTTTTACAACAAATCTTTCTTTGCATCTTGGTTGAGATTTATTCTCTTTGAAATTTATTTTGTATACCCATTTGTTCTTAAGTGCTCTTCTACCCTTAGGAAATCTCACCAACTCAAATGTGTAATTCTCATGCAAGGAAATCATCACTTCTTGCAGGCCTTCAGCCACTTTTCTTTATCAATATTTAAAATGGCCTCTTGGTAGTATTTTGGCTCTCCATTATTAGTAATCATCACATAACTTTATAGAGGATATCTTTGAGAAACTTGACACTCTCTGGTAGATCTTCTCAACTTAGGTTCAACTGGTGGCTCAGGTGGAACATCTTCATGTATATCTCCCACACCAACCAAATTTCCACTGGGAGGTTCAGGCAGAACATCACTGTAACTTCTAGCATTAGATTTTGGCTTCTCATCTTTATTAAAATCTTCAATAGTTTGGTCTTTAAGAAATGTCACATCATGGCGTCTAATGATTTTTTTTCCAATTGGATACCACTATCTATAACCAAACTCTTCATTATAATAACCTACAAACACACATTTTTTTAGATCTTTTATCAAGCTTGAACCTCTCATCTCTTAGGATATGAATAAAAGCTCTGCAGCCAAACACTCTCAAGTAACCATAAGAGACATATTTCTCTGCCTATATTCTATTTGGAACATCACCATCAAGTGGAACAGAAGGAGAAAGGTTGACCAAATCAACTGCAGTTGTCAATGCTTCGGTCCAAAAGGCTTTTGATAACTTTGTGTGAGATGACATACACCTGATTCCATTATGTTGAGGAATTTTTAGAACAATCTTCTCAAGCTTGATTCCATGCTCTTTACAATACTCTTCAAATGGACCTATATATTCACCACCATTTTCAACTCGGACACATTTCAACTTCCTTCCCTTCTCTTTTTCAACACTTGCTTGAAAGTGCTTGAAAACACCGAGTACCCGATCGTTAGATTTCAAAACAAAAGCCCACACTTTTTTAGAGTGGTCGTCAATGAAAGTAACAAAATATGATGCACCATCTAGAGATTTATCATCCATAATGCAAATATTAGTGTGAACTAAATTTAGAATATTTGGCTTCCTATAAGGACCATTACTATTAAAAAAAACTCTATGTTTGTTATAAAAAAATAATGAGTGCATGTTTTTAGAGGAGTACCTTTCATTTGAAGAAAATTGTTCTTTACAAGAATATTGAGACTTTTCTCATTCAAGTGACCATGGCGTGTATGCCATAAATCATTAGACACGTCTTCAACTGCATTCACTTTCTCTTTGCATAGATTTACATGCACCTTGTAAGGAGATGTGCTACTTTACGCCTTTGTTACCACTAGTAACCCTTTGGTGATCTTACACATATCATCACTACCAAAGTAAGTATGATAACTTTCAAATTTCAAGGTTTTGACATAAATCAAGTTGAGACAAATATGCAATGGAGAGCGGGAGTTTGATATCGCTCCAAAGCCCTTAATTGGGGAAGAAGTTAATAAAAGACAATAACATGTGAATGTTGTCTTTAGAAATAACCAAAAAGGTCTGGTGGTGAAAAATATTTAGAAAAATAGATAGGTATTTGTCATACCCTAAATTTGTCCTACCCTTTTGTAAATATTTTCGCATTTATCGTTTCATGCCTTTTAGATACGTGTCTGCTCGCAATTGGTTGATTTTTCAGAACTTTATCTTTTTGACCAATTAAAAGGTGACACGTGGCTTAAACTTAATTTTGTGAATATTACTTTCTTAAACTTTGTTTTCTTTTAAGTGTTACTAATAACATTTTAGTAATTACTTTTTTGTTTTTTTTATATAAACCTTAGTTATTTTATATATTTGAATATTTGTTAAATAGTTATTGTTAATATTTAGTAATTTGTTTTTAATTTAGTTTTAATTATAATATTTTGTTAATATTTATTAATCATATTTGTTAATATTCACATTTTTAAATAGATGTTATTAAATTAAGTGAAAAGAAAATGTTGGATGCTTAAGCCCACACCACACGGCCCATTAGGGTTCTGGGCATTGGCCGTTTATTTAAAAAAGGGGAATTTAGAACTAGGGAAAAGAGGGGGGAGCACTGTTCATTCCTTTTCGTTATCAAGAACGGCGCCGGCACCCCTCACGAACCCTAGCCGCCGCCGAAAACCTAAAAATCCTTCACCTTCTCATTCATCCGACCTCACCACCATCAACATCGAAACTCAAATCCTTTCATCCCCTTCCTCCATCAAAACCGCCGGCCACCTTCTTTTACTCCCTCAAAACGCCATTATTTTTCGTATTCTTCTTCATTCCATCACCATCACCTAAAGATCTTTTCATTATCATCCTCAATCATCCAAAAACAAACCCTTCACCACCACCGTTAACCCTTTATACTTTCCGTTTTGGACAAGTTGAGTTGGACAGCCGAGTTGGACAGCCGTGAGTTCGTAGCTGCTCACAACGACAACCTTGCGACAACAATGTGCCTGAAAGACTCAAAGATTTCGGCGTAACAAATTGCACCTAGTTTCTGTTGCGACTTTGCAAGTTGCCATTTTTTCTCGTTATTACGCAATAAGGGTTTTGAAGCAACACGATTTTGCTACTATCAAATCGACACACGCAGCGTGACTTCCAACGACAAGACATTCGGCGTTTCGGTAATATTTTGATGTCACAGCTTTTCTCTTTGTCGGTTATGATGATCCTATCGGAGGTGAAGTTTTGAATAAAGTGGATTGAGAAGCATGTGGTAACCCTTTATTTTTGGTTAATATTTAAGTTTTGTTCTGGTTTATTACGCCTCAGCATGAGCATAGTGTTGATCTTGGACTCATAGTACTTTGAATATCATTTTGCCAGTTCTATTATGTCTCTTGTTGAGGTATACTGCTTTGCTGTTTGTGCATAGTTTCTGAATTTGGGGCTTGCTTCGATTTTACAGTCATAAATTCTGGAACTATCTCAGCTAGCTTGCCGTCGAGCATACAGATTACTGCTTCGGTACCGATGCTGATTTAGGTGTCATGTGGAATTTATGTATTGCTGATGTTTTGAGTTTATTGCAGGTCTTGTTGAGTTGCAGCTAACACTGATCGCGCTTATCACGGTGGATTGAGAGTTTTCGAACCAAAAGCAAAACATGTTGCCAAAACTGATTTTAGATTTGGCTGTGTCATTTCGACAGGTAGCCTTAAAGATTGGAGTGTGAAGCATTAACTCAGGAGGATGTTGTTGCATTGACGTGTCGAGATAACGAGGTTCAAACATAATCTTGAAGACACCGTTTCCCATGACAGACAACACGTAACAGCAACAACAGGGCGACAGGTTTTTGGATTCCCCCAGCAGGTTGTACCGGTAGCACTTGCAGATGATTTGTATATGTTGTAAGCCCTTAGTTTTCACCCGGACGTCACCGAATCCCACCACAAGCGATGGCTGCGACACCAACATTGGTACAATGTCAAGAGCGACGAAGACACTGATTCACATCCACAGCTGCATCCGGCGTTTTGAGATTTACAACCGTGATATGGATTTTTGTGGCCATGACAACGATGAACCTAGCTCAGCAGCAGTTCGAGATCATTTTATCAATTCATTTTTTGTGGTTTCATTCCATTTGAGCTTATTTCTGTTTTGTATTTTGGCTAGTGGTTTTTGTGCAGGCTGCGGTTTTGTATAAAGCCAAAGTATATGGAACGGCAGTAACAACAACAACATTGTCACGATTATGGCGAGATGACAACAACGGAAGTTACAACGGCTTGCGGCTCAGATAAACTAGGATGCGACATCCTCAGTTAATAGCGGCAAATTTCGCGACATAAACCAACATCAATGCGACATTTCCAGCTTTTGCATGCTACCTGCTTCCGTCATTGGCGGTATCGGCTATTTCAGATGGTCAGCTGAGCCTTCATTTTTGTGATCTTTGCTCACACTTTTGGTTAGTATATGACTGGTCTGACTGCTGTGCATAACAGATAGCTAGTTATAGTTTGGTTTCGAGTCCCGTATTTGGTATTGTTACTTTAATTGCATCGATCTCAATCCAACTATTTTCTGTATGTGCTGAGTTTAGATGTGATATACATGGAATTTTGTTGAAAATGTTCTACTGTGGTAATGTTTTGGAGTTAATGATTTGGCATGAGGTTTATGTTCATTAACTGTTTGCAAGCATTTTCAAAGGTTGATGAGCAAGTAGCAGTATGCTTGTGAATATATTTTCATCTCTATCCAATTAGAATCAGGGTGGTATTTATTTATTTTTCAATAATCCATTTGAGTTTGTTAATTATTTATCAGTGTTTGAGAAATTGTTGGCTTTAGATTTGCAGTATTGTATAATACTTGTTGCTGTTTGGTTAGAACTAATACAACTGAGATAGGTATCAACTCCATACTTACAAAACAAGTCTCATCAACTCCATAATACATTATTGCTAGTGCTGTTTCATGTCTTAGTGTTTATACATATCACCATAAATCTCTGTCATCTCATCAAAACATAATATCAAATTATCAAACACTAACAAACATAGCACGATTTGAGACTCTTACTACCACTTTGAATCTCGAAGCCACAATTTTTATGGCACTGGTATAATCTGCTACTAACATTCCCCATGTTATATAAGTCAAGTGGATGTCCTGTTTTATATTTGAAGTGAAGCAGGGCAACCTTACGGATGGCAGCAATCTTACGAGTGGATGTCTTGTTTTATATTTGAAGTGAAGCAGGGCAACCTTACGGATGGCAGCAATCTTACGAATGGATATTTTGTTTTATATTGATCTGTTTATATTCTGTTTTATATTTCTTCTGTGCAGATTGCAAAGCCGCCGCAATTCGCCGTAAACATTAAAGCTACGACTAGCTAGGATGTGACATCCCCAGCTAACGTGGCTTTCTTCAGCGGCATAGCAACAATTTTCAGAAGAAGCAACAATAAGGCATCAGGAAGCAACAAGAACCTGTTGCGACTTCCTCAAATATCGGCAACAGCAACACAGACTCAAGGTGTATAGAGCAATGGTTGAGTTCACCAGCAGTTCAAAGCACCAATTCACCAAAGGCTGTCGCGACAGTTTGACGCTGTTTTTTATTGTTTTTTGGTTTGACTTCGGTTATGGATTATGGTATCATGTGTTTTTCACTAATTCAATGTGTTTTGCCTACTGGTTTTTGGTGATTTTGTTATACCAGCTATGTGGATAAGTGCTTGTAGCTTGTTGATGATAACAGGTGTTGGCAAGTGTAAAACTTCAGGATGTATATTTGGTTGTGACAATTCGGTTTTGATACTGAAAATTTTATAATTACAACTTCTAGCAGCTATGTTTTTTTTTTAGTTCTAATGTGGGTAAACTCTATGAGTAAGTATATTTCAATGGTCGGCTGCTCTCGTAGCATTGCAGATATTTTGGATTTGTTTTAATATTAGTTTTCTATATGATAAACCTGTGATCTCATTTTATTATGGTTGTTGCTTATACGGTTAATTAATCTAAAGTTTTAATGTTTAACGATTGGTACTTGTACAGCTTATTAGTTTGTCCATACAAGATTAGTATTGCGGTTCTTTCGATAATGCGGGGAAGAGACTCACATATATTATGGTTTTGTTTTGTGACATCGTCGGTTTCCTTCTACTCCGAACTACACTTCTTACTCATCTGATGCTTATAATTACACTATTCATTTATGGATATTGTTTGTTTTGTTTTGTTTTTCTTCTTTTGACTACAATTTTTTTCGTTTTATTGAATTAAATTTATTAAATTTATGGAGGATTAAGATGCTTGTATTAGATGGGAATTGGTTTCATTAGGATGCAAAGGAGGTACTTCAAGACAAATGGCTTGCTCATGTTGGGATTAAAAGGAGAAAGAAAAGATTTCGTGACCATGCCTTCGATCGGGTTTTAATTTTATTTCTTAATCCTTATCTCCATTCGATAACAATGTACCTCTCCTTCCAAATGTAATAGTTCCTTTCTTACTTGTGCTTTTATGCCTCAAAATATTTTTTAAAATTAACTTCTCGATTCATCGAGCCCTTTCCACCCATGTAAGCCGAGTACTTTCAAAGCCTCGCCATCGACCTTTGAGCACCATACACAACATTTTAAAGCTTAATCCTGGGCTTCCTTACAGTGACACCTATTTGATCAGTTACTTCTAATTGGTCACTTAGAAGACTAGCCCACTTTGCTAGTATACACGCTTAAAATTTAAATTCAAACCTCGACTCACCTCGAGTACTTTTTCAAAGCAAATTAAATCTTTGAATTCTAGCACTTCTTGGATTTTCGGATGATCATTAGCGAGGTGTACACCTTAAATAATGCATTATTCAACTTTTTGTTTTTTTAAATACACTCTCTTGGACAAAGAAATATCATAGGAATCAAACATTCTGTGTGATATTTCTGTCATTCATCCAATCATTTTTCAAATGAAAGAGGCGTTGTCGAGATCTAGCATTTCGATAATTCCCCAATTAATTGGTTGTGAGGCCTACGTCTCATTTATCAAATAATTGTCATTTCTCTTATTTTCAAAATCCAATATCGTATTCTTACCTCTCGTATTGCAAACTCTTTTCATACCCTCGTTTCAATTCTTCAAAATATCTTTCTCGACCGAAAGAAGAAGGTTCTTGGAATCTAGCATTCCTTGAATTTTCGAGTGAATAACTCTCGAAGCACGCCCTTTGAGTTGTTATTCACTCAACCTTTCGAATTCAATCACTTTCAAACATTCTCCTAAGTCGAATGCTCGTCCGCATTCGCAACCCATTTCTTTCACAACTCCTCGTGGTTTTTGATATTAGGGGCACCCTCAGGGACTAATATCATTTCTCACAACCCTAATACTTGACACGTCGTCAAGTCGATTCCATTTTCAAACAAATCCTCGACACGTCGTCGAATTACTTCCAAACCAACTTCCTTTGGCCTCGCATGCCATTCTTCGATTCGATCTTTTCACAAAACATTTTTAAAACTTACGAAAGAGAAATATTCTTAGAATCTAGCATTCTTTGAATATTCGAATGAGAAACTCTCGAGGCGCGCCCTTGAGTTGTTATTAATTCGTTCTTTCGATTTCAAAACATCCAACTCTTCATCTTCAACTTATTCAGTCAATTCCCGAAAGAACTGAGTTCTTGGAATCTCGCATTCCTTGAATTCTTGAATGAGAAACTCTCGAGGCGCGCCCTTGAGTTGTTATTAATTTGTTCTTTCGATTTCAAAACATCCAACTCTTCATCTTCAACTTATTCAGTCAATTCCCAAAAGAACTGAGTTCTTGGAATCTCGCATTCCTTGAATTCTTGAGTGACAAGCTCTTGAGGCGCGCTCTTGGGTTGCTTGTCAGTCACTCTTTCGTCTCTTTCTCAAACTTTCAACTCATTCAACCTCATTTTTTCGTGGTTGTTACCACGAACTACGACTGCTCTGATTCTTCATTCTCGTCCGAATGTAAGATACGTAGGCACAAGATTGCGATAATCTTGGCGAGCTACCTCCCCTCCATTTTCCATTTCCCAGTATCCATTTCATGGTTGTTACCACGAACTACGGACGCTCTGATTCTTTATTCGTTTTTGAATATAAGATACGTAGGCACAAGATTGCGATGATCTTGGCGAGCACACTTCTACCTTTCTCCACAATTCCACCCCATCCTTTCCCGTGGTCGAACTACGAAGCTCTGATTCCTCATTCTCGTCCGAATGAGCATACGTAGGCACAAGGGCCCCAATCCTTGGCGAGCACCCTATCCTCTAATCACCCATCTCTCCTTAGCGTCTTTAACATTTTATCCTACCAATTCTACCTTTATCAACGAGAAGAAAACCAGTAAACCTAGACAACACTCCCCACATTTACCTTAAGAGGTTCCCGTCGAGTACGACGGACGTGAGGGGTGCTAATACCTTCCCCTCACGTAACCGACTCCCGAACCCGGAACATGGTTGCGACAGCCCTGTTCCTATCCTTTTCGTTTCAAGAGGTTTTCTCGATATTTTCCTCTCCCGTTTACTCGGGAAAAATAAAGTTCGGTGGCGACTCTGTCGAACCGCATTTCCGCGCCTTTCGCGCGAGGGTCGTATTTTCGAATGAATTTTTCGAGGTGCGACAGTATTCTTTGATCTTCCATATTGGTCTAGCCTCGATGTAATATATTTTCTTGATCTTCCATACTGGTGTAGAAATTAATGAATTAGAAGTCACATGGGTTGATCTTCGAAAATCAGCTTATATGAACAAACAATTCATTAGGCATCCAAAGCAAAATAAGGTTTTTTATGTCATTGATACTTCTTACACTAGATGGTAATGAAAATCAAGATTTAAATTTTGAGACTCCTTCTTTCGCAACACATGTGCGTCTCTCATCCGAAAAAAATGGTTAAGATAATGTGTAAGTTGTTTGTTATGATCATCAATAAGGAATATAGGAAAACTAGTAAGGAAATATTTCATATGACTTAGTACTATATATTTATTTATTTTACATTTGTAACTTTTTACTAATATTTATTTTTTTCATCTATGTAGAAATGTCAAAGAATATTATATATTGCATGGTTTTAGAATTAAAAGATAGACATTGTTAAGTATAAAATAAGTGTTATTATTTATGAGATTCATATATGCTTATATATTTATGTTGTTGTTGAGATAAATGGAGTATTTTGAACAAAACATAAAGAGTTATATGTTACCAAAAATATTTTCCATATGGTTGAAGAAAAGTTCAAAAGACAATAGCGAAAGAAATGCGGGTCTTATGGAGCACTCCCCCAACACAAACAACACTCTCTTCATTCTCTCTTTCCTTCATTTTTTCCATCCATCCAAAAATGTACACCACTCCATCATCACCATCCTACAGAGTGGCGCCGGTACCTGGTTCATTCCGCCACAGTTTCCTTGAAAAAGGCAGAGAAAGACTCCTCGCTAAAAAGGATTATCCCGGCAACGATTTCTCCTTCAATGAACCCCTCCAACAACCCTTTTACAAACGTGCTTTCGATCTCGACGCACTTTCTCAACGCTTCGCCAACATTCGCAATGACTCGCTTGAGTTCTTCCACAAACTCCACCATATGGGCCGCAGTGATCCACGCAAAGTCATCTTCGCTATGAAGGCTGCATTATCCTTGGCTATTGTTTCACTTTTCATTTACATTAAAGAACAACAAGTTAACAAGTACTCTATTTGGGCTATTCTCACAGTTGTCGTTGTTTTTGAATTCAGCATAGGTACGTCCTTACTTGTTACGTACTATTCCATTCCCATGCATGCATAACCAAATTCCATGTTAATATTGTTTTGTTTTTTTTGTGTATGTGCGTAGGTGCAACCCTTAACAAAGGTTTCAATCGTGGTTTGGGAACAATTTCAGCTGGAGTACTTGCTTTGGGGATTGCGCGATTATCCGTTTGGATTGGTGGTGCTTTTGATGAACTTCTTATTATAGTAGCTATTTTTATTGCAGGTTTGTTTTTTGAGGATTCATGCATTTGTTTTGTGTTGGTATTGGGGAGATGATTATATTCTGATGTCGTGATTTGCAGGGTTTTGTGCAACTTTTTTGAAGATGTATCCTGCAATGAAGCCTTATGAATACGGGTTTCGCGTATTTTTGCTAACGTTTTGTATTGTGTTGGTGTCTGGGAGACATGGAATGCAGTTTTTCACCACTGCTTTTTATAGATTGGTTCTTATTGGTGTCGGTGCTGGTGTGAGTTTGTCTGTGAATATTTGTATTTATCCCATTTGGTCTGGTGAGGATCTCCACAAACTGGTTGTGAAAAATTTCCACGGAGTTGCAACGTCTTTAGAAGGTTCGTTTGTGTGTAATTTGAGCTGGTTATGTTCTATAGAATCTGATTTTTGTGGTACATTTTGTTTTAGGTTGTGTAAATGGATATCTACAATGTGTTGAATATGAGAGAGTACCATCTAAGATTCTTGTATATCAAGCCTCTGATGACCCTCTATATGACGGTTATAGAACTGCAGTGCAATCTTCAAGCCAAGAAGAGACTTTGGTATTCTGCTTAAATTCTTTCTTGCTTGCAGTGTTTAATGTTTTAGTCTCTTACTTATTTTTTTGAGCCTTTTTGCAGGTAGATTTTGCATTATGGGAGCCACCTCATGGTCCATACAAGATGTTCAATTATCCTTGGAGAAGTTATGCCAAACTTAGTGGAGCATTGAGGCATTGTGCTTTCATGGTCATGGCAATGCATGGATGCATACTTTCTGAAATACAGGTATTACAACACTTTCTCCTTTTGTACCTAAGTCTCCGCCAGAGCCGTCTCAAGTTTTTGGAGGCCCTACAAATAGAGGCACGCTCTGAAAGACGGCCCTGGTCCCCGCGTCACTCTGGTTACGAGTTATTGTCCAATTTGAGTGTAAGAATCCTCACGGCTTTGTCGTTTAGAAAAGGCACATCGTTAGCTTGAGGAATGTTGAGGAATGTAGTGTTGTATATAAACTATCCTTAGTCTGGAACATATTCCTCTGTAGCTTGGAAAACACTCAACAACATAAATGATCGACATTTTTATACATTGTCAATGTCATACACAGGCACCTCCAGAAAAGAGGTCGGTATTCTTTCAAGAACTTCAGAAGGTAGGCATTGAAGGAGCAAAAGTATTGCGACAACTAGGAAGCAAAGTCGAAAAGATGGAAAAACTAAGCACAAGGGACATTCTGATAGAAGTCCACGAGGCCGCCGAGCTATTGCAGATGAAGATTGATAGTCATTCATTCCTCCTAGTCAATTCAGAGAATTGGGAAGCTGTAAGACAACACCAGTCCAAAGAAAATGAACGATCCCGCAACTCGACTAACGAGAATACTAAGCAGTCAGTGATCAACGAGGCGGGGGAGGATTCACAGCTTAACATAAGCATACAACATTCGATGTCGGAATTGAGTTTCGCGCAGTCTATGAACAAGAGCTTAGTATCATGGCCTCATCTCTCTTTTTGCAATGATGCCATAGTGAATGAAGCAGAATCTAAAGTATATGAAAGTGCTAGCACATTGTCTTTGGCTACATTTGCTTCACTTTTGATAGAGTTTGTTGCAAGACTTCAAAATCTTGTGGATGAGTTTCAAGATCTTAGTGAGAAGGCTAATTTTAAAGACCCTTTTGACCAACCTATTTTGAAGTGAAAACAAATAGGTTGATTTTCTTGAAACCAAATATAGATTTGCAAGATATTGCCCAGATTAGCCACAAGAAAACAATTGCTACGTGGTATATGATCTTGTTGAGAAGAAGAAAGTGAAAGGATGAATTTGACATTCATTGGGATCCACTGGCAGAATCAAATGTAAACTTGTCCCAATAGAGGAACTTTCAAATTTCAGAAATCTTTTAGTTCTGCTTTTTTTTCTTTCTGGTTTTTGGCATCTTTGATGTAGTTAACCAACATGGCTTATGTGTTGAGAGTTATAATTGTCATATGAATCAACATTCAATTGTTTCCAAGTTTCTTCGTGTTTGTTAGTTTGGACAGGAGATATGCTTTGGAATTGAGATTTCTTGATCCATAAGTTATAATTGTTATATGAATCTTATCTATTAGAGATAAATTTAATAGTTTTTTATTAGTTTGTTAGGCTTTGTTAGTATTGTTATTAATTTGTTAGTATTTGTTATTGTTGATCCTGTTTTTAAGTTTTGAATGATAGATCATCAGCCTATATATATGAAGGTATGTCATGTATCATCAGAAACCATAAGAATATAATATATTTTTCAAGTTAACTTTCTATTATAGCATTCAAACACGGTTCTGATTCGAAAGAGATGTTGGAGAAGAAAAATACCTTCAAACCTGAAACAAAGAACACAATAAAGAATACATAAGTCTTTCATCTAAATAACTCTGATAATTCTAGAACTCCACTCGTGACAGCATTGTTGAATGGAGAAACACACCGCACATGGGCAAGATCGATCAATACGGCTTCGTGTGCGAAGACCAAACTGGATTTCATTGATGGAAGCATCAAGAAACCATCAAGCTAATTTGAAGTGTACCATGATTGAGAGAAGGTGAATTCAATGGTGACAACTTGGTTGATCAATGCGACATAACCAAATATACACAACAACATCTCACATGTTTCAACGGCTCGAGATGTGTGGGTGGATCTTAAAGAACGCTTTTCTCAGACCAATGCACCATAAATTCATCAACTGAGAAGAAACTTGTGTTTAATGTAGAAACAACTAGAAACAAGTGTAACAGATTACTACACTCAATTTAAAAGTCTTGATGAATTGAGTGAATTGTAAACCCTACCTGAATGCAGTTGCAGAGTTGCTAAAGTATTAACACAAAGGGAAGAAGAACAGTGATTCCATCTTTTTTTTAGAGGCTTCGATAGTGAATAATACTCTCATATCAAGGTGTCGTACCTAAAAAAAATACGACATCGCGAGACGCATCACACGCTCGCAAAAATGACGGACTAACAGAGTGCCACGAACTTTATTTATTCACAAAAAATAAAAAGGGAAATATCGATAAAATCCCTAAAAGAACGACTAAGATATGGTCGTCACAACCAAACCAGTGTTCGGAAGTCGATTAGACAAAGGGAATATATTAGCACCCCTCACATACATTTTACTCAACGGAAACCATTTAGTTAGTTTTGTGTGTAAGTGTTAGCTTAGAAAATGTTTGCTTCTCGAGTTATTAAAAGTTAAAAGAGAAAAAGAAAGGGATCGCAAAAAGGTTTTTTTATTAATGTGCCTGACCAGATTGTGGGTCTTGCTCCTACGTATCTCCGGGTGCGATGGAGAACTCAATACTACATAGTTCTGGATAGAAAATGTTTGTTCGTTGGTCAATTTTAATGAAATCTATTTTGTCTCAATCGACAGAAAAACATTGTTTGCTACCAAAAATAGTGGAGAAGGGAACGTTTGCAGCAAATTAATGAAAATGGTGAATGGTTTAATTTGAGAAAATGGCTCGACGTTGGATCGAGCGCTTCTTTTTTGTTCTTTTAAAAAGTTATTGATTTTAATCTTAAGTTAGAATTTAACTAAGACGAAAAAACAATCAAAAGGAAAGCGATAAAAGTACACAAACAATACAACGCGGGGGTGAGGGATACATTTTTCTAAATGGGGATTGTTGTAATGATAATAATAAAGTCAATACAAAGTAAACCAAAATGCAACAAATGAGGCGCACACAACATATTTACATCACTCATTCAATATAATTGAATCAAAAGAAGTAAAGCAAAAGTGGAGCGCGCACGGATCAAGATCATAATGTGATGACGCGAATCCAATTCGTGTGACGCAAAGACATGCAAAGTCACAAAAATAGAATCTAAATTCGATTTAAGTGTAAGGACGTTTGATCATTATAGGCCATCATGAATCGAATGAGTTGCTAACGCAAAACGTATCATCACAAAGTGAATCAAACTAAGAATGAAAACCAAAATGCAATGAAACAAAAATGAAATGAAACTTAAGGCGTGTAATGGTTAAACAAACGACATCAAGTCGTATGGAAGTAAAAGCACAACAAACTTAAAATCAATGTATCTCAAAGAGATGCACGCAAAGCTACATAATGTACTTAAAGTCGGTTTAGACGTAGCGACAACAAAAACAAAGTGTCATACGTAAAGACCATAACACGGAAAAATATCATATCAATGTATCAAACCGGAAATCCAGTGGCATAACGGCATAAAATTAATGTTGAATACGCAGATTAATATCCCATTTACATACCACATCGAAATAAAGTAAACAACAACATGACTTATATTTACTTCATTAATAGAATTGTTACACAAGCTTTGCAACATAAACAAACAAACAGCCAGCAATGGAATATATGCAACCGAGATTCAAATTACCGAAAATAAAACGCAACAGAAGATTCATGTAAACGTTGTACTGAGTTGTACAAGCAGCGTTGTTTTAGTCGTTAAGCGGAGTTTGTGAACAAGTGGTGTCAGAGCAGTTGTCCGAACATTGTTGTTGTGATGCTTCCAAGGTAGTGGTCGGAATAGGCTGAGGGCTTCGCCGGAGCACGCTCTCACAGTGAAGATATACGAATAAGGTTAAGTGTGAATCTATATAGTAATAGTGTGTTTCTCCTTTCTTCAGTTTCAGTTAAAAAAGTGCATGAGTAGTATACTGAAGCAAGGAAATACAAAGGAAATGTGGGAATTTCAATCAAAAAAGAACAATCTTCTTCTACTTTCTGTTTTTTTTCTTCTTTTTTTCTTTTATTCACATTTTTTTAATATTATATTGAGAGTGAGATGAAAATAGAATGCATGAATGAAGGAGAAAACATAAGGTGGTTTTTCTCTCTTACTGTATTTTTTTATTTTCTTATGAATTGAAATTTCAGAGGAAGGCGGGTTCTATTTTGTTATTCGTCTTTTCTCAATTTCTCAATCATCACTATGTATGCATATGTGACCTAGGGCTTTTAATTTTAAAACAAAGACCAAAATGTCCTTCAGATTATTTTAAAAAAAATAGAAAGAGTTCAAACTAAAATAAAGAAAATAAAATCACGCACTCTTAAATAATCAAAACAAAATCAAAATAAAAATGAAAATAATCCTATTTAATTTTTACGAACATGTTGACAAAAAAATAAAAAATAATAAAAATAAAAATGGACAAAAGTCGAGCGCAAAAATGCTCGAAAAAAATAAAATGAATGCACTAAAATAACCAGCGCGAAATAAACCTTTGAAAAACAGACATTTTGATCAAATTTTGAAGTAAAAAATGTTCGAATGAAAGGACTTAAACTGATCAAAATAAAACCGCAAAAGGGGACGAAAAAATAAAATGAGCAAGTAAGGTTAAAATACGCAAATCGTAGATTAATAAAACTGACGTCTGCATGTTCAATCTCAAGATTTTTCGCCTGCTATTCTTATGTGCATTTGAGAAATAATTCAACTGGTTTGTCTGTAGAACCGAAAATTTATTCTGGATGACATTTTTAAGTATTATGCAAAATGAAATGCATGTTATACCATGCATATGATGTAAATGTCATGATGCAGGTACTAATTCAATGATTCAGAGCCAAAATTGGGGTGTGACCAAGGCAAGCATATTTAATATTGATCCACTATCCTTTTTATCTTTAATCAAATACAAAGAGAAGAATCTCCATTTGCAACGGGTAAGGAAATAGACTCCAAGGTTGAAATGCATCTGAATTTTACTCAGGTACAAATAAGAAGAAATGAGAGGAATCTCACTCAAGATTAAAGTGTGATCACTATGGGAAAATTGGACATGTCAAGGCAAAATGCTTTGAGATTGTTGGACATCTAGCAAATTTTGCTCAGACTGCTAAGAGAAAAGAATATCCAGAAGTAGCAACATCAGGACACGCTCTACATGGAGTTCGTTCCAAAAATCATGCAAACCACATGAAAACATGACTGGTAAATTTGAATTTTGTCTAAAATGAATACTTGATAGTCGTGCTTCACACCACGTGACTCCTTTGACCTAAATATTGAAGAAAATCATAAAATTAGATAAACCTTTCTACATAACTACACACCAACGGGGATTTTAACCTTAGATGAAAATATGAGAGATGTGAATTTATCAAGTTCCCTTATGTTAAAGATGTGTTATTGATTCCTGGTTTTAAATGCAATCCGATTTCAATTCATAAACTAACATATAACTTAAATTGTTATGTGATTTATGATCAAAATTCTTGCACAATACATGAATAAGCCTCAAAGAGAAAGGTTGGATCAAGTGACATGCATGAAAGGGTTTATGTGTTCACAAAGCAATGTCAACAAAGCTTCATGAGTGCAGCTACGAAGGACATGGCAACCTTATGGCACATCAGAATGGGACATTCCTCAAATCAAGTTCTTCAACATATTTCACATTTAGTTAAATGTAATTTTGATAAAGCAAATTATTGTGATATATGCCACAAGGAAAAATAATGTAGAAACCCTTTTTCCCTTTAAGTATTAATAAAGTTTAATCACCTTTTGAATTGATTCACTCTGACTTATAGGGGAAATACCATACTGCCACAAAAATGGACCGCATTACTTTCTAACCATTATATATGACTACACTCGTGACACATGGGTGTATTTAATGAAACACAAGACACGGGCTTTATAATATTTGATTAGTTTTAGCAATCTAATCAAAAGAAAGTTTAATATGCATATCAAGAGGATTAGAAGTGACAATGGGACAAAGTTTACTAACTTTGATTTCAAGTGCTTCACTAAAAAATAAGGGATCATGTATAAAACTTCTTGTGTTGCCACACCTCAACAGAATGGACGTGTGGAGTTCAAGTATAGACAAAATTTGAAAATAGCACAAGCCTTGCATTTTCAAGCAAATCTCTCATTGCATTTTTGGGGAGATTGTGTATTGACATCAACATATCTAATCAATAGAACCCCTAGAGTGGCAAATAAGGGAATCACTCCATACGAGTTAGTTTTTGAAAGAGCACCAAACTATTAGCACTTGAGAACTTTTGGTTGCTTGTGCTACAAGAAAAATGACACAAAGATAATCAGTAAATTGATCCCAGAGCTGAAAGGTGTCTTTTTTATTGGTTACCCACAAGGACAAAACGGATGGAGAGTTTATAATCCAATGACTCGTGAGTTCTGAATATCGAGAGATGTAGTGTTTTATGATCATATATTTCCTTAACATGTTCAAGACAATAATGGGTATACTAATTTTAGAGATGACTCATCAAGTGATAATTTCAATGATGATACTCTATAATAATGCAGGATTAGAAGTACCAAACCTTGGGGAAATTCCTCATAATGACCAAACATCAGGTCTTATAGAAAGTTTACCCATTAAGGAGCTTGAATACACAAGTTAAAATGATAGTGAGCCTGTAGAGCAAGAACAATCAGATGCTTGTTAACAGTTGCAGTGGTGAAAAGGTGGAAATTACATCAAATGGATGTTAGAAATGCCTTCTTGCACGAAGAATTGACAGAAAAAGTATATATGAGTCCTCCAAGGATATAAAGTTCCAAACAAAGATTTGGTATGTAAGTTAAAGAAGTCATTGTATGGCTTGAAACAAGTATCTAGAAATTGGTATAGTAAGTTATCTCAATCTTTGATAAAATATGGTTTCCAAGACAACCAGTCTAACCATAGTTTATTTACTTATTCACATGGGTCAATTTTTCTTGTTGTTAATATATGTTGGTGACTTGATCATTGCTAGTAATGACCTTGAGGTTTGTGATCATTAAACTAATATCTCAGTCAATGTTTCCATATGAAGGATCTTGGTTCGCTTAAATACTTCATAGGCCTGGAACTAGCACAAAGGTCTGAAGGGATATTCCTTTGTCAAAGAAAATACACCTTAGACATTCTATAAGAAAGTGGAATACTTAGTTGTAAGCCTTCTTTCTTTTCAATGGAACAAAATCACAAACTTGCTTTGGCTAAGAGACTTCCACTCTTAGAACCTTCAAGGTATACGATATTATTTGGACTCCTAATTTACTTAACTATCATTAGGCCTGAATTAACCTACACAATTCATATTCTAAGTCAAATCTTGCAAACTCCACTCCAAGACCATTTTGATGCTTCTATGCAAGTCTTATGATATCTCAATTTTTCCTAGTAAAGGTATCATTCTTCCATAACATAATGATCTACAGCTAGTGTTGGCTCTAAATTTCGACGTCTGAATTGGATTAAAAGGAAGTAATAGAGTTTCTGAAGAAATCATATGACTTCGACCAGAACTACATTTTTGGAGTGTGAGTCGAAGGCGTCCCTTTGCAAGGAGGAACTATTTTATGGACTTAGAAATATTTCCTAACAATTGGGAAATGTGATTTGATAGAGGTGCTACTGAAGGCATTTCGACAAGAAGATTTGAATTTCAAATAAAGGAGGAAATGTCTGTTCTTATCCATTTCTCAAAGAAGACACGTGGAGCGCTTCCAAGAATCGAAGACATGCAAAACGCCACTTGTCTCGATCTAGTTTCTTAGCCATTGATGGTTGTTATTTTTGATTAGTATAAATAGCAAGTCTTAGTGTTAAGATTTGTGTGTGTTCAATTGTGTACAAATTCCTCAATATACTCAAAGTACCCATGTGTAGAGAAACGAGTTCGTGAGAATGTACGTTGATGCAACACCATTTTTCATTTCAATGCAATTTAATAAGTATTTTTCATCAAGAATTTATCCTTTCCCTGCGCCATTTACTTTCTACATTTTTTACCAGTCTTTCGACCTTAATCTCTTGTGTATAATTCCATTTACATTTTCGAAACAAGTTATTTTTATCATGAACTCTGTCAAAGTGTTCATTGTTTTTCCAAACTTTGTTTAAGATTAATTAGCACGTGTCCTAGGATTTGTGTGGTCGACCCTGCGAGTAAAACAAATCTTTTTTTATTTGGAAGACCAACGGTTGTTCACCAATTTTCACGGCGAACAAATTGGCACACTCGATTGGACAGTGCTAAGTGATCATAAAATTTGCTTCGAAATTTTTGAAAATTCATTAGTTCTGTTGTCAACTTTCTCTTTGAAAACTTCGTTGTATGTTATTAAGAAGTGGTAAAGTAGTCACCGCTAACGAAGATAAAACACGAAGAAGATATAGGAGGAGAATGGTGGCAAACTCTAACTAGTTAAATATTCCTCAGGATACGCCTAGTAACAATGTAGAACCACCCATAGGATCTTCGACAGGAGGATCAATGGTCTCAACGCCTATCTCTAAAGCAATACCATATATCGGAAGTTCAATACCTACCCGTTCGATTGCCTGTACACAACCCGTTCTGAATTATATTGGGCCAAGGGGTCCTCCATAGACTCCACCACCAATAGGGGCTTCAGAAGCGTCCCTCCTCCTGCATTTGCAATATCTCTGCCTCGAGACCCACCCTATGGAATTCCAACTTCGATGATGGCAAACTTACAAAATGCCTCTCCATTATATACAGAACTCGTAATGACTTCGCCATTACAGGGATCAGGCTCTGGCGTAAATATGGGTCGAAATAGCCAAACTTTAGGATTTGGGTATTCTGTCCAAATGCCAAATTTGAAAACCATTTCTGCATCATACTTAACACAACAAACGGACGAGAGTAACCTTTAAATGGTCCAAATGATGTCTCAAACTATGGGGGAAATCTTTCAGCCTCTTATTTAAATACTACCCAAACTAATCAACAATTAGCAACGCAAATAACGCGTCTTGTAGAATTCTTAGGTGTACCTAATCCCCCTCGACAACCACCAAGGGAGTATATGATAGTGAACCAAGGGGTAGTTTTTGACAAAGATACCACCATTAACCAAGTTCAACAAAATCTGAGAAATATACCCCAGGCAAATCAAGACAACCAGAGAATGATCGAACGACCTAGATTTAAACTCCCTAAGAATCAGCTACAAATTCCTAGAGAAGAAGTACCAAGGGTAGTCTTGGTAAATAGGAACCAGGATGCTGAAAACATTGTACATCAAGTTTGGTGTAACAACGTAGTAGCAGATAATAATTTGGTTACCATGGTCGAAAGAATCAGGGCACGTAACAGAGTAAATTTTGGCCTTCGACGACCAAATTATTATCTGAATACATCCTTCAATCAGATTTACCCCCAAGAACAAAGGTTCCTAAGTTTACTAAGTTTTCTGGGGACACTACTGAGTCCACTATTGAATATGTGGCTAGGCATTTGATAGAAGTCGGAGAAATTTTGAGTGATGAGAACCTTAGGGTAAAATATTTCCCAAGTTCTCTTATAAAGAATGCTTTTACTTGGTTCACAACCCTACCTCCAAATTCAATTCATAATTAGACTCAGTTAGAACGTTTGTTCCATGTGCAGTTCTACATGGGACAAACAAAGATCAGTTTGAAGGAATTGGCTAGTATAAAATGAAAGTTTACTGATCCAATAGATGATTATTTGAATAGGTTTCGACTTCTCAAGAAAAATTGTTTCACACAGGTGCCAGAATATGAGTTAGTCGAAATGGGTGCTGAGGGCCTGAATTATTCCATTAGGAAGAAACTAGATACTCAATACCTGAGGGATATGGCTCAGTTGGCCAATAGGGTTTGACATTTAGAACGCTTGAAAGAAGAAAAGGCTAGGGAAAATAAGAATAAGAGAATAGCCTATGTCGAATTCAATGAAGAGGACGAAAGGCCTTACCGTGGGCCTGTGAGTTTCGATGAGAATGAAGTAGATCCCGCTGATTGTAACAAGGTTCACTCTATTCTTGCAAGGTTTTAGCTCCTTCGAATGGAAAGAACCCCGCCGAACCAGAAAATAATGATAGGTTTCCAAAGAAATCTTACACATTTGACGTCACAAAATGTGGTGAAATCTTTGATTTGTTAGTTAAGAATGGGCAAATGATAGTACCACCTGGTGCTAAAATGCCTCCTTTAGAGCGAAGAAAGAAAAGAGGGTTTTGTAAATACCATAATTTCGTGGGTCATAAAACCTCTCAATGTTTTCTTTTTAGGGATCTTGATCAAAATGCTATCCTGGAGGGAAGGCTCAAGTTCGAGGGGAAGTCTAAGAACCAGATGAAAGTTGACACTGACCCTCTACAATTGTTGACGCTCATTATACGGAGCCAAATGAAATCAACATGATTAAAGTCACTGAAGACTTCATCAATAAGGTAGTTTTGGTCCAAGTTACTGAAGATCTCGACCAAAAATTCATGAAAGATTTTGTTCGCAAAGCTACTGAAGGCTCCATCAAAGAAAATACTGATAGTTTGGACTGTGGAGTTACTGATGGCTTCACCGAAGGAGTTACCGAGGAATTCAACCTAATGATGATAACGAAGGAAACTACTGGCGTTTTTGTTCGAATGTACAAGGCCGATGATGGCCTTCAAATGAAATTCCGTAAAATGGATATTGTTGATGATGTCGATATGGATATCAACATGGTGGATATCTCATCAGAAACCCCCATGGAAGTCGACAAGGAGTGTCGATAGTAAGAGTATAACAAAGTTTCTTACCCAAAGAAGGAGGAGGCCTTCATAAATCTTCTCCACGGGTGCCAGAATAAAAAGTCTGAAGTTATGTTGTGCCCAAGGTGAAATGTTGTGTTTGACAGAAAGGCAGTGCGCAACAGAGATGGTGTGAGGAAGGCCAAAGAAAGGTGTGAGCACAGAGCCTTCTACGGGAAATAAGGTTTCGACCCAAGAAGATCTTATTCAAGGCAGGATGAAACCAATCAAAGGGTGTCAGGAGTTAAGTCCTCTACCTTCAAACCAACAGTTGAGGCTTCGAAGGGAAGTTGGATGAAATCAGTCGAAGGCAAGCATCATGGACAACAGAAATGGAAAAAGTTCGATGTGGATAGGGGATCATCAATGTCTTACCGCAGAGAGTTTTAGGCTTTGAAGAAGATAGCCTATGTCTTAGAGAACTACAAAGGAAAAAATCCTGTGTCTAGATCCCAGTGGAGAAGGGAGCAGCGTAGAAGGAATGCCCAGAGAGGGGATAAGACAAAGGTTGAATCTAGTACTAACTTGCCTACCATAAAGTAGAAAAAGAAGGAACCAAAGCCTATCGAAAAGCTACCCGTGGGGAGGAATTTTTTTGCCACCCAGGAAGAAGAGGCCAAGGAGAAATACAATCGGACAATTGATGAAGATGAAATGCTAACTAACAATTTCGACTCTGGGTCAGAGGCCTCATTGGATATCATAGTGAATGTATTATCGATTTTTCCTAGAGAATTCGACCAGATAATAGAGGTCGAAGAGTTGGACAGTTATACGGAAGCAGAGATGGCAGCACACAAGCCAGTGTGCTACTATGTAATGAATAGCGGTTGTATAGAAGAATAAAATATGTTCTTCGAGCGGCCAAATGAGGCGATGAAAAATAATTTGAAGCCTCTATTTATTACCGAAAAGGTAGAAAACATTGCGGTTAATAAAATCTTGGTAGATTGTGGCGCTATAGTGAATTTGATGTCACACTTTATGCTGAGGAGAATCAGAAGATACGACACAGATACCAAACCACACAACATGGTGCTCTCGAATTACGAGGGAAAGGTGGGCACTACCGTTGGTGTTATACAGGTCGACCTTATGGTGGGGACAGTTACAAGACCTATTGTCTTTATGAAGTTCAAAACAAAAGCCAATTATAACTTGCTGTTGGAACGAGAATGGATCCATGGAATTGGAGTCGTACCATCTTTCATGCAGTAAAGGATTACAATATGGCGACCAGACGGTATTGTCGAAAACATTGAAGCTGATCAAGGTTATTTCAAGGCCCTAATTAATCATGTCGATCAGCGCAGTTTCGATAAGCACTTGCCCAACATTGCCCAATGCAATCCGGCTGACTTTGCTTTCACCCCAGATGACGATGTTTACTATTCATTGTATTTACATCCCATCCATGATTTTCGATGGGATAGAAAGGTGTAAGGAAAAGGCAACCTTCCATACCTTGGTACATCTGGGATAACCCCAACAGGTTACGGAAGCTAATTCAGTGATGATGACTGAGTTCGAAGTGCTCAAAAAGATTTTGGCTTACATAGTCGAAAATAAATTACAGGCGGTCTTAGAGGCTGAAGTGGAAGATATGGTTGTCGAAGCCAACCAAGAATCATACAAAGAAGGTTCTGGTAAGGACTTCGATTCAGAACAACCTGATAAGGTTCAGGAAAAGCAACAAGGCCAGAGGCTCGATGCCATCTATGATGACGAGCCTTTGGGTTTCAAGAAGGATCCGTTGGCAGCCAGTATAAAGATGCTAGCATAATATCCACTTAAAGAAGTCGATCTAGGAGAGGGGGCAACAAAGAGGCCAACGTACATAAGTGCCAACATCAGCCTACAGCTCAAGGTCGAAGTAATCCAACTATTGAAGGAGTTTAAAGACTGTTTTGCATGAGATTATGATGAGATGCCTGGTTTAAACAAAGATCTAGTCAAATTGAAGTTGTCAATCAAGCATAGGAAGAAGCCCATCAAGCAGAACCCAAGGCGGTTTGCACCGGAAATTCTCTCGAAGATCAAAGAGGAGGTCGAAAGGCTTCTCCGATGTAAATTCATCCATACAGCCAGGTATGTCGAATGGTTAGCAAATATTGTGCCTGTTATTAAAAACAATGGTTCTTTAAGAGTATGCATAGATTTTAGAGATTTAAATATTGCAACCCTAAAGGATGAATATTCAATGTTTGTGGTAGAGATGTTAGTAGATTCCGCCGCATGCCACGAATACCTTAGTATGCTCGATGGGTATTCAGGATATAACCAAATTTTCATTGTTGAAAAAGATGTCCCAAAGACAGCATTTCGATATCCTGGGGCCTTAGGCACTTACGAATGGGTAGTGATGCCTTTTGGTTTAAAGAATGTTAGGGCGACGTATCAAAGGGAAATGAATTCGATCTTCCATGATTATATAGATACTTTTATGCAAATATACATTGATGATTTTATTGTTAAGTTTGTTTCAGGGATGAATTATATCGACCATCTTCGACAATCTTTCGAAAGGATGAGAAGTCATGGTCTAAAAATGAATCCTCTCAAATGTGCTTTCTGTGTGCAGGCGGGAGATTTCTTAGGCTTTGTGGTCCACAAAAAGGGAATCAAAATAAACCAGAATATAACCAAGGCCATAATGGAGGCCAAAACGTCATCGACAAATAAGGAGTTACAGTCACTGCTAGGCAAGATTAATTTCTTGAAGAGATTCATATCGAATCTCAGCGGAAAGACTCAAGTCTTCTCACCTCTGCTTCGACTCAATAAGGAAGGGTTCGAATGGGGGCAACCTCAGTAAGAAGCATTCGATAAAATCAAGGATTACTTAAGTCATCCTCCAATTCTATTACCACCTTGTAGAAATAGGAGCATGAGGTTATATATATCTACGTCAGACAAAACATTAGGGAGCATGTTGGCCCAAGAGGATGAAAATGGTGTTGAAACATCCATTTACTACCTTAGTAGGGTTTTTAATGATGCAGAAACTAGGTATAGCATAGTTAAAAAATTGTATTTATGCTTGTATTTTTCTTGTACAAATTTAAAGCATTATATAAAACTAGTTTACGTTTCGTCTCATTTTGATGTCATTAAACACATGTTGTCTAAACCAATTTTGCATAGTCGAACTGGTAAATGGGCATTAGCTTTAACTGAATATTCTTTAGCATATATGCCTTTAAAGGCTGTTAAAGGACAAGTGGTAACAGACTTTATAGTCGACCACTCGATAAATGAGAATAACATAAACTATCTCGAGCTTGAGCCTTGGAAATTATATTTCGATGGCTCTAGCCATAGAGATGGAACCCGTGTAGGAGTGTTGATCATTTCTCCTGACAAAATTCCAACAAAATTCAAGTATAGAGTCAAAGGTCTCTGTTCGAATAATGAGGCTGAATATGAGGCTTTAATAGCCGGACTTGAATATTGTTGGAATTAGGGGCAACTCGAGTCGAAATAATGGGAGACTAAGAGTTAATCATTAAAGAAATCACGAAAGAGTACAAATGTGTTGAAGAAAACCTTATTATGTACTTTGTAATAGTCAATCGATTACTGAAAAGATTCGAAATGGTTAGCATTCGACACATACCTCAATTGGAAAATCAAGTGGCCAATGACTTGGCTCAGATTGCTTCGGGGTATAAAATTTTGAAATAAAAATTATAAGATGCAATTGAAGTCGGAGGAAGATTTATGTCATCCAGATTGTCCCCGTCATATTTGGAAACGACAAAGCTAGGGTACACTGATAAAGAGAATTTCGAAATTTTTGCAATAGATAGTTTGACGGACAAAGATTGGAGGAAACCGATAGTAGAGTATTTGAAAAATCCAATGGCATCCATGGAGCAGAAATTCAGGTATCGTGCTTTAAGTTATGTTCTTTTGGAAAATGAGTTATTTAAAAAGACTCCTGAGGGAGTTTTACTTAAATGCCTTAGTGAGTCAGAGGCATATTTAGCCCTTCTGACTGTCCATAGTGGGGCAGGTGGGGCACACCAGGTAGGGCACAAGATGAAATGGTTGTTGTTTCAACACGGCATGTATTGGCCCACTGTCGCACCTCGAAAAATCACGGAGACATTTCGGAGAAACGACCCTCGCGCGAAAGGCGCGGAAATGCGGTTCGACAGAGTCGCCACTGAACTTTATTTTTCCCGAATAAACAGGAGAGGAAAATATCGAGAAAACCTCTTAAAAACGAAAGGATAGGAACAGGGTTGTCCCAACCATGTTTCGGGTTCGGGAGTCGGTTACGTGAGGGGAAGGTATTAGCACCCCTCACGTCCGTCGTACTCGACGGGAACCTCTTAAGGTAAATGTGGGGGGTGTTGTTTAGGTTTACTTGTTTTCTTCTCGTTGCTAAGGCGAATTGGTAGGGTAAAAGGTTAAAGACGCTAAGGAGAGATGGGTGGTTAGAAAATAGAGTGCTCGCCAAGGATTGGGGCCCTTGTGCCTACGTATACTCATTCGGAAAAGAATGAGAAATCAGAGCGTCGTAGTTCGACTACGGGAAAGGTTGGGAAAGTGTGGAAGGAATAATGGAGGAAGATAGAAGTGTGCTCGCCAAGATCATCGCAATCTTGTGCCTACGTATCTTATATTCAAGAATGAATAAAGAATCAGAGCAATCGTAGTTCGTGGAGACGACCACGAAAATATGAAGTTTGAATTGGGTTTGAAGTTGAGTTTGAAATGAAAGAGTGACTGACAAGCAACCCAAGAGCGTGTCTCGAGAGCTTATCACTCAAGAATTCAAGGAATGCGAGATCCCAAGAACCCAGTTCTTTCGAAGATTGGGTTGAAAAGAGTTGGATGTTTTGAAATCGAAAGAATGAACTAATAACAAAATCAAGAGCGCGCCTTGAGAGTTACTCATTCGAGTATCCAAAGAATGCTAGATTCTAAGAATATCCCTCTTTCGTAAGTAAAAAAATGTTTGTGAAAAGATTGAATCGATAACGAAAAGCGAGGCAAAAGGAAGTTATTTTGAAGTGGCTCGACGACGTGTCGAGAATTTGATCGAAGATGGAACCGACTTGACGACGTGTCAAGTGTTAGAATGTGAGAGATGACATTGGTCCCTAAGGGTGCCTCCAATATCAAAACCACGAGGAGTTGTGAACGCGTGTACGAAATGCGGGTTGCGAATGCGTACGAGCATTTGACTTAGGAGAACGTTGGAAAATGATTGAGTTTGGCAAAGTCGAAAGGTTGAATGAATAACAACTCAAAGGCGTGCCTCGAGAATTATTCACTCGAAGACACAAGGAATGCTAGATTCCAAGTACCTCCTTCTTTCGGAGTTTTGATCGAAAAAAGACGTTGAGAATGTGTTTGAGAAAATCAAAAGATTGAATGAATAACAACTCAAGAGCATGCCTCGAGAATTATTCACTCGAAGATCCAAGAAATGCTAGATTTCAAGAATCTCCTTCTTTTGGAGTTTTTTCGAGAAAATGTTTAAAAAATAACTTGAAGCGAAAATGACATAGTCTTGACTGAATTATCATCTATCAATAATTTGACCGATAATAATCATTAAAGTCATCATTGACTAAAGAATAAGAAAAAAAAGTGGATAAAAACGAAAATGAAAGTTTTAAAAAAATTGGTCTCGGGTTTGTTATTATTTGTCAATAATTTGACAAACTATAACTTGGAGGTCTCGCCATCGACCTTAAAAAGAAGTTAAAGAATAATAAAGAAAAAAAATTTAAAACTCTAATCAAAACCAAGTGAGATTATTAAATAAAATAGGAATTATAAATTGCTTAATAACAATTTAATTCTAACAAGGTATGAAAATAAAAAAAAAACTTTAAAAAAACAAAGTGGGCTAGGCTGAAATCAAAATGTGGACGAGATATATGGACTGAACCCAAAGTAAAACCAATATCCCCCTCCTTCAAATGAAAACACGGTGGGGGTATAAAATAGATATGGGGTGTTAAAGAAAAACCAAGGGATCATACGGGCCAATGGCCCATCACCCCTCCACCAAGAATCAAACACGGTGAAAGGAACAATGATATGTAAAGTGGAAATAACAAAAAAAAGGGCTTGCTAACTAATCACCACGAGTGAAAACAATCTTAACACATTAAATGATTCCCAAAGCTAACAGAGTTATGGTTCATCTTTTCTGAACAACAACCTTAACACTACGGAAAGAACATTGTCATCACCATCACGATTTGCCCAAAAATGCTTCAGAATCGAGGAAGGAAACGAGATGAACGTAGATGACGAACACCACACACCAAACCCTCTTGGATCGACAAATATTCTTCAGATTTACGCATTTGGGTCTCCCTCTGATTTCATCTCCAAGCTATTTGCTTCGATTTTCCTCGCGCACAGGTCCGTGTAGCATTAACCTCGGTTAGATTTTGCTCAGTCCTTCTTCATCTTCAAACTCTTCTGGGTTTTTGAAAATTATGGGTTTCGGTTTATGAGTTGGGTTTGTTGATTTGCGGTTGAAGGAGTATTGAAAGGGTGGTGGGGTTTATGGTTTGCACACGGTTGTTTGGTTTGTTGAAGTTGGAAGAAAGGGTTTTTTCGATTGGATTTGAGAGATTTCCATGTTTCGCGGTTGAAGGTTGTGTTATGAAGGTTTGAGTGATGGTTTATTGAAGAAGAAGGGTTGGGGTTTAGTTGGAGGTGAAATGGGAGGAATCTTGTTGGTGTTTAGATGTTGAAGAAGATGATGGTTCATAATACATGATGAAGAAGGTGGCTTTTTGCGGTCCCTCCCAAAAGAAAAGATCCCCCCTTTTACTTAAAGGTTGAGCCCCTTTTAAGTTGTGTATCGAATCACCACATATGGAGAAAGTGAGAGGGTAGAATAGGAAATGAATCCAAATTCTGTTAGAGGTTAGTTTAGGAATTCTGATTGAACATTTGGAGGTAGTGAGCTATAGAATTCTGTTGGGGCCAATACTGTCCTTTTCTATGGTGATGGATGCATCATTCACGGTTCACTATTTTGTTGCCAAAGGTTGGTGGTACGATACACAGGTACTGGTTTTTGTGCGAGCGGGTGTTCCCTTTGTGCGTGGTTTTTTTTTGGTTATTTGGAGGTGGCTGTGATGGACTAACACACTATGGACCGTCCTTCTGCAGGTCATGGCTGGAGGTGTGGTCAGGCAAATTGTTGTGGTTTGTTGTTGGAGTGCCTTATGCCAGCTTGCAATTACAACCACTCGCGCGGGGAAATGTTGAGGCTGACCGTGTACTCCTTAAGAGGCATGCTCATGGATTTATTTCACTTCAATTTCCTTTCACAGCTTGATGCATTGATTTGCTGCTAAAAACAAAATTATTAATACTGCCTTTTCTCTTGTACAGGCCGTGGTGAATCAAGGTCTTCTTTTTGTTTTATTCCCATAGGATATGGCTTGGTGGATGTTATGTGAATTAAGGTTGCTGTAGGTACATTTTGGATGGGCCCTCGTGTTTGCAATTGGGGTGCGTGTTCGTGTAGCAACTGTTGTGCTTGTCGGCAAAAGTTTTGTTTGTATCTGATGTGTGGTTCCTTTAGCATTGTGCATACCAACATTTTTGCTTTTGGAATGAGACGTACTGTTGCGTAGTCTGCGTGTTTTTGTGTAGCAGCTGTGTTGTGTGAGGAGTTTCCAGCTGGTATAATGCGGTTTCCTTTTTTTTTTTTAACTTGGGAGTGACTTACGATACAAGATGGGTGTTATTGCTGCAGGTTAAGAAATCATGATTGGGGTATGATACAATGCATTCTGAATAATCCTTAAGGTGGGTCCTGGAGCAGTATGCAGGGTACGGGATATGTGTACTGAAACAACACAGCCTTGTGGGGTCTGCCCTGTCCTTGGTACTTGCTGTGGGAAGATGCTTTTCGTAAGGGTATATTGTGAGTCATAATATTTGGCTTGATTTTTGTAAATAATCTGGTACCAACAATGCGTCTATCACTTAAATTAATTGGGCTTTGTTCCTAAATAGACTTATGGGCTTGTAAGAACAATAATAGATCATGATTTGGATTCTTGATAATATGATTTCATTCATTTTCATTTCCTTGTAGTAGGCCCAAACTGATTATTATTTTGTAATATTCAAACTCACAGCCACATAATGAGTTTATAAAACTCTTTTGCACCCTTTTGTATAGACCATGGTGATCTCAAGAATTTCGAAATAGGCTTTGGATATTTTGTTTGAAACAAAAAGAAAAGAATCATGAATTCATAATGATAATTTTTGAGTAAAAGTTCTCTTCTTGACGAGCCATTGCAAAGAAATGGCCTATATCTTGAAATGTTATTTAACCAGTCAAAATCTCATTGCTTCATAAAATAAAATTCATAACGTAACTTGAAACAACTCTTCATGCCTCGAAAATGCGTCGAACTTTGCATTTACTAACTCAATCAATGAATTTTCAATAAGATTTGAACTTAAATTGAAGAATACTTGAAGCAAAAGCAACTCAACTGGCAATCCACTTGAAATACCGCCTAAACGAAATTGAGATAAAATCTGAGATTAGCTGGATCAAGGCCTTAAAATAACTCACACCATATGGCTCAAACTGATGTTTAACTACATGGTTTAGAATCCACATAATCATGTCTCAATTGTTCGATCACAAGTACATATGCTCATCTTTCCTTCAACACACTCTACAAATGCTTGTGATCACATTAAACAATATCACAACAAAACCCATGACTTGAGAAGTCTTTAGAAAATCATGTCCCCGGGCCAAATGATCATCTTAGAGAATAATCATAAAAAACCGCCATTATTTGCGATAAGAAGGGTAAGAAAAGTAGGACAAATTTAGGGTATGACAGATCCCCCTATCTAATAGGCTTAAACCTAAGGAAATAAACTGCTACAATGTTCGTTTTCCTGAAGTAGAAGTCAATTAGATATAAAGAAGACCCTGAATTTGTCCAAAAGAAAGAGGGATGTTTGAGAATTGAAAATACTGGATAAATCTAAACCACTGGGTAAACTGTAAATAACCGACAAAAAGTCACCATCACCAAAAGGATGATGAGATGAAACACACACGGCTATTACCACCAAAAGGATGGTAGAGCAAAACACTAACAAACTATCGCACAATCTATCATTAATGACTATGATAGACCCCTCACCAAAAGGATGACGGAGCGAAACTCACACAAACAATATCGCACAATCTGACACCAATCCAAGTGACAGACCCCTCACCAAAAGGATGACGGAGCGAAACACACACCAACTATCGCACAATCTATCGTTAATGACTATGATAGACCCCCCACCAAAAGGATGACGGAGCGAAACACAAACAAATATCGCATAATCTAACACCAATCCAAGTGACAGACCCGCTACCAAAAGGATGATGGAGCGAAACTCATACAAAACAATATCGCGCAATCTATCATTAATGGCTATGATAGACCCCCCACCAAAAGGATGACGGAGCGAGACAATATCGCACAATCTAGCATTAATGACTATGATAGACCCCCCACCAAAAGGATGACGGAGCGAGATGCAAACAAACATCGCACAATCTATCATTAATGACTATGATAGACCCCCCACCAAAAGGATGACGGAGCGAGATGCAAACAAACATCACACAATCTATCATTAATGATTATGATAGACCCCCCACCAAAAGGATGACGGAGCGAAACACAAACAATATCGCACAATCTATCATTAATGACTATGATATACCCCCCACCAAAAGGATGAGGGAGCGAAACACAAACAATATCGCATAATCTAACACCAATCCAAGTGACAGACCCGCTACCAAAAGGATGATGGAGCGAAACTCACACAAAACAATATCGCGCAATCTATCATTAATGGCTATGATAGACCCCCCACCAAAAGGATGACGGAGCGAGACAATATCGCACAATCTATCATTAATGACTATGATAGACCCCCCACCAAAAGGATGACGGAGCGAGATGCAAACAAACATCGCACAATCTATCATTAATGACTATGATAGACCCCCCACCAAAAGGATGACAGAGCGAAACTCACACCGACCACTACCACCAAAAGGATGATAGGGCAAACACTATCGCACAATCTGTCGCAATCCAAGTGACAGACCCCTCACCAAAAGGATGACGGAGCGAAACTCACACACACAGGTCGCTATCACCAAAAGGATGATAGGACAACACAGATTTGAAGTTTACCGACACCAAAAGGATGCAGGCTAGGTTGAACTGACGAAGTTCGACTATCACCAAAAGGATAATAGTAAGGCAATTGACAACGGTCACGCTTGCTGGATACAACTCATTGGGAATACCCAAGAGGAAGATTGGGTTGAAATGAATCAGCAGGGACGACCACTGACTTGCTTAAAGATCATAATTTTGTTGCAATGATTTCATGGTTACGCCCATGAACTCTGAAGAGGATGCCCCTGACTGGGCTGATGATGGTCTTGGAAATCTTTAAAATTGATCCTGGACCTTGACGTGCATATGCTGATGCTGGCTGTAAAATGATGTTCCATAACGAATGGAAGTGCAGATGCAAATGCTGACGAGCGGAAAATGCAAGAGCTGGGGAAGTATGATATGATTTGATATGCATATGATGCAAAAATGCTTATGATTATGAATGCAATGCGTATGATGCATATGATGCAGACGGGTAATTGGAAATGCAGGTGGAAACGCCAGCGTGGTGGACTTTGGGTAGTTGGCCAATGCGGATTGGACTCGGGTGGTGGGAGGGATTGACTTCCTCGACACGTAGTTTGTTGAAGACGTCATGATTGAAGCAGAAGATGATGCTCTGGATGCCTCAAGTCTGGGTACTTGGTGGTTTGTTGTAAGTTTGTTTCAGAGAAGGTTGCAACTCTACTGTTGGTCAGGGCGACATGGTCCTGCCCCAGTCTGAACTTGTTAATGGTTTGCCCCAGTCTGAACTTGTTAATGGTTTGCCCCCTGCTCGAGCCTGGTTGAATGATTTGCCCCTAGTCTGTGGGCTTTGAAATAATCTTGCTTCGTGTACGCCACTGAAAGTCAAGTTCCTCCTCGATTGCCCCTTGCTGGAGTGTCTTTGAATACCTAGCACTGATTTACAAATAAAATTGTACATTCATAAATGGTAACATTAATGCAAAGTTCGATACAAGATTGAAAAACTGTCTTTTATGAAGTGTCATGATATTGAGATGAATGGACCGTTAGCCCAAACGTTGTGTTGTTTTTGATTGGTGTAAAAGATATAACAAGGATAATGACACCAATGCTGCTGATTAACAATCGTGTGAGGAGTCAGGTTACGCAACCTGGCGATAGTATACTTTTAGATAAACCTCGCCTCAATTAGGTCTTTCGAGGGTTATAACGTGGTCTGGGTTCACGGTTATGAAACAAAGGTTATTAGGCTCAAAGTATGATTTGTACCCACCCTTTCTTCTTAATGATCTCCAGTCCTACGCTCAGTTAATTCTACACTTGTCTGGACGATATAAGCTTGAAGTGTTCAAGGTTTGCTCGACGTGGCAGTCACCTTATTTTGATGGATGCCAGTGCCCTTTGATCTGGGTGGTCACTGAAATCTTTTTTGTTTTTGTTGAGGGTTCAGGGTCCTCTTTTGTCTTTTGTTTTTTATCCCTAACTTTTGCATGGATTGATTTTTGCTTGTCAGATCCATCGGGATTGTCCTGATTTTACCTAAGTCCCTCTGAGGTGTTTGACTTAGCAGACTTTTGATTTTTTTTTGGATTTGGGAAGGTTGTGACTGCCATGTCATGGGTCTTGATGAACAGTCGTCTTTATAGATGCATTACTGGATTAACTGAACACTACCCTGCCCCAGGTTGAGTATAAAGGTTTGAATATTCGAAGGAAACTGCTACTTCTAGGCTCGAAGTGGTTTACTAAGGATTAACTCCTTATATCTCTGGTGTATGGGAATTGAAACAATGCTTGTACATCATTGGCGAGATTCTATCTGAAAGCATACGAGTTTGGCAATTATGGGTATCTCGTTTTCATCATCCTCCCTCAAATCATGCTAAACACAGTGAATAGAGTGGAGTGAATAAACGTGTCGGTGATAAGTGAAAAATGAGTGAATACGACATAACTAATTCAAAACATGCATAAACGATACATTTAATGAAACCAGATATGAATGGCAATTGTTCAAAGCATACAATACTTAAACAAAACAAAGACAAAACATAAGAAATGCGTAAGATGAAATGACAACATGACGGCCTTCTTCGGGGAAATGAACTTTGACTTGACTAGATTTGATCTGATTAACGCTATTTGTTCGGCGACATTGGATTGTTGATGACATTTGGAGACTTCCCATTGAAGTTGATAGCATCCCTGTTAATCATGTCTTGAATTATGTGCTTGAAAGCTCTACAGTCCTCAATGGTATGACCTGGAGCGCCCTTATGAAACTCACAATGAGCATTTGCATCGTAATCAGCAGGAATGACAGTTGGGGGAGCCAAATCTCTCGGAACAACAGCTTTCTTCTCCATCAACTGAGCAAAAATTTTAGCATATGTCATTGGTAATCGGTCAAAGACTCTATCTGGCCTCCATGTTCTCTGCTGACGCTGTGGGCGAGTACCTTGTCGTTGCTGAGTAGCTTGCATTTGTTGTTGCTGAGGAGGATATTGGTATCCTTGCTGATTGTAGGCTTGTTGCTGAGGAGCCTGTTGTTGTGGCATTTGAGCTTGCACTGCTTGAACAGCTGGCTGATAAGGCATTGGAGCATATTGCGCAGCAGCAACATACGGATACTGGTAGTAAGGAACCTGATAAGGCATAGGAGCGGGAGCTTGTTGAGAAGCTTTCCCTTTCTGCAAAGAGATAGCATTTTTCTCGCCCTCTTTCTTCTTGTATCCATTGAAAGGCTTCTTGGCATTAGCCTGGCTGTTAGGACCTCCTGGGATCTTTCCACTCTTCAGCCCCTCTTCAATTCTCTCACCGACGATCACCAAGTCAGAGAATCCAGCGGAGACGCTACCGATCAGCTTTTCGTAGTATTGGCCTTGTAAAGTACCCATGAAGATGTCAATCAGTTCACGATCAACAAGAGGTGGATGCACCCTTGCGGCTAGCTCTCTCCATCGTTGCACGTACTCTTTGAAGGATTCGCTGTCCTTCTGAGTCATACTCTGAAGCTGAGTACGATTTGGAGCGAGATCTGTGTTGTATTTGTATTGTTTGACAAATGCATCGGCTAGCTCGGCCCAAGTGCGCACACTATTACGTTCCAACTGCATATACCATTCGAGTGATGCCCCAGAAAAACTGTCTTGGAAGCAATGAATCATGAGCTTTTCATCTCTGGCATAGGCAGCCATCTTGCGACAGTACATCTTCAGATGAATATTTGGGCAACTAAGACCTTTGTACTTCGAAAATTCAGGCACCTTGAACTTGGGAGGAATGACAACATCAGGCACCAAGCACAATTCCAAAGCACTGAAAGAATTTGAGTTATGCCCCTCCATGGCTCGGAGTTTCTCGGCTAGATCTCGGCACATCTTCATGGCTTCTGAATCCTAAGCGGCAACAGGACTAGAAATGGGGATAGCAGCATGATAGTTCTGAACATCGTCATAATGATCCATCAGAGTATCTTCAGTATGGGGAGCTGGGATCTGCACGACAGTAGGCTGAGCCTGCGGGATAGCTCCAACAGTAACTCCAGGCACTGGGATTGGCTGAGAAGTGTTTCCTTCGGCTGCGTTATTGAAGTTCAACGGCATCCCATGAGGATTTGGAATTGGAACCAAAGGGATGGCAGTAGACCCCTGTCCTTGACCATTGTTGTTTACGACAGCAGTGGCTTCACGTTGTTCTTCCTCTCTTCTGGCCGCGAGGATGGCTTCGAGGATCTGGTCGATCTTTCCTTTCATAGAATCCAACTCTTCCCTGAAGGCGACTTGCTCCTGTTGAATCTGCTCCATCATTCGTCTGGTATTGGCTCTAGTTGCGTACTGGTGTCGAGGAATCAGCTTGATTTACTGGAGAGGAAGGAACGAAGACATAAGATTCTGTTGAAGGACTGGAAATGCAAATATGCACAACATATGAAATACAATGCAAATGATATGTAAGATGCAATGCAACATACAAGATCCAGGATTCACAGGATCACAATCAAACAATTTTGGAGCTGATAACTGTAATAGATACACAACCACAGTTTTCGATCAAAAAAACTGACAGGTACGACCTATGCGGGAAGATCTAAACATCCTACCCATAAACCCAATCACGGGATGGTTTCTACGTTTGGTTCCCAGGATCACGGACACTAGTCGTATTAGCGTCACGCAACAGGCTGGCTGTATTACGACGATAATGACGATAAGGTCTCTCCTGAGCGGGGTCCTCGTGCTAGGTGTACAAGGAGCGAGTCCTTGGAGACTAGCACTACACGACCACCAATATCGGAACTGGTGCTAACAAAAGGTTCCCAAAATCACGGACCCTTCATTAATCAAGTCGTGCAACAGGCTAACTGTGTTACAACAAGATCTACGAATAGGCCTCCTCTGGAGGAGCTTTCATGCTAGGCCCACAAGGAGCAAGTCCTCGGAGACTAACACTACTTAACTACCAATTCTAAACTAAGTGTTCTCTCTGCTTTTACCAAAGCTCGGGCGTAGAGCTTTGCTCATGATGTCATCCCAAGAACCAACAGGCAACCAAGATAACAAGCACAAATAAAAACCACAAGAGAACAAATACATAAACGAAAAGAAAAATAAAAAAACAACACTCCTCACAAAACCCAAGATAGGCTCGACTCTCTCTTTGCATGGAGCAAAATTTCCCCAGCAGAGTCGCCACCTGTCGCACCTCGAAAAATCACAGAGACATTTCGGAGAAACGACCCTCGCGCGAAAGGCGCGGAAATACGGTTCGACAGAGTCGCCACTGAACTTTATTTTTCCCGAATAAACAGGAGAGGAAAATATCGAGAAAACCTCTTAAAAACGAAAGGATAGGAACAGGGCTGTCGCAACCATGTTCCGGGTTCGGGAGTCGGTTACGTGAGGGGAAGGTATTAGCACCCCTCACGTCCGTCGTACTCGACGGGAACCTCTTAAGGTAAATGTGGGGGGTGTTGTTTAGGTTTACTTGTTTTCTTCTCGTTGCTAAGGCGAATTGGTAGGGTAAAAGGTTAAAGACGCTAAGGAGAGATGGGTGGTTAGAAAATAGAGTGCTCGCCAAGGATTGGGGCCCTTGTGCCTACGTATACTCATTCGGAAAAGAATGAGAAATCAGAGCGTCGTAGTTCGACTACGGGAAAGGTTGGGAAAGTGTGGAAGGAATAATGGAGGAAGATAGAAATGTGCTCGCCAAGATCATCACAATCTTGTGCCTACGTATCTTATATTCAAGAATGAATAAAGAATCAGAGCAATCGTAGTTCGTGGAGACGACCACGAAAATATGAAGTTTGAATTGGGTTTGAAGTTGAGTTTGAAACGAAAGAGTGACTGACAAGCAACCCAAGAGCGTGTCTCGAGAGCTTATCACTCAAGAATTCAAGGAATGCGAGATCCCAAGAACCCAGTTCTTTCGAAGATTGGGTTGAAAAGAGTTGGATGTTTTGAAATCGAAAGAATGAACTAATAACAAAATCAAGAGCGCGCCTTGAGAGTTACTCATTTGAGTATCCAAAGAATGCTAGATTCTAAGAATATCCCTCTTTCGTAAGTAAAAAAATGTTTGTGAAAAGATTGAATCGATAACGAAAAGCGAGGCAAAAGGAAGTTATTTTGAAGTGGCTCGACGACGTGTCGAGAATTTGATCGAAGATGGAACCGACTTGACGACGTGTCAAGTGTTAGAATGTGAGAGATGACATTGGTCCCTAAGGGTGCCTCCAATATCAAAACCATGAGGAGTTGTGAACGCGTGTACGAAATGCGGGTTGCGAATGCGTACGAGCATTTGACTTAGGAGAACGTTGGAAAATGATTGAGTTTGGCAAAGTCGAAAGGTTGAATGAATAACAACTCAAAGGCGTGCCTCGAGAATTATTCACTCGAAGACACAAGGAATGCTAGATTCCAAGTACCTCCTTCTTTCGGAGTTTTGATCGAAAAAAGACGTTGAGAATGTGTTTGAGAAAATCAAAAGATTGAATGAATAACAACTCAAGAGCGTGCCTCGAGAATTATTCACTCGAAGATCCAAGAAATGCTAGATTTCAAGAATCTCCTTCTTTTGGAGTTTTTTCGAGAAAATGTTTAAAAAAATGACTTGAAGCGAAAATGACATAGTCTTGACTGAATTATCATCTATCAATAATTTGACCGATAATAATCATTAAAGTCATCATTGACTAAAGAATAAGAAAAAAAAAAGTGGATAAAAACGAAAATGAAAGTTTTAAAAAAATTGGTCTCGGATTTGTTATTATTTGTCAATAATTTGACAAACTATAACTTGGAGGTCTCGTCATCGACCTTAAAAAGAAGTTAAAGAATAATAAAGAAAAAAAAATTTAAAACTCTAATCAAAACCAAGTGAGATTACTAAACAAAATAGGAATTATAAAGTGCTTAATAACAATTTAATTCTAACAAGGTATGAAAATAAAAAAAAACTTTAAAAAAACAAAGTGGGCTTGGCTGAAATCAAAATGTGGACGAGATATATGGACTGAACCCAAAGTAAAACCAATATCCCCCTCCTTCAAATGAAAACATGTGGGGGTATAAAACAGATATGGGGTGTTAAAGAAAAACCAAGGGATCATACGGGCCAATGGCCCATCACCCCTCCACCAAGAATCAAACACGGTGAAAGGAACAATGATAGGTAAAGTGGAAATAACAAAAAAAAGGGCTTGCTAACTAATCACCACGAGTGAAAACAATCTTAACACATTAAATGATTCCCAAAGCTAACAGAGCTATGGTTCATCTTTTCTGAACAACAACCTTAACACTACGGAAAGAACATTGTCATCACCATCACGATTTGCCCAAAAATGCTTCAGAATCGAGGAAGGAAACGAGATGAACGTAGATGACGAACACCACACACCAAACCCTCTTGGATCGACAAATATTCTTCAGATTTACGCATTTGGGTCTCCCTCTGATTTCATCTCCAAGCTATTTGCTTCGATTTTCCTCGCGCTCAGGTCCGTGTAGCATTAACCTCGGTTAGATTTTGCTCAGTCCTTCTTCATCTTCAAGCTCTTCTGGGTTTTTGAAAATTATGGGTTTCGGTTTATGAGTTGGGTTTGTTGATTTGCGGGTGAATGAGTATTGAAAGGGTGGTGGGGTTTATGGTTTGCACACGGTTGTTTGGTTTGTTGAAGTTGGAAGAAAGGGTTTTTTCTATTGGATTTGAGAGATTTCCATGTTTCGCGGTTGAAGGTTGTGTTATGAAGGTTTGAGTGATGGTTTATTGAAGAAGAAGGGTTGGGGTTTAGTTGGAGGTGAAATGGGAGGAATCTTGTTGGTGTTTAGATGTTGAAGAAGATGATGGTTCATAATACATGATGAAGAAGGTGGCTTTTTGCGGTCCCTCCCAAAAGAAAAGATCCCCCCTTTTACTTAAAGGTTGAGCCCCTTTTAAGTTGTGTATCGAATCACCACATATGGAGAAAGTGAGAGGGTAGAATAGGAAATGAATCCAAATTCTGTTAGAGGTTAGTTTAGGAATTCTGATTGAACATTTGGAGGTAGTGAGCTATAGAATTCTGTTGGGGCCAATACTGTCCTTTTCTATGGTGATGGATGCATCATTCACGGTTCACTATTCTGTTGCCAAAGGTTGGTGGTACGATACACAGGTACTGGTTTTTGTGCGAGCGGGTGTTCCCTTTGTGCGTGGTTTTTTTTGGTTATTTGGAGGTGGCTGTGATGGACTAACACACTATGGACCGTCCTTCTGCAGGTCATGGCTGGAGGTGTGGTCAGGCAAATTGTTGTGGTTTGTTGTTGGAGTGCCTTATGCCAGATTGCAATTACAACCACTCGCGCGGGGAAATGTTGAGGCTCAGTGCCTTGGAATTGTTAAAAAGGCAAAAGAAAAGAGTAGAGAAATCTTATAATAAGAAAGTCAAGGTCAAGATATTCTCGCCAGAAGAATTGGTTTGGAAAGTAATTTTGCCTATGGATCGAAAAGATAAAGCCTTAGGTAAGTGGTCCCTTAAATGGGAAGGCCCTTTTCAAGTCATACAATTTTTTTCTAATGGCGCATATGAGATTGAAGAGTTAGACGTGGATAAAAGAATCTTTAGGGTTAATGGGAAATATTTGAAAAAATATAAGCCTGCACTTCAAGAGATAAAAATAACTAAAGAATAATGACACACAAAAAGGGCGAAGCTAATATGGTAAATAAAATGCCAAATTGGCTTAATCCATTACAAAGAAAGGCCACAAGGGGCCAAAAGTCATGATCAACAAAAATAAAAAGTGTTATAGGATAAACTTCAAAAGGGAAGATAGCCCTTCATCTTGTCATACTTCAACCTTTAGAGCATCAAGTGGCGTTCACAAAGAGTTTTGTTGGTTGAGAGGGTTTCAATCTCTTTCCCAAGCTGCTGAGCATTTTCGAGATGTTGAAGTCCGGCTTGGATCTCTTTCGCCACCTCGTCCTCGACAGAGCTAAGAAGGTTGGTCTTGCATTGTTTGGATTGAGAGATTTTATTTTGCAAGGTGACAATTTGCCTCTCCCATTCTGCAATGTTTTTGTCGCATTTCTCGATTTTCTTCTTGTTCTGTTCATAGAGTTTTTCTAGAGTCGAAATTTTTTTGGTAGACGTATAGACAGCCTCCCAGGTAGCCTTTTGAATTCTAGTTTTGGTGGTGAGGTTGCTCGAAAAGTCTTTGAGGCGGTTTAGATTAGCAACAACGAGGTCGATTAGTGTACTCAGCTCTATAATAACATCAACAACTTCTGGTGAGACTTCCAGGACATTGATTTGCTTCAGACGTTTATTGAGTCCAAAGCTGATAGAAACATCATGTTCTAAGATATGGAACAAATCCACTGCAAAAATATTTTCCTTTATCTGAAGGAGCAAATCACTATCAATTTTTCCAATTGGAAGATTTCCCCGAGGCGATCGAGGTGCTGGTGCTTTTGTCGCCGGAGCTATATTGGGAACTGAGCATGGCCTTCAGATACTCCAATGGTTGTTTCACTTTTAAGGATTCTAGTTCCTTGTGTGAAAGGTTGGTCAATGAAGTGTTAGTCGAAGCAGTAATATGAGGTTCCTTTGACTGTTTTCCTTTATCCACTTTGTCTTCTTGGTCCTCCACCACAACTTCTACATCAGACGTAGATTGTTACTCCTCTTCCTCCTCTTCATTACCTTTTTCTTCTTCTTCTTCTTCTTCTTCAGGCCTGTCATCTTCGCCTTGTTCATTGATGGGAGATTTCTCTTCAAGATTATCCTCAGCAACTTGTTCTATGTTAGGCATCATAGTGTCCCCCGAGAGATCAACAAATTCTCTTTCGACCAAGTCTGTTTTTGGAATGGCTACCTCAACATGTGGAAACTCAACAGCAAAAACGAATGTTATTTTCTTGGGAGCACCTGCAGATTGGATTCTTTCATCAGATCCTTTAGTAGAGCCTTTCACAGAAGTCCCGGAGGGAGTTGTTGGATGATAACTAGGGTCGCTGCTTGTTGTCGGAATGATTTGCTACACCATGGGTTGTCCTCTGACATCAGTGGTAACCTAAGAAGAGAAAAGTAAAAGAATTAGAAGGATAGATGGTGAAGAAAACTACGGGTTTCTAGGAGAAATAATTACCTTAGGATCATCAGCCCCGGGACTGGAGTTGTCACTCTCAGCTTGCGCTACAACTATCTTCGCTATCTCCTCAGGGGTAAGCTCTAAAATATTGCAAGCGGGGGATTCCTTTGTCGAGATCTTGCCAACCTTTGTTTTCGGTTGAATAAAAGCTTCATTTATTTTGGCATGTTTCCTCCTCCTTTTTAGGATCTGTTCTTTAGGCGGAGATTGATCTTCCTCATCCGACTCAATTATTATATGACTGGAAGCTCCTTTTGATTTCTACTTTTTTGGAGTAGGGGTGGCCTTTGAGAGCTCTGAGGAGAAAAGATTTAGAGTGTTAGACAATATGATATTATGCAATAAAGAAAAAATGAGTAAGAAAAATTACCTTAGCAACTTGGCTACTTTCTTCTGTCTTCTCTGCATTTTGCTTTTTCTTCTTGGGTGCAACTTTGATAGCTGAAATTTAAACAAGTCATTGCAAGTAAGATGATAAAAATCGAATAAGAGAAATCTAGTTCCAAAATCTCTCGTTCCATACCTTCATATATTTTGGACTCGATGCGAACATCTTCGATACTGATATGAAGAGGCCTTTTGAAACTGTCTAAAGTATACTTAGTCGCAACCACCTGATGAGCCTTCATTTTGATTGTTGGTGAAGGATTTTTATAGAATCCCCACAGATAAACCATTCTATAAATGGAGGGGCAAGGGAGACTCCAAAGTCAGTAGTTGGAAGTCGAGGAAATTTGGGAGGAAACTTGTTGAAAGCCATTGTGTATTGTTCCCCAGGAGGAACGAACGAATGGAGTTGTAAACTCTCCATTTTCTTTAGAAACTTTTCCTTTAGCATAATAGCTCCATCGCGGATGGTTTGACTAAGATCATTTGGTCAATAAATAGTTTTAAAGTACTTATGGAATGCTTAGATTTCTTTGATATGTGTCAAAATACCTTTCTTGGTCTTCTCCTGCACTAAGAGGAAAGTTTGGTTAATAAGTTGGTAAATGAAGGAGCATCAAAGAACTCTTCAGCATAATATGTTGACCACTAGTTGTTGAATTTTGGGGTGCAAAGAAAACTTGGTTTGAAGTTAGTAGGGATGAGTTAAGCCTTGTTAGCATAGCTAGCAAGCTGTGTCGAAGTCATCTCCTCAGTATACTTCACATGATGATGATGAAGAGCACCATTCTTCTTAAAGAGACACTTGGGAAGAGCTTGGACCAACCCAAACTACCGAACAACTAAGTTTGGTTGGTAAGCAATCAGAGCCATTTGAGACTTTAATAAATTCAGTCGAAGAGTTAACAATCTTGGAATCAGAAAGGCCTCTCAGACCAGTAAAGACTCTGCTTCTTGAGCTTTGGTTGGGATTGGAAAGGGTCTTGTGAACCACTCAGGGCCACACTTCCTTGTAGCAAAAAGAGTCATGTTCGATATGAATTCATGACGTTTGGAAAACATCATGACATAGCTCAAGAATGTTAGCCTGAAATATTGTCCTTCTTCACTAGGAGTAAGTTTGACCAAACGACTCCCTTCAACTCTTATGTTCTTGATTTCTTCAGCAGTTTCATCTATGAATTTTTGTTGGGAAGACTGGCTTCAAATGATGCATTTAGCTAGAGTTGTAGCAGACAAAAAGGGGCAGCCAGCAAGAGGCTCCTTTTTCTCCCAAATATTTGAGTTGAGCCACTCCTTCACTCAGAGATTCGTAAAGATCCCCTAAGATCATTTTGCTCAGACAGACATCATGGCCTTTGTGAAGCTGAGTGGCAAGAGTAAGATATCTTCTAGCTACTTTGAGAAATTTCAAGTAGAAGACACAGTGAGACAACCATACAGTCAAGTACCTGAGATTCTTAGATTTTTCTCTTTTCTTCTTTAAGCGACTCAGGAATGACTTGTTGGTTCCCCACCATCTTTGGCCCTAAAAGTGTGTCAAAGGGTTAAGGATGAGAGATCTTCTTTAGGTCTTTGGATTTTTGGCCCTTTTTGGAGTCTTTGATGTTGGTGGTTGAAGACGCCATTGTTGAAGGATAAAGAAATCTGGAGAGTTTCTTTGAATATTTGAAAGGTAAAGAGAGAAGAAAATGCTTGAGAGTTTTTTTTAGAAGTGTAAAAGTGAAAATGGCTAAGTGTGAAGCTATTTATAAGCTTATGGAAGTTTAAGGGACTTCAAATCAGCATTAAAAGAGCTGATGGTTAGTGGGACACGTGTTCCACCAGGGTTGTTTAATGGAATGTTGGTAGTTAATGCCTTGCCCCATGATCTCCTAGAGTTTAGAAAGCGTGATGATGGCTAGAGATCTTGGAGTGCATTGATGAGACGTTTCAGAAACCACTGTGATGATCGTGACGTCATGGATTTTCTGAAATAGTGATAGACATCAAAGGCGTGCAAGAGTCATTTGAGGCGTCAAATGACATTATCAAAAAATTCCTTCTTCTTCAGTGATGTCGAAAATGACATTTTTGGGGGGCAATTTGTTGGCTCTAAATTTCGACGCCTAAATTGGATTAAAAGGAAGTAATAGAGTTTCTGAAGAAATCAGATGACTTCGACCAGAACTACATTTTTGGAGTGTGAGTCGAAGGCGTTCCCTTTGCTAAGAGGAACTATTTTATGGACTTAGAAATATTTCCTAACAATTTGGAAATGTGATTCGATAGAGGTGCTATTGAAGGCATTTCGACAGGAAGATTTGAATTTTAAATAAAGGAGAGAATATTCATTCTTACCCATTTCTCAAAGAAGACACGTGGAGCGCTTCCAAGAATCAAAGACATGTAGAACGCCACTTGTCTCGACCTAGTTTGTTAGCCGTTGATGGAAATTATTTTCAATTAGTATAAATAGCAAGTATTAGTGTTAGGATTTGTGTGATTTCAATTGTGTACAAATTCCTCAGTATAGTTAAAGTACCCGTGTATAGAGAAACGAGTTTGTGAGAATGTACATTGATGCAACGCCATTTTTACATTTCAATGCAATTCAATAAGTCTTTTTTATTAAGAATTTATCCTTTCCCTGCGCCAGTTACTTTCTACATTTTTTACCAGTCTTTCGACTTCAATCTCTTGTGTATAATTTTGTTTACATTTTCAAAATAAGTTATTTTTATCATGAACTTTGTCAAAGTGTTCATTGTTTTTCCAAATTTTGTTTAAGATTAATTAGCACATGTCCTAGAATTTGTGTGGTTGATCCTGGGAGTAAAACGAATCTTTTTTGATTGGGAAGACCATTAGTTATTCACCAATTTCCACGGCGAACAGCTAGTTGGCTACTGTGACTTGGATTTGGCATCGTGTCCCATTATCAGAAAGTCAATCTCAGGTTATCTAATGAAACTTGGAAATGCTTCAATATCATGGAAAACAAAGAAACAAGCCAGAATATCTCGATCTTTAAGTGAGGCTAAATATCGTGCAATGGCACATGCCATAAGTGAAATACTATAGCTACATAATTTCTTAGAGACTTTATGAGTTCCATGCATCAAACCCACGCTTTTGCATTGTGACAATCAAGTAGCTCTTCATTTAGATGCAAAGTCGATCTTCCATGAAATAACAAAGCATAATAAAATTGATTGTCATTTTATCAGGGAACACATACAGTTAGGTGTTGTAAGCAGAACTTACATGCCCACCAAACAACAAAGTGCTGGCGGTTTTACTAAGTTCTTAGGCGTGAAAGTTTTTCAAGACCTCATGTTCAAGTTGGGTGTTCATAATCTTCACCATCCAACTTGAGAGGGAGTATTAGATATGAATATAATAGTTTTTTTTATTATTTTGTTAGGGTTTGTTAGGATTGTTATTAGTTTGTTAGAGTTTATTAGTGTTGATCCTATTTTCAAACTCTGAAAGATAAATCATCAGCCTGTATATAAAGGTATGTCATGTATCATCAAAAACCATAATAATACAACATATTTTCAAGTTAACTTTATATTATTACCCTTTATATATACTTCACTAAATGCGGGTCTTTCGTTTGATAATTGTCAGTTTCTTAACTTGTTATAAGTCTTGATTTTTTTTGCTCTAAAATTGTTGACTTTCATTTTTAAAGCAAACTTAATTTTCTATAATAAAGGTTTCATATTATGCTTGGTTATTACTATACTTGAGCTCGAAGTAGTGAGATTTCTCGATCATTACACCATATGGTTCTTCTAGCACTACTCATGTTCATTAATCTTTGGTAGGTTCCACTAGACTTTTGTAAGTAAAATAGCATGTATTGGTATTGGTAGTTCCAAGTATTATTCACATTGTACATGCAAAATATGTATGTGTCTTTACATGATATGGAACCTTTGTACATGTAACATTAAATATTTTGTAACCTAATATTTTATTTATGTCCATGAAACTTAATATTTTGTAACATGAAGCACCATCTATAAATTTGTCTATGTCGATACATGATAAGGAACCTTTGTGCGTGTGGCATGTCATGGGTTTGAATCTGCGTCCTTGCATCTAATATCTCCAAATAACTAACAACTGAGTTGGTTTAACGAGACAAGAAAATTCATACATACATCATCCATTATTTGTTTGCCTTTTTTGACCATGATTACATTCTCCAAACAAGTCAGATGTTTGTAGCTTTTTTGATTTCATTTTCAGAAACAATTTTTTGTATTAAAAAATTATAAAACTTGTTCGATTATAATGTTTTACAAATTGATTTTAAAATTTGTTTTCAATTTTATTGTTTTTAAAATCAAAAAACTAAAAGAGCTTAAACATGTTTTATGTTTCAGTTTTCTCTCTCTTTTTTAATTTGAATTAGAAAATTGAAAACACGTTAAAATGGTTAGTTTTCATTAATTGAATAATCGTAAATATTTTGGATCGGACCCAAGGTCCAAAAATATTAGGATGACCCTATCTTTTTCATCGTATAAATACTCCTTTTTCTCGCCAAAGAATGTATGAGATTCATTTTTCAAAAGTTTACTCCACCTTAAGTAATTTCACAAACTAACTTAAGAATTTTAGTGATAACTTTCCAGGTCCACCTCCTCCTCTGCACCAGAACTGCAAGCATCATCATCATTAAGTCATACTCCTTTAATTCTTGTTCCTTAACGTAACAGTGGCGTCGTCAATATGATTGACATTTGATACCTACTAAATTTCATTATTAAACCTTTCCATTCCATATCTCTACAAATTCACATTTGCACCAAATGAATGCGATTTTGGAGGTTTCTTATCTAAGTTGCATCCTTTTACTCCCTATCGATACTATTGGGGAAGATATATCCGATTGAATGAAAGCTCTCATGTCGGCCTCGAGAGGAGACACATTTTCAAGCGGTGGACAATGAGATGGAAGACTGGTCTTAAGGTTTCTGGATGAAGAAAAAGTAGAGGAAATTCCTAATGCAGATCTTCCCTTTATCATCAATATTTCCATAGCTAATAATTCCATCTCTAGAGTTATGGTGGATGACATGAGCTTTTGTAATGTGATATGTCTAGAAATCCTCACTAAAATTGTACTAAGACCACAAGATTTGAATCCTTGGAAAGATCAAAGCCTACTAATTTTAATGACGCCTTCATTCATCTTTACAGAAATAATATACTTGTTTCTCACCTTGGGAGAAGGAGAGTGTCAAGGACCAAATTGTGTATACTTTTGAATTGATTTTATGGCCCTTTCAATTGGTTTTCTTGATAACTTAGTATAACATCTAGTAGTTTTAAGTACATTTATGTTAATTTCTTATTTTATTGTAAATATGGTGAGTTATGATTATTTTGATGTTCTTTGACAGTTCTTCTTACTTGTTTTTTATGGTAGGAACAATTGATGAAGGAAAGAAGACCTGAAAATCAGTTTTCGAAGATTTCGTGTAGGCATAGCGCGCAAAGCGAGCTTTCCAGCGCGGGACCAGCGCGCCCTTGCAAACTCTTGTAGCAAACTGCACTAAGTGGGCTCCTGCCGCGCTTAGCGTGCTTCCTAGGAAATTGGTTGCATTCTTCTGACCGCGCTTAGCGCGCCTATGAGGTCGCTTAGCACGGTGCCACTTACTGCACTTAGTGCACTTGCCTATGAATATCTTCCTTGAAGATATTTTCACAACACTTATACTTTTTACACTTTTTCAACATTTTGAGAGATAGAAACGGTTTTCTAGGTCAAAAGCCTTAGGAACTCAAGGAGAAGTGAAAATTAAATCTTTTGAGAATCAATCCTCGATTCTTCGACTTTGATGCTAGCAAAGCTTCTTTTCTTACTTGTTGATCAAGCTACCATGATAATGGGTAGCTAAACACTTTTGTGTCAAGATTAGAGGTAGTTAATCTTGCTTTTATGTATTTCTTTTGATCTTTTGTATGTGAAAAAGGTTTATGATCAATAGATGATGAAGATATTTACTTTTAATGATATATTTATGGTTTGAATCACTCTAGACATAGATTTTCCAATTCTTGATCTAATTTCTTCATCTATTAACCAATAAACTCTAGAGATAGATTTGAAAGTTAATATTTGCTTTGTATCGATATTTATGATTATTGTTTTGATTGCTATTTCGAGAAATCATCTAGTGATTAAAACAATAATATTCACCGACCCGCTTTAGAAATGAACGAATTCGCGAGGATACATGATTGTATTGGTCAAAACTAAGTTCACATGCTTGATTAATCGGATATGTTTAAAACAGATTAACCAAATCTAACCTTGACATGCTTTTCTTGAAACAAAACATCTTTGCTCTAATTTACTCTTTGCAACAAAATTATGTTACAAAATAAGCAATCTTTTGAAAACTCTTTACTTAGAACGTTAAACTATTGAATGGCTAGCATCGACATATCTTGCGTACAATCCCTGTGGATACGATAAAACACCCCCTAAAATATTTTTCAACAAAATGGCGTTGTTGGTCGGGGATTGTTAAGTAGGATATTGCAAGCATTGCAATAGTTTAGTGATTTTAAGATATTTGTATTTTGAATCTCTTACCTCTGTAATTCTCTTGTGCTTTTTAGTTTGTTTGGCTAGTTTACAGAATCTGTTTATGCGAGGGAGTGTACCTGCAGAAGAACTTATTTTTGATCCGGAGATTGAAAGAACTGCTCGTAGACTTAATAGCAGAATAAGGCGGAGAAGGCAACATGCTAGAGAAAGACAAGAACAAGGAGAATCTTTTTCATCCGCACCAATTGTTATGCCAATCATGGCAGCTCCACCACCTCCTGCTTCAGTACCATGTACCAACAGTCCAAGACATAATGCTCAGTTTGCACGCAACGCCCACAATGGGAGGCATTCTAAGATGAAAACCGGAATTGCTGCACTTCTATACCAAAATCCTTTCACCGATATGGATCATAAGGATCCTTTCACTCATCTCACGAAATTCTATGAAATTGCGGGTGCAATTGGAGCATCGGAAGCTAAAGAAGAGTCATTGTTCAAGAGACTATTTCCGCATTCCTTAATTGGGAAGGCAAAGGAATGGTATTTTGATTAATCAACTACGGTTATGACGGATTGGAACGTGTTAGAAGAAAAACTTCTTGAACAATTCTTTCCACATAATCGATTCATGGAGGAAAAGGCGAAAATTAAGGCATTCTCTCAAGGCGGAAACGAATCTCTCAAGAGGCTTGGGAGAGGTTTAAATCTATGTTACGAAAATACAAGGGTCACGGTTTTGATGACCTTACTCAAGTATACATCTTCTGAAATGGTCTCCAATCGGTCCACAAGACTTTATTGGATGTTACTTTGAGTGGATTGTTAATGTCCAAGAGTGCCGAAGAAGCAATAGCCATTATTGATAAGATGACACTCAATGATCACCAAGGTAATCATAATCGTGGAACAATGCAAAGGAAGTCAGGCATGATAGAATTGGGAAAAAATGATGCAATTCTCGCTCAAAAAAAGTTACTTTCACAACAAGTGGAGTTATTGACGCAACAAATGTCAAAACTACCACAACAAATCAAAGACATGCGAGAAATTCCCACCAACAACACACAAGTGGCGAGTTATGAGCTTTGTAAGGGATATCACCCTACCGGGTATTTTCCTTCTGTTATGGAAGAGGAGAATTATGCGGGAAATCAAAATCAATAGTATCAACCCCGACCTCCTTACCAACAAGGTTATCAACAAAGAGACAGTCAAGGTTATCAACAACAACCATGGAGGCCTCAAGAAGCCGGAACTTCAAATCGTCAACAACAATACCAAAACTACACTCAACTTCCACAAGCTCAAAGTGGAACTTTAAAGATGCAAGACACCCTCACTCAGTTCCTGCAAATGTTTCTTTATTAAGTTAATTACTTTATATATCAAAAAACCTAAAGATTGTTTTTATGTCAAAATGTTAAAAATTCAAAAGAAATAGACTTTTATTCTAGGTTTGGGTAGCCATTTACTTTGATTTTTTTATTTATTTAGTTCATTTGTTTCTTGGTTGACATAATTTATGGTGCTTGATTTTTGACATATGCTTTTGTTTTAACCTAAATTGTTGAATTGTGGTATCATTTAAGTATTATCGTTATCCAATTCCAAAGGAAACGACTCCTCCTATTGACTAGTAAGTCATGATAAGGATATCTTAGCCTAGCTTACTCCTTACTTTCCCCATTTGATCTAGCCTTAGGTTTGGAGTCACTGCACTTCATGTAAGTGTCATGGTTATGAATACTTACTTTCCCCTTGGAACCTTGATCATTATCAAGGGTTCCTCAAGCCTTAGTTAGGCGAACTATGGAGGTTCTAATTCCTCATTCCTAGTCATGATGCTTAGGCACAAGATGCAATATCTTATCGAGCCCTCTAACCAACTAACAACTAACTCCCCCATCTCACGTCGTTGCGCGTATGGGACTAGCTTACCTCTCCCTTTATCCTAGCCTTAGGATTGGAGTTGCCGCACTCCATATAAGTGTCATGGTGATGAACACTTACTTTCCTCTGTTTAATCTAGCCTTAGGATTGAATTCGTCGTACTCCATGTAAGTGTTATGGTTATGAACACTTACTTCCCTTTGGAACCTTGACCGCAATCAAGAGTTCCTCATCCTTAGTGAGGTGAACTATGAATGCTCTAATTCCATCCTAGTTAGGATACGTAGGCACGAGATGCGATGTCTTGGTGATCATTCTTTGTATATACCCATGGTCTTTATCTTAGCATATTTTCCTTAGCAAGTAAACTTTAAGATAACACAAATACTTACAAGAGGTTCTTGTAGAGTACTACAGATACTTAAGATGCTAACACATTCTTTAGATATAACCAACTTCCGAACCTTAGATCTATTAGCTTTGTTGTTACATAACACACTTAGGGTTTTCTTCAATCTTTACCCTTTCCTTTGGATAAATCAAAGCTCGGTGGTGAATTTCAAAGATTTGAGATTCAAGTTAATTTAATAGCTTGACATCTGATTCTCACTGCAATAATAGGCATAGGATTGCGAGATCCTAGTGAGAAACCTTTTTTTATAGATTTTTCCTTTATGTTTATAACACAAAAACGTTAGGATTCCCTTCAACTATAACCTAGTTCAAACATTAGGTCTCTCTTGTTGAAGTTCCAACCTCAAACACTAGCCTCCTCTTGGGCTTTGTACAAGAAGACTTCACAAATAACCTAGCCTCTTCTTAGGCTTTATACAAGGAAGTTAGACTTCAAACTCAAAACTCTTCAACAAATAGATGAGAAATCCCCTTTAAAGTCTCAAAGTCAACACACTGCCCCTTGTGGCTTCAAACCTTCAAACTTCAAATAAAACCCTAGCCAACCTTTGGCTTCAAACTCAAACACTTTCCCAAAGATAAGACATGAGTCATCTCTATGGAAGAGATGTCTCTTTTATTTCACACAACATAAATCAAACATTTTCAAACTTTTCTTCCATTTAAGTGATGTAAGTGACACACTTTTTGATTCAAAATCCAAGCTGGAGTCTCTCTCTTATTATGGTACAAAAACACTTCTTTCATTTAAGTGATGTAAGTGGCACACTTGTTGATTATACATCCAAGTCAAGGTCCTTCTCTTAATATACAAAGACTCATTTAAAGCAAGATGTGGCATTACTCTGGATTTTCTACATCCAAGTTTAAAGTTTCTTCCATTACTATTTTCTCAAAATATTTGTGGTGAATGGGTGAGATATCTCCCTTAAGATGACAATTTGTCTCTTCAATCAAAACCAACAAACCCAAATTCACCCATTAGTAGGTGGAACTACGAATGCTCTAATTTCTCAATTTCCTTTTAAGAATATGTAGGCATAAGATTACGAGATCTTAGCGAGCATAATAATAAATTAAACCATTAGGTTCATATACCTTTATCTTAAACCATTTAAACTTACACCACAAAAACAACAAAAATATCTCATATCACTCTCTCAAAACAGTCAACAACTCCCCAATACACAGTAGATGACTAATCAACAGTAAGCACAAATATATGCAAGATGTTCCTATAGAATACTATAGATACTTAGGATACTAATACCTTCCCTTAGTATAACCAATCCCGATTCCTAAATCTCTTAGTGCATTGCATTGCACGCACTCACAGGTTTATTTAGATTTTTTCCCCTTCATTCTCTTTGGATAAATTAAAAGTTCACATGTAGACAGAAAGGGGCGACCTCACTTCAAAAAAAGGGAATGAATCCCGCGTCGACAAGAAGGACTTCCAAACTTTTGGACGTAGGCAATACCCAGTTTATGTTTTTATTTTATTAAAAATGGTGCATTCCTGGATATTTTATTTTTAATTTAAAAGTATGCTACTTTATCCCTCAGTTTTCTTACCAACTGTGGTGAATATATTTCTCTGATATATATAGCTTTAGCTTGTAGCATTCAGTCTCATTTGTCTAAACAACACAAATATAACCCTAACTAAAAACCCTAAACAATGAAAGCCATAAACACATATCATCTTCCATACGAAGATGTTATGTGTTTAGGGCTATCTTTTTTTCTTCAGAGATCCAAATCATTTTCTTTTACTTTTTCTTTTACCTTTGTAATACCCCGTTTCCCAAAATAAAATAAAACAATTAAATAAGTACACATCAGAGTATCTCCCACAACGGGATGTCACAATTCACACTAAAATTTCCACAAATATTTTTCCAAATACTTTAATTGAATTTTTTCAATAAAATTGCAGCGGAAAAGATATGGTCTGTCATAACACAAAATATCATATACACACATCATCCATATCCATCATCACCATCATATTCACACACATCATACATCTAGCACACCAAATGCGCACCGATCCTATCGATCCACCCCTCACACAACATATACATATACACGACGCATAAGGCGTACCGATCCTACGGATCCACTCACATCATAAAATACATACACAACAAGCACACACAGTGCGTCGATCCCACGGATCCATTCACCACACAAATTATCACATACAATGCACACAAGGCATGTCGGTCCTACTGACCCAAATACATCACATAACAACACACGAATATAACGCATAATAAGCGTACCGGTCCTACAGACCCACTTACCACAATACATCACTACAACATACTCAATGCGTAACGATCCTACTGATCCGCATCTTTCACACACTGTGCATACATCTCACGTACGCATCCACACATATTCATTCCTAGTCGAAGGATACATAGCCACTTTAGCCATCACAGCGTACTTCAGTTCAATCGTTCGTATCAACGAGTATTCAAGCACATGCCTTCTACATCACCTACATGCACTCAACCGATCCACAATAACCACGTACTCACTCACGACCAACAAGGGTCCAACCACGCGAGAACGGAACAGCACAGCAGAAAGATCACAAAATGTTGTCATGTTCGCTGCCATTCGCCTGGCGAAGCCCCCGCAACGAACACACGCTGGGACTCGCCCGACGAAACCCTTAGCGAAGCCAAACAGAAGCAAAAGGTAGCATTCGCTGCCCAGTTCGCCTGGCGAAGGCTCGCCCCCATTTGCCCAGCGAATGCACGCGAATTCTGCAGAAAAACTGCTGTTCAGAAACAGCCCCACACTCCGATTTCGTCCGATTAAATCCCACAAAATCCTACACTATACCAGTACAGTACTATCCCACAAGACTACACCGATTATCCCAGTTCATACTCGATAAATCCTCAGTTCTACTCAATTCTCCAACTTTCGGCATTAACTCCGAATTTACTGGAAACCCCAAATTACCAAATAACCACATGCAACGAATTTCAACATGATAACTATAATCATAACAGAATTATTAACATGCAACCATCATCGATTCAACATCATTCTATGGGGATTAGGGATTTTCCCCCTTCTACCAATTATTCATGCAATACCGAATTTAACCGATCAATCCCCCCTTACCTCGAAATGTTGTTGATGATGACAAAACCTTCGAGAAATCTACGCGATTGACAACCCTGATGATCCTCCCCTTTGCTCAAGCTTGCAATTGATCAACCGAACTCTTCTCTCCTTCACACGTGTTCTTCCTTTCCTCTTTTCCTAAATGCCAAGCTTGCCCTTAGTTCCAATAAATCCTTATTTCTCATATTTCCAATTAATAATAATAATAAGGACATTTTCTCTTATTTTTCAATTCTTTAAATTAATTTTCCAATAATATTTTAAACATAATAATAATAACAATAATATCAATATTATTATTATTATTATCATTCATATTTTCGAATATTATGGAACTTAATTCTCCAAGAAATTACCACACTTAATTTACCGAAAACAAATAATACGGAAAAACTAAATAATTAAAAATGGGCATTACAACTCTCCCCCACTTTAATTATTTTCGTCCCCGAAAATACCTGATGGAAACAGCTCTGGATACGCTTCCTGCATCCTGCTCTCTAGTTCCCAGGTCACACTGCCTCCTGCAGCACCTCTCCAAGCTACTCTCACCAAAGGTATCTCTTTTCCTCTAAGTCGCTTCATCTTGCGATCTTCGATCCTCAATGGCATTGTCTCCACAGTTAGATTATCTCTAACTTGGACTTCATCCCTCTGAATCACGTGAGACGGATCGTGCACATACTTCCGAAGTTGCGACACGTGAAACACGTCATGCAAGTTCGAAAGCTCCGGCGGCAACGCCACCCTATAAGCCACATCACCGATCCTCTGCAAAATCTAATACGGTCCGATAAACTTCGGGTCCAACTTCTTGGACTTCAAAGCACTTCCAACACCAGTCACTGGGTTAACCCTTAAAAATACATGATCACCCTCACTGAATTCCAACTCTTTCCTGCGGTTGTCATAATAACTCTTCTGCCGATCCTGAGATGCTTTCATCTTTTCACGGATCATCTGCACTGTCTCAGTAGTCTGCTGTACCAACTCTGGTCCCAACACAACACGCTCACCCGACTCATACTAACACAAAGGAGTTCTGCACCTCCTACCATAAAGAGCCTCAAACGGTGTCATCTCGATACTGGAATGGTAACTGTTATTGTACATGAACTATACTAAAGGCAAATGAGTATCCCATGTACCACCTTGTTCCAATACACAAGCCCGCAACAATTCCTCCAAAGTCTGAATAGTCTGCTCCGACTGCCCATCCGTCTGCGGATGATAAGCTGAACTCAGCTTCAACTCAATACCCAAAGCCTCTTGTAAGCTCTTCCAAAACACAGAAGTGAACCTCGGATCTCTATCTGATACAATGCTCAACGGTATACCGTGCAGCTTCACAATTATCCGAATATAAATCTCTGCAAGCTTCTCCAACGGAAAGCTAATACTGATCGGTACAAAGTGTGCAGACTTCGTAAGCCGATCCACAATCACCCAAATGGCGTCAAATCCTCTCGCCGTATTCGGCAATCCTGTAACAAAGTCCATAGCAATACAATCCCACTTCCAAACCGGAATCTCTAACGGTTGCATCATCCCAGAAGGTCTCTGATGCTCCACTTTCGACTTTTGACAAACCAAACAAGCATAGAAATAACGAGCAATATCCTTTTTCATGCTCGACCACCAAAATAAAATTTTCAAGTCTTGATACATCTTCGTAGCTCCTGGATGGACACTCAGGCTACTACGATGTCCTTCGTCCAAAATCGACTTCTTCAACTCATCATTATCCGGCACGCAAATTCTGTCCCGAAACCTCAATACACCCGCACTATCCAACCTAAAATCACTACCGGAGTCACTTCCGGCCTCTCGCATCAAATCCACAAGTTTCACATCCAACTTCTGATGTTCTCTTATCATATCTAAGAAATCATTCTTCACTTGCAATTTACCCAACATTACACCATCCGAAGTAAACTCACAAACCATGCTCAAATCCCGAAACTGCTCAATAATCTCCATCTCTTTTACCATCAATGCCGAGATATGAATTACCTTCCTGCTCAATGCATCTGCAACTACATTCGCTTTCCCTGGGTGATAACTCAAACTGAAATCATAATCTTTCAAGAATTCCAACCATCTCCTATGCCGCATATTCAGCTCCTTCTGATCAAACAAATATTTCAAACTCTTGTGATCACTGAATACCTCAAACCTCGAACCATATAAATAATGTCGCCAAATCTTCAACACAAAAACTATCGCAGCCAATTCAAGGTCATGAGTAGGATAGTTCCGCTCATGCACCCTTAATTGCCGAGAAGCATAGGCTACCACTTTTCCATTCTGCATAAGAACTCTGCCCAATCCCATCTTGGACGCATCACAATAAACAACAAAAGGCTCACATGGATTCGGTAACACCAACACCGGCGCTGAAGTCAATCTCTTTTTTAGTTCCTCAAAACTCTCTTCACAAGCCGCATCCCACACAAACACTTGATCTTTCCTTGTCAACTGAGTCAACGGCAAAGCCAATCTAGAAAAGCCTTCAATGAATCTTCGGTAATACCCTGCTAAGCCCAAAAAGCTTCTAACCTCTGTTACCGTCTTTGGCGGTTCCCACTGTAACACCGCACTCACCTTAGATGGATCCACAGAAACACCATCACCCGAAGTAACATGCCCCAGAAAACTCACTGTCTTCAACCAAAATTCACACTTCGATAACTTAGCAAACAACTTGTTATCCTTCAACACTTGTAAAGCGATCCTCAAATGTTCCGCATGCTCTTCCTCAGACTTAGAATAAATCAGAATGTCATCAATGAACATGACAATAAACTGATCCAAATAAGAATGGAAGATACAGTGCATATATTCCATAAACACACTCGGCGCATTAGACACTCTGAAAGGCATTACTGCATACTCGTAATGTCCATATCGAGTCCTAAACGCCGTCTTCTGAATATCACCTTCTCTCACTCTTATCTGATGATAACCTGACCTTAAGTCAATCTTACTGAAGACACGAGCTCTCACTAACTGATCCATTAAATCATCGATCCTTGGAAGAGGATATTTGTTCTTGATGGTCACTTTGTTCAACTGACGGTAATCGATGCACAGCTGCATGCTACCGTCCTTCTTCTTCACTAACAACACTGGAGCTCCCCACGGCGACACACTTGGTCTAATAAAATTTCTGTCCAACAACTCTCCAATCTAAGTCTTCAACTCGGCTAGCTCCACTGCCGACATCCTGTACGGCGCCATAGAAATAAGCCTCGTACCAGGAATAAGATCAATGCTAAACTCAACCTCTCTCTTCGGAGGCAACTCTGTAATATCATCCGGAAACTCATTCACCACGGCTAACTCATCCAACAATGCCTTATTGTCAACAGACAGTGTTGCAAATAAAGCAAACACATGCGCTTCATCTTCCAACAAGGTTCTCAATTCCTTACCAGACAAGGAATCTGCCAACGCTTCCTCTTCAGGGGTCAAAAATAATAACACTTTCCGAAAATAATCGATGTACACTCGGTTGAACTCCAACCAGTTCATACCCAGTATAACATCCAAACCACCAAGTGGCAAACAGATCAAATCCACACCGAAGTCTCGGCCAAAGATAGTCAGTGGACACTTCAAACACACTAGCGAAGTAGTCACTGAACCAATCGAGGGAGTTTCAATAGTCATCTGTCGCTCAAGAGTAGTCGGCACCAAACCTAACCTCTTCACACAATTAACAGAGATAAACGAGTGGGTCGCACTCGTATCAATCATAGCAGTAATATTATTGATAAAACAAGTACCTTTGATCGAACATTCTCCATCTTCTGCTTGAGTTCCCACAACTGCAAATACTTTACCCGCCACCTGAGGCGCCTGAGCCCTCCTCGACTTCTCACAATGAGTACTAATGTGGCCCTTCTCACCACAATTATAACAAGTAGGCATATTAATCTTACAATCCGCCATCACATGGCCCGACTTCCCGCACTTGAAGCACTTTTTCGCATCAAGAGGACAATCATTGGCACGATGACCCATGCCACAGCACCGAAAACACTTCGTACCAGCCAATGCCCTACCCTCTCTGGGCTTCCTATCAACGACACCCTTGAACTTCCCCTTACCAGTCGGAACACTGTAAGGAGTACCACCGAACCTCTGCTTACCCTTACGATCACTTGCCGCCTTGTAGTGTGCGATCCTCACACGGTTATCGTTATCATAGATACGACTCCTACTCACCAACTCAGGATAGCTCCTGATTTTCTGACATGCAATTCCCATCTTGATCTCTGGCTTCAGCCCATTCTCAAATTTCAGACACTTCAAAGTCATAGCTTCCTCAATATTGTAATGAGGACAATACTGAGTCAGCTCCTCAAACTTAGTCGCATACTCGGCTACCAACATACTGCCCTGTTCCAATTCCAAAAATTCCACCTCTTTAGCACTTCTGACATCTTCTGGAAAATACTTCTCCAGAAATCCAGACCGAACCACCTCCCAAGTAATAGGAGTCCCCGAAGCTTCCATCCTCTGATGGCAATTATCCCACCAAGCCTCGGCCTCTCCCTCGAGCATGTGAGTACCGAACCTCACCTTCTGCTCGTTACTGCACCCCATGGTTCTGAAGATCTTCTCTATTGCCTTCATCCATTTTTGTGCAGTTACCGGATCCAGGATTCCACCTTCAAGCTTTGGTGGCTTGTTGCTCTGGAACTGCGTCAGGTCTCTAAACTGAGCTCCCACAGCCAGATTCTGGTTGGCCACCACTTGTGTCATATCCTGTATCGCCACAGCCAACGCCGCGTCATTTCTCCCATCCATACTGCTCAACAACAACAATCCAGGTTAACAGAAAGCAAGCAACTCTATCCTATAGACAAACTCAACACACTACACTGGCCAGACCGACCGACCCACTCTGATACCAACTTGTAACACCTCGTTTCCCAAAATAAAATAAAACAATTAAATAAGCACACATCAGAGTATCTCCCACAACAGGATGTCACAATTCACACTAAAATTTCCACAAATATTTTTCCAAATACTTTAACTGGATTTTTTCAATAAAATTACAGCGAAAAAGATATGGTCTGTCATAACACAAAATATCATATACACACATCATCCATATCCATCATCACCATCATATGTACAACATTGGCTATCTGCCCAAAATACATAGCATCATCATGCATCACCACACATATACAAAATCAGATACGCCATAGGGGCACACAAAATCAACATAAAGCGATAAAACTCCCAAAAAGGCCCCGGTGTTACGTATCAGAGCAGTCTTACGGAAACACCACAATCTAACTAGCTAAGCACCTGGATTGTCTGTACTTCCGAAGAAGCACAGACCACAACAACAACAAAGGGGTGAGAATCACGATTAAATAATAATGGTATAGTAGTACATGAAATAAAAAGGCAGAAATCAATAATAATACTATTCCATATTCATATCATCCGGACTCACGGTCCCACCATCAACCACAACATACAATCATGCAACAAATGCACTCACTCAACTCTTAACACACGGTAACGACTCACAATCACGATGGGCACTTGGCCATCAACCCTCCACACAGGAGCACATATCAACGATGGGCACTTGGCCATCAACCCTCCACTCAGGGAGCACGCCATAATGATACCGATGGACACCTGTCCATCACCCTCCTCTAAGAGAGCATCTCAACAACATCGATGGACACATGGCCATCACCCTCCTCTATGGGAGCACAACAATAATGCCGATGGTCACTGGGCCATCACCCTCCCCACAGGGAGCATACAACCATATTCACACACATCATACATCTAGCACACCAAATGCGCACCGATCCTATCGATCCACCCCTCACACAACATATACATATACACGACGCACAAGGCGTACCGATCCCACGGATCCACTCACATCATAAAGTACATACACAACAAGCACACACAGTGCATCGATCCCACGGATCCATTAACCACACAAATTATCACATACAATGCACACAAGGCATGTCGGTCCTACTGACACAAATACATCACATAACAGCACACGAATGTAACGCATAATAAGCGTACCGGTCCTACGGACCCACTTACCACAACACATCACTACAACATACTCAATGCGTAACGATCCTACTGATCCGCATCTTTCGCACACTGTGCATACATCTCACGTACGCATCCACATACATTCATTCCTAGTCGAAGGATACATAGCCACTTTAGGCATCACAACGTACTTCAGTTCAATCGTTCGTATCAACGAGTATTCAAGCACACACCCTCTACATCACCTACATGCCCTCAACTGATCCACAATAACCACGTACTCGCTAACGACCAACAAGGGTCCAACCACGCGAGAACGGAACAGCACAGCAGAAAGATCACAAAATGTTGTCATGTTCGCTGCCATTCGCCTGGCGAAGCCCCGCAGTGAACACTCGCTGGGACTCGTCCGACGAAACCCCTAGCGAAGCCAAACAGAAGCAAAAGGTAGCATTCGCTGCCCAGTTCGTCTGGCGAAGACTCGCCCCCATTCGCCCAGCGAATGCACGCGAATTCTGCAGAAAAACTGCTGTTCAGAAACAACCCCACACTCCGATTTCGTCCGATTAAATCCCACAAAATCCTACACTATACCAGTACAGTACTATCCCACAAGACTACACAGATTATCCCAGTTCATACTCGATAAATCCTCAGTTCTACTCAATTCTCCAACTTTCGGCATTAACTCCGAATTTACCGGAAACCCCAAATTACCAAATAACCACATGCAACGAATTTCAACATGATAACTATAATCATAACAGAATTATTAACATGCAACCATCATCGATTCAACATCATTCTATGGGGATTAGGGATTTTCCCCCTTCTACCAATTATTTATGCAATACCGAATTTAACCGATCAATCCCCCCTTACCTCGAAATGCTGTTGATGATGACAAAACCTTCGAGAAATCTACGCGATTGACAGCCCTGATGATCCTCTCCTTTGCTCAAGCTTGCAATTGATTAACCGAACTCTTCTCTCCTTCACGCGTGTTCTTCCTTTCCTCTTTTCCTAAATGCCAAGCTTGCCCTTAGTTCCAATAAATCCTTATTTCTCATATTTCCAATTAATAATAATAATAAGGACATTTTCTCTTATTTCTCAATTCTTTAAATTAATTTTCCAATAATATTTTAAACATAATAATAATAATAATATCAATATTATTATTATCATCATTCATATTTTCGAATATTATGGAATTTAATTCTCCAAGAAATTACCACACTTAATTTACCGAAAACAAATAATACGAAAAAACTAAATAATTAAAAATGGGCGTTACAACCTTGCCCCTGTAGGCGAGGTTAAATGTATTTTGCGTCTAACGATTGTCACACCCTCATTTTCACCATAGCCTTTCATATCATACGTTCGTCATATCATACATTGTTCTATTGCATATCGAGCATATGGGTTTACAAGGTAAGGATTGAGTCGGTTCGTTGTTTTCCATTCCAAATGAGATAAATTGCCTATCATGGGCTACATTAAAGAAAAGGTTCATCATCTAAGGTTTGGTTCAAGTTGGAAAGTCTACTCATGTAGATTCCTTCAAGGAGAAGTTACTTGAAAAATATTAGGATATTCAAGATCAATATTCCTAATGAACATGAAGTGAAAGGCCTAATTCAAGATTTCTTCATCCAACTTTGTTTCAAGTTCTATGTTCAAGTGGAATTCAAAAGATCGCAAGTTCATAATTCAAGACTTCATTCCTTTCAAATTCAATGGCATAAGGGAGATACACCATTCCAAATTCAAGAGTCATGAATTCAAGATTAGGTTCAAGAATATTATAAAGGGAAATTTTATGACATTACAAGAATGCCATTTTTTACAAAGTTTCCAACTCTAAGTAATGTTTAGAAATTAAGCTATTTCTAATCTTCATTCAAATTTCTAATCAAATTCATGCAATGGTACCCTTCATGCCTCATCAAATTTATGTGTTCCACATTATACCCACAAATATCCAAGGAAAATAATTAAGATTCAACTTAACATTGGAACATTTCAAGACTATGCATGCTTAGCCATGGACAATTTTAATGTGGTCCAAAACAGTCCCATGCAAAAAAGTGACAAATTGTCTCACCAATTCATGTCACAAAACCAAAGGAATAAACCCATAATGATGCATCTAAATATCAAAATTTTAAAATGCTGTCAAAGGTATAAATTTGGACCATAGGGCAGTTCAAACACAAGAAAACAAATGGGTTCAGATTTGGAAACAAGACAAAAGGCAGCAGAAAAATACAGCAAAGAGAATTCATGAAAACGGAAAGAAGCATATCCCAATAAAAAGATGATGCAACAAACCCTATTGTTTGACTATAAGGAAGGGAGAAGCAGAGGTAAGAGACACACATTGACACATAGAGAGATATTGAGAGCAAGATGCATTGAGAAAAATTAGAAAAAAGGCATTGAGAAAAAACAGAAAAAAAGAGATTGAGAAAGAAAAAACTATTGAGAGAACAAGAGAGTGATAGAAAATTAGAAGAAGAAGGTGAACCATAGAGCACAACCAACAAAAGCCAGTGGTAATTAGAAAGAGAAGAGTAACTCTTGGGTATCTTTCCTTTCAAACCCTTATCTCTTTACTTATTTTGAATGTTTTATTTTCTCTTAAGTTATTGGTGTTTTACACATTGTAGTAAGGTCTCAAAATGACCAAGATTTGTTGTAAAAAAGTAAGAAAAAAAGAAAGAACATAGTGTAGTTTTCATAGTAAAATGAGTTGAAAAATACTCATTTTTACTGTCATGTTCGCGCTGCGAACATCCCCTTCGCCTAGCGAACAAGTTTTTGTGGTACTAAAAGTGCCATTGAACAACCTGTTTTTAGCCGGCGAGTTGTTCGCTGGCACCTTCGCACTGCGAACTTTGACACCTTTTGCCTCTGTTTGCGTTCACTAGGAAGTTGACATAGCGAACTTCTTGTTGTTTTTTCTGGGCAGCTTCGTTGCAAGGTTCGCACAACGAACTTCAGTGCCTTTTGCCTCTGTTTACATTCGCTAGGAAGTTTGCACAACGAACTTCTTGTTGTTTTCTGGGCAGCTTCGCTGTAAGGTTCGCACAACGAACTTCCCATAATTTTTTTTGTTTTTTTTTCATGTCTTGTTTTTTTAAACCGACTAAGCCGATGTGGTTGTACGACCATTGTATGTGGATGTTATTACAATCATTTTTTACTTTTGGTTCCAAAAACTATTTTTAAAAATAAACTCTCGATTTTATCGAGCCATTTTCACCTTTGTAAGTCGATCACCTTGTGCGTCGCCATCGACCTTGTTCGCATCACTTCAAATATTTTTCCAAGCAATAAAACCATTGATCCAACATCAAGTGGTATTTTTCTCATAAAAATCCAAAATACAATAAAGATACAATTAGGGTTATACGCCATGAACTTTAAAGTGGTGGAGAAGGAATGAGAATGGATCCCCTCCTACACTCGTTCCAAATGTTTTGAATACAAAACGCTCGACTTGGTTATTCGAAACATTCATCTCTATTCGAAGTCTTTAGTGTGATCCTAATCAAAAACAATTTCTTCTCAAAAACCTAAAAAATAACATCAACTCATCAAACTTCTTTTCGCCTTAGGGCATCAATCCAAAAACCCTTTTTCAAGGTATAAAATCAACCAACAAACAACCATTTCACAAGTCTCCGAACTACAGAGCTCTGATTCTTCACTTCTTTTAAGTGAGGATACGTAGGCACAAGGGCCACAATCCTTGGCGAGCACTCTAATAAAAAACCCATTCCCTTTCTTTTTAGCAAGCAAACTTTTAGATTAAAACACCCATTCAAGCTAAACAACCTAGAAGGTTCCCATCGAGTACGATGGATGTGAGGGGGTGCTAATACCTTCCCCTCGCATAACCGACTCCCAAACTCTAAAACTTGGTTGCGATGACCATGCTCTTTTCCTAAAGGTTTTATCATTATTTCCCTTTCCCTCCTTGGGATAAATAAAATTCGGTGGCGACTCTGTGTCATTTTTCGCGTAGCGACAATGATAAATGTGCTTTTTTTATTAGCGAGTCTTCTTTTTTATTCCGACACTCTCGACGACATATTATTTGTCTTATCCCTTTTTACTATAACCATAATCAAAGAGAGAGAGGACAATCATGTGACTTTTTACTCTGTCTTTCACTTTTGTTGGTCGAACTTAGGGGATGAATGATGGAGTGCAAAATAATAGTTGTTGATAGGTCGGATTAGAAGGACTAAAGGAAGAAATAACCTTATAGGTGTTCATATCCTTCCTCTTCTAATAAAGGTCTTGAGAGATGCCATTGAATTTGTAAATAATGAGAGATTACCAATCACCATAAAAAGGGGAGGGGTTTAGCTCTCTCCTCACCAAAAAAATTTCTGCTATCCTTGGCACTAGAGGCATCCAAGATATCTCAAGAATTAATAACTCGATTGTACTGTTTCATAGACCCTACTTCTTCAAGATTCTTCTTCTTCTCATAACATAGTTGTTCCAAAAAGAGCACATGATCCTTCTTCAATGAATCCTAGTCTAAGGTAAGCTTATCATCAATAAAATAATACTTAATGGATTCTAGTTCAAAATGGTCCCAAGACCAGTACTTACCTATTCCCGACATTGAGAGGAAGAGGAGCGGAGAGTTCGAGCCTCATGGCTAACCTTACAAAATATCGAATGGGATTTTGCACTCAAGGGAGTCACCGAAATATAATGGTCCTTAAAATTAATCTAAATATCCATGTATATGTCTAACATTCAGTTTAACTGAAGGATACAATAATTCCCCGACCCATGACATAGTGCTTCAGAGTTTGGGATATGAGAAACAAGTTAAAGAAAAGTCGAACAAACGACTCAACCCCTTAATATTCAAACCAATACTATAGAAATTTTATTAAGGCCCAAGCGGATGGATGAAATTGGGAAGGGGATATGGCTAGTTGATTTAGCATGCCCTATTTGAAAGTGGCGAATAGTAACTTGAATTTCTGCCGAGTAAAAAGACACTCATATAAAGGGATAACACACTTATTATAGTGATTGCAAATTATTTTGCCTTCAACAATATTGGGAACTGCCCAATCAGAAGATGGACCCACCATTATGCATACATCTTCCACTTTCTTTGAATGACCATATGTGGAGGCGGTCCATACTAGCTCAATATCAACCCAAAGGTAAAGTTCAGAGTTTGGAGGTTAAACTGAGACAAATTATCCCCATTTTACCATATCGTCCTAGTTGTCACATAAAATAGAATTTGGGACAGAAGTTGGATTCTTGCTCATAAAAAAAAGATGTTTCCTAATTTTCTCCTCAATGGGTTCTCTACCACTAGCGGTGGCAAAAGTTTCAAAAATAATTAATGCCTTCATTTCTTCATTAACAAACATAAGAAGTTAAGCGCACACCGACCTCCAAATAAACTAGAGTACAAGAGTTTTCCTCCTCTTTCTCATTAGGAAGACTCAGAGAGCTACCTTCACTCTCAACGGAACCTCGCCTAGACCCAAAAACATCACTAAGAATGATCAAATTAGGAATGTGACCATTAACTTTCAGTGGTTCCTCATCTGAAATGTTGTGGTTTCCATAAATAGTCGATATGGTAAAATTAATCCCACCATCTCCATTTATATTCAAAGGCATACCCCCTATGTCATCCATAGAAAAACAAGCAAAAAAAGAAGAAAGGTAAAGAAGAAATGGTACGTGAAGAAAGAATGTTGAACAAAGGAAACAATTTGAGTAAATAAAGATGATAAAGCAAATGCTCAAGCATGCATAGAGGCAATTGGAAGCAAGAATTACTCAGGGATAATATAGAAGGAAAGCACGAGAGTGACATAAAAAAGAAAAAGGAAACCAAAAAGTTACAAGGAAACCTAGAAGGGAATTTATATAAAGAAAGGGAAAATGTTACAAAATCACAAGATGATGTCAGAAGGATGATCCACCTACCCAAAATGTCTCCTCCAGGAAATAAATGCACTTAAGTGAACTCAAATGGTCTAGAAGATGTGTCACTCTCTAGCCTGATCACCTAGAACCACACGTAAGGTATTTAACAAAATGTTCCAATGATTAGACAAACATTTAATAAGGATGTTCCCGAAACATTTTCATTCTTCTAAGCGAGAATATATGTATGAAGCCACCGACCTGACTATGGAGATTTCACATGTCTCTCGGCATAGCAAGCCTGGGGACAACTGTTCTTGACTAGACTCAAGGCTCAAAAAAGGATTAGGAAGACCCAATCCTTTTCACCATATAATTATTCCCTTTTCGCACCAAAGCAGGCATGACATTCATTTTTCAAAATTTTAATCCACTATAAGTAATTTCACAAACTAACTTAGACGTTGTAGTGCTAACTTTGTAGGTCCACCTCCATATCCACACTAGAACTACAAGCATCAATGCCTACTCCGTCAATGGAAAATTAACAATTAACAATTCTTTTATGTCTTGAAAGTGAATGTCATGCACATTTTTTTACCCTTGTTTTTATTCTAAATCATTTGTTGATCAATGCATGTAGTGACTTATGGTTGAAGTTGTAAAATTATAATAAAGATCCATTTTAAATAATTTTTTGTAAACTAAAAATAAAATTTTGAATTTTTTTCATTTGTTTCAAATGAGTGTTATATAACAAGACATTAATTTTTTGTCTAAATTATTTTTTCAAGCATAAAGACATTATGTGTTATCTCTCTAAAAGTAAAACTGACACGCCTTATCTTTAAAAGCTCATTTTCTTTCTCCTCAAATTCAAACCAGCTTCCACCGTGTAACCTTATATATGTGATGGTTTGATCTACTATCTTAGTTATGTCACCATCAAACCCCTTTTAATGGGTTGCTCTTTATAACTAGGCGACAATCGATTTTAGCAGTGGTGGTTTCTTTCAACACATTTCTATTTGGTGTGTTTCTATTTCATGTTTATGATCTCTCTTAAAGAAGATTCTACACTCACATTGATGGAAGGAGCAGTTCTTCGTCCCCTAATTTCAAACTTCATCTTGTGTTCCTAACCTATTGTCGTCGTCATCCACAAGGTTATCAACATTCTTCAAGGTTTAACAAGGGTCGAGCCATTGTGTTGCTCCGAATCTTTTTGGATAATGGTGATGATCTGAGTCTTCTCTAATTACGATCTTTATCATCTGTATCATAAGAAAGGGGTTTTTCTCTTCAAAACCCGTTCTGGGTAGGTTCAAAAGCTTTGGTTGATGGCAGTTGCTGCTATTGAACCAATATATTTATGGTTGTTAAACGTCGTCGTTGAAGTTATCTATGCCTTTTAGGGTTCAATTGTTTATGTTTTGTTGCTTATCAATTTAGTTTTTGGTTTATTTTGTCATAATTGAGTTCCCTCACACAGTTGCACATTCTAGAGTTGAGTTCTTGATCTGTTTTATGCATGCATTAATCTAACTGTTTAATTATAGTCTTAACATTATGCTTCTAGTCAAATAGTCAGAAGTTTAAATCAAGAACCACATTTGAGAATAATTCAATTCATGACAAGTTTTGATTCAGATAACACTTCATTTTAATGAAAAATTGAAATTTTTTAAATTGTTATTTGAATCACAGGATGTCGTGACTCAGATCAAACTTTGTGCAAAAATCTAGATTTTGCTTTTGTAAACCTTTTTCGAATCACATGATATGTCTAACTCAATTCAAATATACTTATTTAAAACAAATTTTTTCTCTTGCCAACACGGTTCGAACCACAATAGTGCATAACTTAAATCATAAATGTTTTATTCGAATCACATACTTACTTGACTCGATCAAATTTAGACATCAAATTTTAGATTTTGGTTATATGAATCTGATTTGAATCAGAGATGTTGTTGACTCAAATAATTTGAATCGTATGAGGGTTAATTTGAATCATCTAAACAATTTTTCTTAATTCTTGGATCTTGATTCAAATCATTCACCCCTTTGAGTCGTCTCATACTTCTTTCTCGTGACTCGAACCAAATGGTATTTTCTCTCATTTTTTGTGCTAGATCTCTAACACATACATAAATCTTTTTCTTAAATCCATTACACAATGTTTCTAACGTAGACTTTCACTTTATAATTTAGAGCCCATGACACACAATTCAGATACCGTATCATGGATAAACTCAACTTGTCGTGTCAAGAGAGTCCTTCAACAATGGTGTTGATATTATGTATGACTAAGAGGTCTTCTTTTTACTATCACGCTCTTTATATTATGTACATCAAGATTGGGGAGATCTCTATTTGGCTGGCCTATCTCTTATCGGCATTGTCTCTGACTGAGAGCCTTATATTTACTTTTTCAAATATCTTTTTTGTACTAGCATTTCAATTTCTCTCTTTAGATGATATCCGTTATTATTGTGTCCATTTTTGTGATGTTAAAAACACCATTGACTTTGGTTACAACCCATATGGCATTTTGGTTCAGGTGGCTCATCTAACACTTTTATGTGCATGATCTCCTCCAGCAAAATTGACTCGTCATAACATTTAACCAATTTGTTGGAAAGTTATAATGTCTTCAATCATTATGTCAAAAATTTGATCTATTTTGGCACTGAGTATCTTGCAGTCCTGGTAAATAATTCTTTTTTCACTTTTGGCCTTTTATTTAGCTTATTTGTTTATCTTTTTAGTGTTCAACTCTTATACTTGATTAGCATTTGGAACACTTCACGATTTCTTGGATAATATGGCTAGGTTTTACGCTAAAGTTTTGTTTAAACGTCCATCGTTCAACTTGTTTTAGAAAGCACCTAAAAACATCTCATGGTTTTGGTTGATCATCCTGTATGAAGGAATCATTCAAAAAGGAGAAATATTTTAAGGGTTTTAGAGTGACCATGGCACATGTTGAACAAACTAGTTGTGAACACTTTTTAATGCTTGTTTCACATTGGTCAGTCGATTTTCAAGATATATCAGTGTACCCCATAATGGAATGTCAATATAAATTCATTTATCATTGAAGTAACATCCTTTAGAGTGCCTAATAGGAGTTTACACTTCAAGCACGTGTGTGTGTGTGGCCTGGTGGTGAAAACTTGGGTCTTGAGAGTGTGCTCCTCTCAAGGGCTCAGGTTCGACTCCTTTAGAGTTCCTGATACGAGCTTACACTTCAATGACTATACTCTTCCAACAGTGACCGTCTACGTTTTCATCACGTCCACATGTTCTCGAAGGTGTAACTCTTCGTTGGAGTCCTCCTCAATAACTTGATCCTAATGAATTTTTTGAACTTGCTTTTGCAAGGCCTTGTCCTGATGTTGGAATTCATCCATAGTATATTGATTTGCGGTTAAAACCCCACCTTCTGCATGTGGGGTTAAATTCACACTATCTTCTCAATCGTTTTGCGACTAATGAATTAAGTTTATTGCAATCCCACAACAAACAACAAACGCCAAATGTTCTTGCTAAATTATGAGAGGTTAAATTCACAAATAAATGCACTATAATAAAAAATAAAGTATTCAATGCTTATGATAATTAATAGCCTATTAGCATTTATAATGAATTTCCTATTTATAGTGGTGAGAGTATTAGCTTTCATCTTGACCGTGACCTCCAAAGTAGTCATTTTACTCAGAAAATATTAAGTAACCTCCTCATTCGTGATATGTTTGTATATCAAAACTGTCTTATTAAATATATGAGTTTACTAGAGAAACCACATATACTTGTAAATATATGTGTGCTTAAGTTCAAATAATCGATAGGGTTCAAAATAAAACTCTAAACCTACACACACTTACAACTGAATTCGTAATCTTGTCTTTAACTCATTCAACAACTTCTCTTTGATTACTCTTTAATAGGACTCTCCAATTCTTTTAAACAATAAAAGATACTTTTGATTTTCAATTGCATTTTTATTAAAAAAAGTTTGTCACACTGTATTTTTTTCTAGAAATGTTTACAATTGTCCCGTACACTAGTTAATAGATTAAAATGATCAGTTAAACATTATTTAATAGATTAAAAAAAATATTTCTTTTAAATATATGTCTACTCACTACACTAAAAACAAAAATAATCAACTTTTTAAAAATATTATATATATTCAATGAGTTGATAATAATATATTTTTTTTATTTGAAAATTTTTAATTAGTGTCCGGGACTTAGCATCATTTTTTTTCTAAATGTCACCATAAAAAAAACAACAACGGAAAAAAATAAGTCACACACGTGCGAGGGGCAACGGTGCGTTTTACTCGAGAAGCATTGGAGAAGCGAGTGCCATTTCTGTCTGTGTGACCACTTTGCTTTCTAATATTGTCTTCTTCTTTCTTCTTCTTCCTTCTTCTTCTCACACGGTCTTAGGGTTTTCAATTTCCACCCACTAAATCCCCTTTTGAATCCCTCATTCGACTCCTTCACTCAACAAGATCTCAATTCCCCAATAGCTACGTTTCCGTAGCTAGCTAAATCGCAAGAAATCATCTCTTTCGCGCGAAAACGGTACGTTATTCTTCCTCTTTCTATTTCTCGATTTCACACGCTATAATTTCGAATGGAATCAGTCAATTGAAACGATAAATTTCGAAGTTCAAGTGGTTTTAGTCTATTTTCATTATTTATTCGTCAATGTTATGTTAGTGTGATGATTTAGTAGTATTTGCTGTAATTCAAACCTTACTTTTGGAACCTATGGTTTTAGTTGATATTCTAACTATGTGATTGATGTGATTGGTTTGGTTTGGTATATTTAATTTTTCAGAAAAATTGGGAACAAAACAAAATGTCTATGGCTGATGAACCACTGTATCCAATAGCTGTGCTTATAGACGAGTTGAAAAACGATGACATCCAGTTGCGGTTGAATTCAATTCGCAGGCTGTCGACGATTGCGCGTGCGCTTGGGGAGGAGCGAACGCGTAGAGAATTAATTCCGTTTTTGACGGAAAATAATGATGATGACGACGAGGTGCTTCTTGCGATGGCGGAAGAGTTGGGAGTTTTCATTCCTTATGTTGGTGGAGTGGAGCATGCTAGTGCATTGTTACCACCTTTGGAGGCGTTTTGCAGTGTTGAGGAGACGTGTGTGAGGGATAAAGCTGTTGAGTCGCTTTGTCGAATTGGATCTCAAATGAGGGAGAGTGATTTGGTTGAATATTTTATACCGTTGGTGAAGGTCAGTTAAGATTCTTTTCATCAATCTAAGTGCTTTTACTATTACTTTATACGAAAATCATCATGAATGCTACCTAATGTGTTCCCTTTTTCGCTCATCGTTTTGGCAATCTGTGTGGTTTAAATTATCACAGTGATTTACTTTACCTGGATTTTGACAAGTTTCTATGATGTAAACAGTGTTGATACGTTCGAAAAATGGAGTTTGATTAATGGATCTATGCAAATTTAAATGATGCTTAATGAGCACCTCATTTGACTTCATAATTTAGCTACCGTACCTACCATTGTTTTGTTGCTAAGTGATCACATGATGCCTATTTAGTATTTAAGATGCATTGTATCCTGCCAGTTTCCATTTATCATGTTAGTTTCCATTTATCATGTTAGTAGAATAGAACAGTCTATGCAATTCATGCTACGATTTCTGTTTTCAGAGATTGGCAGCAGGTGAATGGTTTACCGCCCGAGTCTCTGCATGTGGTCTATTTCATATTGCTTACCCTAGTGCGCCAGAAGCAACGAAGACAGAGTTGAGATCGATATACAGTCAGTTATGTCAGGATGACATGCCTATGGTTAGAAGATCTGCTGCAACAAATCTTGGGAAATTCGCTGCAACTGTTGAGTATACTCATTTGAAGGCTGACATCATGTCAATTTTTGACGATCTTACTCAAGATGGTACTAAAATATTTTATGTTCTTTTTAGGTGGAAAAATCTGTGCATTGTCTAGTTTATGTACTAGGTTACTCGATTGTGTTGCAAAGTCTATTATCTATATTTCTGGATGTGCTCGGTTTTTAACATGTAATTGTTTCTTTTACTTGGATCAGATCAAGACTCTGTCAGATTGTTGGCCGTTGAGGGATGTGCTGCTCTTGGAAAACTGTTGGAGCCACAAGATTGTGTTGCACATATACTCCCAGTTATTGTTAATTTCTCTCAGGTACATATAGAAATGGATGAAACTATTGTTCATATAAAATCTATGAAGCACGGACTCTGACACGGACATCGGGACACGACACGGCACAGACACTCCGACACAGACAATGTCAAAAACATAGGACACCGACACCACTTCATTTATCCATCTATTATTAAAAGTGTGATAATATTCTAATCAAAATTAGTGTCTTTAATTCTTTATTGATAACATTGCTTCAATACATGTTTAACTCTTTTAGATGTGTGTGGGATTTGTTCAAAATATGTATAAAGGTGTGTTGAAGCAAAGAAAAAAAAACAATTTTTTATTTGAAACTCTGAATTGACTGACATGTGTTATGAATGTCATACGAGTGATGGACATTGATTCAATGAGTGTTGAAGCAAAGAATAAAACAATTTTTAGGGGGCACTTAGTCTAACTTTTCCGACACTTATTTGACTTTTCCGAAACGTGTCGTACGAGTGTCATATAGTGTTGGACACCAACGCATGTCGAACACCGCGGCACGCGTACTCCTAGAGGTGTCCATGCTTCATAATATAAAATAGCACAAGATAAAGAAAACCATACATCACATTTCAAATACATATGGCAAACCAAGGTTTGAATCCCGGCTGGGAGATGCACCCACATTTAGTGCCCTTTATTATCTTATACTCCTCAAATAGGATTACTTCCAACAGAGGGAACCTATATGGGAAACCAAAAAAAATAAAAAATTCATAAGCAAAAATAAGTCGATAAATAAAGTCTTGCAAACTCATGACTACAAGTTACAAACAAAAAACTAAAGCTAGTAAAATCACCAAGAACAACTAATCCTCAAGTTGAAAATCATAATCACTCGATAAGTCTTCATTTGCTCCATTTTGTTCACCATTCAACTTATTAAGACATTCTTCCATCTCTTCTAGAGATGGTCTTCAACGGAAGCCATTTGGTCAACAACAGAAATAGAACCGTAACAGAGAAGAGCTTGTGCACAAAAGAGAGCTGGTCGCAAGAAGACGGGCGAAACAGATGAAGGAAAACTGGAGAGAGATGATGGGAAACCAAGACGTTTTACCACTATTAAGTAAAAATAAATAGAAGTTAATCCCCATGTGTTTTTAACTAAAAGCTCAAGTTTAAATGAGCTTTATTTTTGTCTCACGTGATACAAGTCCTTATTCTGACCTGCAGACAAGAAACACGGTTCTTTTCCAATCCTAACACGCGTGCCATGTGGCTACGCGCCATCTTAACCAAAATCATAGAAAGATTGCAAATCATACGATTTAAAATTAACAACTTCAATTCCACCTGATTTCACCATAATCCGATTCTATGTAGACTCTTAATTGCTGAGGGCAATCAAAATTGCTAAATCATGTATTTGTACGATTATAACTCAATTTTGACTACCATGTATATACATTCATCTGAAAAAAAAGAAGTAGCCGGAAGGTGTTAGGTTATAGGGTGAATTTTGTCCATTCTGAATTAATAGGAAAAAATTGCCCTATGCTTATGGATAGGAATGTCAGTAACTTATGGATAGCAACGGACAATGCAGTGACTTATGGATAGCAACAGTGACTTATGGATAGCAACGGACAAAGCAGGTGAAGAGCTTAGGTATAGAAAGGGGCAAATAGGAGCCAAATGGCCACTTGAATATCTACTTCTAGAATAGAATAATGAGTGTGATAGCGCCATAAGCGAAGGCATGCTTAAGCTAAGATTCTGCTCGTGAGCGTAATGGTATAAGCCTGCCTGACTGTGAGACCGACTGGTCAAACAGAGATGAAAGTCGGCCATAGTGATCCAAGAGTCCCATGTGTCGAGGTGGCGAACAACAACTACACAACTAGATTTTTGCCTTTTCCTCCATCCATGACAGTGCATTGGACCGATGGATGAGAGAACTGAGCTGGCGCTTAGGCGCTCCACTAATGATGTAGAGACCCTCAAATACATCTCAATTTATTTCTGATGGATCAAGAATAGTTGTCTTATCAATAGATAGAAATAAGGAGGTTTCCCTTTATTAATGATGGATTCCCTCCCTATATCTCATTCCCACTATTTCAATCTATCAGAACAGATATGGGTTGATTACATTTTCAATTATCATGCTTCATTGTACGTTCAGATAAAGATTCGTAATATACTCTAGATCCATTCAATCTTCAACTTTTTAATCTTTTCTTACTTTAGTCTGTATATATGCATAATGCACGGGTTAAAACCAAATTATAATGGATATGTAAGTGTTGTCATCACTAGATGTTTGGAGGGTAAGGTGGGGAGGAAAGGCTGCTTGAGTTGATTAGACTTCAATTATTTAACCTCCTAGTTTGGAGTTGAGAGAAGAAATAAAATGGAGAGCATCTTGATCCCCTAGTTTTGGTATATAGCCTAAAATAAAGCACATGAATGTATTTTAATATACCGTTCATAATGGGTTGTAACAGAAGAGAGAAGAAAATGTTACGTCAATCAATTGCGATATTGTACTATCACCTCTGAAGCATGTATACTTATAAAATGGTGAAGTACCAGTTCCGATACATGTCCGGTGCTACATCTTTCTCATTATTTCGCTGCGAATGAAATTTGTCGCTTTCGTATATATTAGAAATATAATTTTATTTGTGTATCCGTGTTTCTTTATTATTTGTAATTTGTAACTTGACCCAATTTTTAACTTTTGTTGTGATATTTTTGTTGTGAGTGGAAGTGTTTGAACAATTTAGCTCTCTCATGTCATACTCTATAAAAAAACTCATGTTGTTATTGACGTACCCCGTACCTTGATTTTTTCCCTTCAAATTGCTATATATTGTATCCATGACTACCACAGTGCATAGATCAGAAAATGCAGTTTTTTTCCTTCCAATCTTGCTACTGAGATTGTTTGTAGTAGGGATATACTCAATTCTAACCATATAGATATTTAAAGGAAAATAAGAGTTAGTTTAAAGATGGACAAAACTTCATGAGTTTAGATATTTTGGAGAAAATAGATCAATTTAATATATGCAGGCGCATATTATTGAATATAGCCACTTCTATAGATATTTAAAGGAAAACAAATAAGTTAATTTATAGAAGCCGGACAAAACTTTATCAGATGAGATATTTTGGTAAAAAGAAATCAATTTAATATATCTACGTGCTAAGTATTTAATAGAGACTATAAGTGTCAACGCTAATAATAGATAGAAAACAAAAATTCTCTTGGTTCATTTAAGTGACATATACATTGACACAAGTTCATTTTCTAACACTATACAACAACAATCAAGCCTTAGACTACTAACTGGAGTCGGCTACATGGATCAAAATTGCCAAAACGCTCTATCAATAACTACGTTTCTATCCAATCCGTTAATCTCGAGATCTTACTAAATAGTTTTTGATATAATTTTTCTAAATCTTCTTCTATCTCTACATGCCCAAACCACAATCACCTAAGTTTATTTCCCTGACATCATTTCTACTATAGGTGCTACCCCATACACTTTAATGTTGTCATTTTTGATCTTATCCCGTCTAGTCTTACCACTTATCTAACACAACATCTTCATCTCTGCTACACTTAATTTATTCGTGTTGATTTTTAACCGTTCAACATCTTGTTTCGTACATCGCAGATCTTACCGCTATTCGATAAAATTTTTCCTTCAGTCTGAGCGGTACTTTTGTGTTACATAAAATTCATGAGACCCTCCTCCATTTTGACCACCCAACTTCAATTCAATGGTCTACTTCCCCTTTTATTTTCTAAACTATCCATTCTAAATTAGAAATGATAATAAACGTTCTACAATTTTGATAATTGTTTTTCTTATTAGAAAACCCCGATCACTTCTGTAATGTATATTTTAAATATCCAAATGAGGAAAAATGAACTCATTATTTAGCGACTCAATTTGTAGCTTATAATAAGCGTTTATTATGATAAGTGCTTATGTATAAACTATTTTTATAACAAAAGATAGCATAAAGTTAAATTATTTTATTATATGCTATAAGTTGTTTTCATAAGCTATATCGATAAATGCTATAAGTTGTTTTCATAAGCTATATCGATAAACTTATGGAAATAAGTTGAAAAAAAGCTTAGGAACATGTTATAAGTTGTTTTCATACGCTCTTCCAAATAGTCTCATAAGCTCTTATGCCCACAACTAAACTCAAATAAGCCAATCCGTACATGCTCTTAGTCCCCTCACCAAAAAATGTCCCCTTTCTTTCCATCGTCTTAGTTACCAATTCCCAAACACATATTTTTGGATTTACATATTTTTACAATGTTATATTGCTCCGGCCCAAATACTTTTAGCTAATTATTTATTTGATGCGGTTCATTTTATCGTGGCAGGATAAGTCGTGGCGTGTGCGTTACATGGTTGCAAATCAGTTGTATGAGCTCTGTGAGGCTGTAGGCCCTGAACCTACCAGGTATTATATTTCAGTCAAATATTACCGTTTCCGTATATCTTTCCATCATTGTGTATGGGATGTAAATATATTTTATTATGACTTGCGAGCCCTGTCAATCTCTCTCTCTCTCTCTTGAGGTTTTAACGTGTAGAAACTTTTGTTTTTGCAAAGAACGGAGCTGGTCCCTGCCTATGTTCGATTGCTTCGAGATAATGAAGCTGAGGTACGCATAGCAGCTGCTGGGAAAGTGACCAAGTTTTGCCGGATTTTAAGTCCAGATCTTGCAATTCAGCACATTCTTCCTTGTGTTAAGGTGTACATCTTTGAGAAAGAAATTCTGATGGATATTTAATATTACCATATATATGAAGGCACTCTTTTGTTTTGGTTGTGTAATTTAACATTCTAAATTGAACAACTTTTGCAGGAATTATCATCAGATTCTTCACAACATGTCCGCTCAGCTCTGGCGTCAGTAATAATGGGAATGGCTCCAGTGTTAGGAAAGGTATAAGTGTCAGATGGCAGTTTCTGCAGTAATTTTGACTTCGACATTGATGTACAGTATCCATATCTCGAAAGTCAAATCTGTTGTTTGGGGTGCTTCAAATATTCTTATTTTCCTTTGAGTATGTAACTCATAAATTGGATGGAGTTTTGGTTGTATATTTCGCAGTTTTCATACATGTCACCTGATTGTAGTGTGTAGGCCATTGAAAATTTGAACAACTAGGTACTAAAACATGTCTGTTGCAAGTGGGAATGGCATATGTCATGCCCGTGGGAATGTGGGATTAATCAACCTGTATAGCGTTTAATCAGATTTACCTTTAAAGTCATCACCTTCCCCTATTCTCCCAGTCTGCAACAAAGGAAGTATCTTAATGTTAAGTCTAGGTCTAAATCAGTGTTTATGCCATCTAAATTAACAAGGTCATAAATTAGGTGAATGATAGTAATGTTTCACATGTCATGCCTTGTTTCTCTCACATTTCATGTGTCATTTCTAAAGGTTCTTTTGTTTCTTAGCAATCTATAATTTTACGTTTGACTGCATAGTGTAGATACTTTATGGTATCTTGTTTCTTCCTTTTGGTAGTATGAAAACTTATATTGAGTTTACTGGATATCTATAATTTAATTCTGCAACTAATCTCGTGCTGCAACTAATCTTGTAGTTTTAGATTTTCAATTAATTATTGCCTTTCCTCTCTTGTGCAATAAAGGATTATCCTCGGGCATTTTTTCCTGATCAATGTAGTAGTGGCTTTTAGTGCAAATGTGGTTCTTAGTCCTACCTTATCTTCAATGCAGGAAGCAACAATTGAGCAGCTTCTTCCTATTTTCCTATCTCTTCTGAAGGATGAATTTCCCGATGTGCGCCTAAACATCATCAGCAAGCTTGATCAAGTGAATCAGGTTGTCGTAGTTTCTGGATTTTTAGTTTTCAGAATGCTTATAAACTTTCGAAAACGTTTTCCTTTCCTCTGATATCAATTTAGTACACAGAACCTGTATGTTTTTGTTCTTACATCAGCATGCCACACATATATACTTACCGAAGCAAACATTTCAAAGCCATATTGATCAAGCTATTCTTACAGGTGATTGGAATCGATCTGTTATCTCAATCATTATTACCCGCCATTGTTGAGCTTGCAGAGGATAGACATTGGAGGGTTCGGCTTGCAATTATAGAGTATATACCCTTGTTGGCAAGTCAATTGGGTGTTGGATTTTTTGACGACAAATTGGGTGCTCTTTGCATGCAGTGGTTACAGGATAAGGTTTGTGGTCTTCACTTCCTTGCTAGTATGGTAACATTTTGGGAACTGCATATTTCACATTACTATTTTTGTTTGTATAGGTTCATTCAATTCGTGAAGCAGCTGCTAACAACTTGAAACGTCTAGCCGAAGAGTTTGGTCCTGAGTGGGCTATGCAGCACATAATTCCTCAGGTTTTCTATTTGTTTAATTTATTTTTTGCACATGGTACACTACCATGTATCTCAATAGTATTTTGTCTGTGCGCACCTCTGTATCTCTATAGTTTGATTTGGATATTGTTTTAGAAAATAACAATTAGTTAACGTACCTGCTGGTTTTCAAAATAAGAAACCTATTTTAAATGAATTACAAACCTGCTGGTTTTCAATTGGAATGGTGGAAGAAATTTGTTGCTCATGAGCAATCGTGGGAGGTGGAGTAGGGGACAGTGAAAATCTTCTTCTTTTTCTGCTGTCTTGATTGAGATTGAAGAACCTACAATCCTCTTGGTTTGTTTTTAGTTTAAGTCATGAATGAAAAGGTCATTAGTTGTGAATATGACAATTGAATTTTTGACTGCAGCTAAATTTATGAAATACAGGTTTTATGAATTATCTTCCATTATGTTAATTTAGCTTCCACAAATGGCACGGATTTTATTTTATGATTAGCTTTGCGTTCCTTGGCTCTGGCCTCTCTTTCGTCCTTCAGGGAGTTCACTGTATTATAATCAATGAAATATATGCTTTCTGTCTGCTATTACGTTTTCTGTTGTCCTAATGAAACTTCACATGTATCACTTTGGATTTTATGGAAATAGGTTTTGGAAATGATTAACAATCCACACTATTTGTATCGGATGACCATTCTCCGCGCAATCTCCCTGCTAGCCCCTGTAATGGGCTCTGAAGTCACTTGTTCAAAATTATTGCCTGCTGTTGTTGCAGCATCAAAAGACAGGTATTTTATTTCAATTTGTTGAAAATTCACCACATAGCTCCATAGGGTAAGGATCGGTATAATTGTTCAAGCTTCTATTATACCAAGCTTCTAACTAGTGGCTGTTTGATCCCATGTAGAGTGCCCAACATAAAGTTCAATGTGGCAAAGGTATTAGAGTCCATCTTCCCCATCGTTGATCAGTCTGTAAGTATCATGTTTTCTTGTGTTTTCCATCAACATATCCTTTTTTTTTACTGTGATAAATCTTATCCCCGAACACCATTGCCATTGCCATTCAGGTGGTAGAAAAGACAATCCGACCGTGTCTGGTTGAGCTCAGTGAGGATCCTGATGTTGACGTACGATTTTTTTCCACCCAAGCCTTGCAAGCAATTGATCATGTCATGATGTCTAGCTAGACCATAATGTGTCCGACTCACATTTAGATTGATAGCCGCAGCAAGGATGCTAATTTTCCGACTACTATCAACAATACTGCTTAGTTTTGTTTTTAATGCTCTCAAGTTGTAGCTAAATGGTTTTTTGCAAGTAACTAGTCATGACAATTGATGTATTTAGTTCTGGTTATGTACCATCTTTACCATTTTCTATGTAAGTCTTTTCTTGATTGTATTTTGCATAGATTATTTTATTTTATCTTTTGTTTATTGACCTTCTAAGAATGCATTAGCTTATGTCAAATATTCTGTTTATTAAAAAATAACCTTTAGCTAAAATAACCTTCTAAGAATGTTGTTTGATATCTAGTTTGGTTATTTTCAATATTCTGTTTATTTTAGCTAAAATAACCTTTAGAAAAATATAGAATAAAAGTTTCAATGTAAAACAAATGGTTCTGCAAGGACAACTCATAATAAGTTTTGCTGTTTCCAACCCTTTTTACCATTTTGATTTTTATTAAGGATTTTATGAGAGTTTGGAGGAGAAGAGAGGGCTTTACAAAAGGAGAAAAAGAGATAAATTTCTTACTTTTACTAAATAAGAAAATGAGTGTTTCTGTATAGAATTAATTTTTAAAAAAATATTTAAAGTATTATAATAATATAAATTAGATTTAGAAAATATATTGACCCTTTCTAAAATTTTCATTTTTTTTCATTTATTATAGTTTTTAAATTCTCAAATAAAAAAGATTTTATATTGTGAAAAGAAAATAAATCTTCCAACACTTTTTCCATCTAAAATATGTAATTCTTTCTATTTCATCATTTTTCTAAAATCCTTTACATTTCTTCTAACTTTTAGTCAAAGATTAAGGCAGGCTTTGTTTGAGAATTTGACTTTAAAAAAAAGAAAGGACGGAGTATAAAAAATGGAGGAATTTAGGTGGATTGCATTTGGAGAGATTATTTTATTTATAGTACGAAAATTCTCTAATTTGAAAGAATTAAAAAATTCTATTGAAAGAGGGGTTTGTAAGATTTAGTTAAAAATTGTAATTATAATAATTTGAAAAGAAAGAATATATTAATAATAAATATTTATTTATTTATTTTTTAAATTTATATATTAATTTTAATTGGATGACAATGAGAAATAGCTTAGATTTCAATTAATATATATATATATATATATATATATATATATATATATATATATATATATATATATATATATATATATATATATATATATATATATATATATATATATATATATATATATATATATATATATATATATATATATATATATATATATATATATATATATATATATATATATATATATATATATATATATATATATATATATATATATATATATATATATATATATATATATATATATCTTTTTAACTTTATGTATTTATGAATAAAATGAAATCTTCCAAAAACCTCTTTACCTAAATTTCTCAATTCTTTTTGTCCTATTTTTAGTTTACTAGTTTCTTTATGGCCTCTCACTTATATATTTTGATGTAGTCTCAATTAGTATAATTTGAAAAGAAAGAATATATTAATAATAAATATTTATTTATTTATTTTTTAAATTTATATATTAATTTTAATTGGATGACAATGAGAAATAGCTTAGATTTCAATTAATATATATATATATATATATATATATATATATATATATATATATATATATATATATATATATATATATATATATATATATATATATATATATATATATATATATATATATATATATATATATATATATATATATATATATATATATATATATATATATATATATATATATATATATATATATATATATATATATATATATATATATATATATATATATATATATATATATATATATATATATATATATCTTTTTAACTTTATGTATTTATGAATAAAATGAAATCTTCCAAAAACCTCTTTACCTAAATTTCTCAATTCTTTTTGTCCTATTTTTAGTTTACTAGTTTCTTTATGGCCTCTCACTTATATATTTTGATGTAGTCTCAATTAGTATAATTTTCAGTTTTTTAAATTTATTTATATGCATTTTTTTATGTAGTCTCCAAAGTTGACTTATCTTTTTTCATTTTATTCAAACTAGACACTCTTTCTCTTCAACCAAAAAATTACTCTATAAAGTAAAAATTTATAAGTTGATTATATCTCTCTCTGTCATATATTGCAAACGATTATTGAAAAAAATCTTTGACTTGATGACTTATTTCAAAAGTAAAATATTTGAGCACAAAAAATATGTATAGTTGGGTCACTTGACCTTCAACGAAAACTAGAGAGAAAGCAAAAAAGTATTTTAAAATGTGGGGGTTGAGTGACCTCTTAACAGGAATGGTTGCTGTCGCTCATTCTTTCTTCCACCCATTCCAACTGCCACTTTACATATTCACACTCAAATCCACGCATCTGCCCTCTGCAGTCAGATGTCTATGCAACTACCAACTCAACACGATAGACCATAAATATTAATAAAGGAAGTTTGGTATTCGCTTGCTGACTCCACTGCTGCTTATAAATAGCATGTTACTATCTATTCTTTCATTGCATTCTTCTCTCATTCCTTACTTCCTTCTTAGTTAGTACACCATGCATGGTCATCATGATCATGATGGCCACATATCGTCATTTCCTTTTCCACCCAGGTATTTTTCAGTACAAGTATCATTCACTATTCTCCACATAAGATATAGAGATGGTAGTTTCATTTTATATGTGCAGGAACAAGAACATGAAGTTGTGTGTTGGAACTTGGAACACTCATTTGAGCAAGAACGAAACAAGAAATTTATTCTGAATTAAGGTTGAGGTTGCAAACTGTTTACAAACCTCAACCTCAACTTTCACGTGGACTCAGAATGATGCTTAGTGTGACATTGACTATGTGATCTTACATTGTCTACTAGCACTAGCTTTTTTATAAATATATATAGAATTGATGTGATACTTTAGGATACATTGTATGACCAAATCTTGTCTTTGTTTGCTCACATTTGAAGTCTGAACAATACATTTGTTTTAAGAATAGATGTGAAGGAAAAAATCACCTATGTCAATATAATATATATATATATATATATATATATATATATATATATATATATATATATATATATATATATATATATAATATATATATATATATATATATATATATATATATATATATATATATATATATATATATATATATATATATGATTTAGAGGTTTATGTACTCTTTTCATTTCACAATGAGTGATTTATTTGAAATAAAAAAATATCAAAAAATAAATGACTTATTTCAATTTTTAATGCATCTTTTTCAATTTTACCCTCTAATTAATATTACTTTCATCATTTATAATACATGATAAGAGTACTTTAGTAAAAATATCATTATTTCTTTCATTTATTCCTTTTTCTTAATCTGTGTGAAAAGTCAATTGAATTACTTATTGTGGAACGAAACCAATAATAAAAAACACAATATACAAAAGTTGTATTTCAAACTGTTATATTATTTTCATATTCTATATTCCACTTTCTCACTGCCATCTTAAGATAGTATCAGAGCACACTTTGAGAATTAAAACTCCATCAGAAAATTCAAATAAGAAACAACCAAACAACAATAATAACAAATCAAATAAGAATAATTTTTGTGATATGAATTCTTCAAATTTACATTACATTCATCCTACGCTGGTCACTTGCTTCTCCCAATAAAATTAAATGACACCAATCATTCATCATGAATCATATCGATAGTCCACACACAGTCACAAAAAAATACACAATGTGTGCTTCATCCATGGATGGATAAAAGAACTGTCACAAGAAGTTCAACCTGCAAGTTATGCTCTATGGAATCGATATCATGATTTTATTATGGCTGGCACATTTACTATAACCAAATTTGGCCAAGGAAATCATTTATGCCAATACTACATGTTAGATAGGGGTGGCAAAATGGGGCCGTCCGTCCCACCCTGTCTTAAGCCCGCAAAAAAGAAAGGTAGGGCAGGTAAGCTCGCCAAGTAGAAATGAGCATAAAAATCTAACTCGACCCGCTAAGGTGGCGGGTTGGTGGGCAGCGAGCTTGCCCGCCTACTTTTTTATTTATCTATTTTTTAAATATTTTTTAATAGATTAATAGGTTTGTTTTTACATTTCAGTTAAATTTTCACTTATTTTTTTAAAACAATTTTTATAAAGCATCTTTTTAACAAATTTTACTTTAAAAAATATTGCATATATATTCTCAAATAAATGTATAAAATAAAACCATAAAGAATTGGAATGATTAGAAGTAACTAAAAAAGGGCGGGTTTAAGGTGGGACAAGTTGAACGAATAGGTGCAGCGAGTTTTTATGGGCGGTGGGTTTTGGCGGAGCGGGTTTTGGCGGATGGCGGTCTTTAGCGGGACGGAGTTCGTTGGATGGCAGACCCAAAATCCCAATCCAACCCGCTAATTTTTAGTGGGTGCGCGGGCCGACATGGCGAGTCACGACCGTTTTGCCACCCCTAATGTTAGGTTCAACAAGACTTTAAAGATTCATTTTCACAACGAAATATTTCAACAACATATCAAATTCAAATATCCTTGGCCTTATTATTCCAAGCACCGTGTCAGCCTTAACCTATTTTACAATAATCAAAGGCCTTTGGGATGAATTAGAAACATATCACACTTTTCCTACTTGCAAACGGTTAAAGGCGCACAATGAACAAAAGGAAGAAGATCGCTTGATGCAGTTTCTCACGGGTCTTAATGATTCCTACATCATTATTCAAAACAACGTTCTCATAATATCATCATTACCCAATGTGCAAAAAGCCTATTCTCTAGTCATTCAAGAAGAGTCGCAACGCTAAATGACTTCTAAAACAACAAGTTATTTCTCCATTACCGTTGAAATTCACAGTCATCCAAACAATTTCTCCAACAAATTTGTTAAAGATAAGTATTACGAGCACTGCACCAGAGAAGGCTACATAATTGACAATTTTCAAACTCTAAAGTTTCACTACAACTTTTGTAATAAGAAAGAGCACACAAAGAATCTCTGCAGATATAAAAATGGGACATCGGGTTCCAACCACACATGAACTCAAATCAACAAGCAAAACCAATCACGAAAACAACACGGGCCTTAATCACTGAAGGTCTTAGGTCGACCTATGAAAGCAATTGTGCCAACCTATGAAGGTCTTAGATCGACCTATAAAGGTCTTGTGTCGACCTATGTCAGTCATCACATGGACAATGGCTACATACTTCATCGTTGAGGCATATGTGTCGACCTAAACATGCTATGTGTCGATCTATGCTGAAGATAAAAATTCTATAGGTCGACCTCATGTCGTATGCATCGACCTATGCTGAAGAGGAAAATTCTATAGGTCGACCTCATGTCGTATGTGTCGACCTATGTTGTAGTGTTTTAACAAAAAACTTTGTTTTCAATGCATTTATGATGTATGAACCTTTTCCAAAATATTTTAATGCTTCCTAATGCTAAGATGCACATATAGAATCAGAGGATACTGTCCAAGATACATTAACGCTAAACTATCCTAGTTTTGACATCATTCAAAAAACATCTAACAGAAAGTTGCACTCACATACTCCCCCTTTTGATGATGGCAAAACATGAGACGATGTGTTTCACGATGTTTTGTGCCTTCATGCCCTTTAATACATGCATCCAACTTCATCTTGTATACTTCTCCCCATTTGACAACATCAAAAAGAGACAAAGAAAACAATGAGAAGTATCTTATATCACATACAAACTAATATACCATACAGAGACATTTTGCAAAGATAAGAACATCAACATGATAACACTCACATAAAATAATTTTCATATTGAAAAAGAATGCCTAAACAAAAATAAAAGCATATTAAGCAACAATAGAACATAATTGTTACACTTTATACCAAAAAACATAACACACACATGAAACATGAAATATACAATGTAATAAAAACTCTTGAGTTTGCTACAAAGGCGACACGATTACGTGACATATGCCTTTGGTGCTCCCGAAATGCAGCACACGCATGTGCTATAGCAAGGAGATATACTAATTTATCACCACTCAAACCAAAAACAGAGATGTTATCATAACAATGACACACAACAAAATTTTTACCAACATTATAACATGTTCAACCATATTTCATGCAAGAATACATAACAAGCCAAATGCACCAAAAAGTATATTTCAAGCATATAGATGGAATAACACAAAATCACTATAAGCATATAATTGACATATATCAATAGAAATTTTTGGAAGTGAGTATTCATGAACTATTTCATGCATCAAGAATATCAATTATTTGAAATACACGATACATGTAACAATAAAAGCTTACAAAAGAAACGGAAAATTGAACAATATTACATCGCTTATGAGTTGATAAAGGATGCTCTCTTAAGTAATATAAATTTCAAGGAAAGTTAGAGTAAAAGTATATAAAGTGCATGCAACAATTCATATTTAGGCAAAATTTGAGATATCAAGTATCCCCAATTCCCTTCGAATGTTGAAAAATGGCTTAGTCGCAAGAGGTTTTGTAAAAATATCCGCAAGTTAATTTTTACTATCAACACGCTCAAATGCGACATTCCATTTTTCGACATGGTCATGTAGGGAGTAGTGACGAATCTCAATATGCTTAGTGCGAGAATGTAACACCTGCTTTTTGGTTAGATTAATAACACTAGTGTTGTTGCGCATAATAGGAATACATTGTAGTTTTATATCAAAATCAAGTAGCTATTGTTTAAGCCACAAAATTTGGGCACAACAACTATCGACTGTTATGTATTCCGCCTCGGCAGTTGATAAAGCAACCGAAACTTGTTTCTTGCTATGCCAACTTACTAAGGCATTTGAAAACACGTGGCAAGTTCCACTAGTAATTTTCCTATCCGATTTGAGACCGGAAAAATCGGAATCGATATAACCAACCAAATTACAATCTCTTCCCTTAGAATACCATAACCCATACTTAGAAGTACCATGAAGATACTTAAGAATGCGTTTGATGGTTTTTAAGTGAGATTCTTTAGGAGCCGATTGATAACGAGCGCACATATACACGCTAAACATAATATTCATCCTAGATGCAGTAAGATATATAAGAGAACCAATCATACCTCTATGTTTATTCATATCTACATCCTTACCATTTTCATTCTTTTCCAAGTTTTCATTTGTGGCCATATAAGTATCAATGGATTTTGCATCTTCCATGCCAAATCTCTTTAGCAAGTCCTTGTAATATTTGGTTTGACATACAAATGTACCTTCATTGAGTTGTTTTATTTGAAGACCAAGGAAAAAATTTAAATCCCCTATAAGGCTCATCTCAAACTCGCCCTGCATAAGCTTAGAAAAATCTTCTACAAGTTGCATGTTAGTGGATCCAAAAATAATATCATCAGCATAAACTTGAACTAGAAGAGTATGCTTTCCTTGGTGTTTAATGAAAAGTGTAGTATATAATTTTCCCCTAGAGTATCCTTAATCTATTAAAAATTTACTTAGTTGCTCATACCAAGCCTGAGGGGATTGTTTGAGACCATACAAAGCACTTTTGAATTTGTAAACATGATTTGGATACTCATGACTTTCAAAATCGGGGGGTTGATCTACATACACTTCCTTATTAATGTAGCTATTTAGGAACACACTTTTCACGTTCATTTAAAATAACTTGAAATTTATGGTGCAAGCATAAGCTAGTAGAAGGCGTATAGCCTCAAGGCGAGCAACCGGAGCATAAGTATCCTCATAGTCGATGCCCACCTCTTATTTATAACCTTAAGCCACTAGCCGAGATTTATCACGAGTTATTACTCCATTTTCGTCAAGCTTATTTCTAAAAATCCATCGGGTGCCAATTACTTGATGATTTTTAGGGCGAGGGGAAAGGTCCCAAACATCATTCCTTTTAAATTGGTTTATTTCATATTGCATGGCCATAAGCCAATGCTCATCAAGTAATGCATCTTTAGCATTTTTAGGTTTAACTTGAGAAACAAATGCAAAGTGATAACAAAAATTACTTATCTTGGAGCATGTTGTCATGCCTTTGGTGATGTCCCTAAGTATGTTGTCGATAGGATGATCTTTGGATGTTTTCCAAGTCAAAGGTAGACCTTCCACTGCAGCTGGACTTTCAACCTTCTCGTCTTCACGATCGTTATCTTCTTCCTTCTTATGTTCCACCACTTTAGGTTGACCAATTCCTTATTCGGTTCCATTGAGAATTTCATGTGAAAATACACCTACATCATGAAAAGAAGCACCTTTCCCAATATTTTTCCGATATGACTCATCAAACGTAACATGTACCGACTCTTCAACTAATAAGTAATCTTTTGTTATAAACCCTATACACTTTAATAGATTGTGAGTATCCAAGGAAGATACACTCGTCGGCTTTTGCATCAAATTTTCTAAGATTTTCCTTCCCATTGTTCAAAATATAACATTTACATTCGAAAACATGTAGATGAGAAACATTAGGTTTTCTTCCTGTAAGTAGTTCATATGGAGTTTTGTCTATAATAAGACATATTATAATCCTATTCAAAATATAACAAGCCATGTTAATGGCATCTACCCCATAAGTACTTTGGTAGATTACCTTCATTACGCATAATCCTCGCCAACTCCTCTAAAACACAACTCTTATGCTCCACAACACCATTTTATTGTGGAGTTATATGAGCGGAGAAGTTATGCTCGATGCCATATTTTTTACAATACTTCTCAAAGAGGAGATTTTGAAATTCTCCTCCATGATCACTTCATATGGAATTTTTTTTCAAATTCATCTTATTTTGGAACAATCTAGCAAATTTTTTAAAAGCCGGATATGTTTCATCTTTACTAGACAAAAACATAATCAACCAAAATCTTGAGTAATCATCTACAATCATAAAGCCATAATAGTTTCCACCGACGCTTTTGGTCAACGAGGGACCAAAGAGGTTCATATGAAGAAGCTCAAGAGTTCTCGAAGTAGAAACATGGTTTTTCGATTTAAAAGAGATTCTCGTTTGCTTTCCCATGACACACTTCACATAGATGGTCTTTTGTGAACTTCATTTTTGTTAGATCAATTACTAAATCTTTGAGGTTACTTTCTTTAGTAAGTCAAAGTTGATATGAGCTAGGCGTCTATGCCATAAACAAGAGTTTTCACTCACGGTAGCTAGGCACTTAGTTCCAACCAAGGATACTTGATCTAAGTTAAGCATATAAGTGTTATTAAACCTCAATCCTTTAAAAATATATTCCTTCTTTTCATCATGTACAAAGAAGTAACAAGTATTTGTAAAAGTAACTTTAAAACCCTTGTCACAAAGTTGACTAATTCTAAGAAGGTTATGCTTAAGACCATAAACTAACATAACATCGGAGATAGTAGTAGATATAGGATTACCTACACTACATTTTCCAAGTATTTCTCCCTTGTTATTGTCTCTATAAGTGAAGAACCCATTTTTATTTGGCACAAAGTCAATGAATAGAGATATGTCACCCGTCATGTGTCTTGAGCATCCTCTATCAAGATACCACATCTTGTCGGTAGAGTCAA